>VXBO01006722.1:310687-355996 GCA_013400135.1 Rhinoptilus africanus
CCTGGACGTGTTCCTGTGTAACCTGCTCTAAGGTGGCCCTGCTCTGGCAGGGGGGTTGGACTAGATGATCTACTAAGGTCCCTTCCAACCCTAGGATTCTATGATTCTATGATTCTATGATTCTAATTATCTGACTTCCTGCATAAAAACACCACAGAATTGCACCTTTACCTTCCTGCGCTGGTGACAAAAGATGCAAGCTGGTTTTGAGAAAATTACCCAATCCCCATTTATTCAAACAGTTTAATAAGAGAATATTTACTATAACCGGTCCAATAGACGATTTGTTGCATGGTTGTCCCCTTTTCCTCCCCCAGTTTACAAACTGGGATCTTTCCTGTCCAGTCCAAACTTCCAGCAAATTATATTATGCATTCATGTCTGAAAGCTTAAAGATCCTTTGCTACTTGTTATCTTTTCCCTGTATGTGAACCTATGGATCATGATCAAGGCAACTTTAAATATTCTTTTTGATTAGCTTTTTGATTAGCTTTCTTTGATTATCCCCTTTAAAGTAAATCATCTATTTCTGGATCTTCTGTACAGTGATATGTAATATCTAATGCCCTGTGTTGGTTTTGAATATTAATACCTGCCTTCCCTTACACTCTGAGATAAAGGTATAATGCTGATGAGAGGTGAAAAAGTAATTTGCAACGGATAATATTATTCAGTAAGTTGGGCCTTTTTCTCTGTTCAAATATTTTATTCCATGGATTGAAAATACACATTCCAAGTTAACATATAATCAAGCAGATGGGATTTTTTTTCAGAACCCACTACAGAATATGCACTGGATGATTTGTGTATCGGCTGTTAGATTAAAAATAGATGAGTTAAATGGAGTTCATCACAATAAATAATAATGTGAAAGTTATTAAATGTATTATGGTAGATATCTTCAGAGTAGTAGCAACAAGACAAAGTTTAAACTTAGTTTTTACTGTAGTCAGGAAAGCTCCACAACATTTATTGTCAGTAATGCAATTTCTCAGCTGGTAATAGCAAAACAAACAATAGACTTGAGATATTTCATCCCACAGAAAGAGCCCCTCTCCAAACTGTCCGGTTTTACTCACACCTTTGTTAACTATTTCCACTGGCTGAAAACTAGGCAATATAAGGTGGATGTTTCATTCCACGAGTAAAAATACACGACACTCATACTACTGTGTCAAAAATGCCCAACGTTGTCAAACAGGAACTTTGCAAACATCTTGAAAGTCACAGCCTGATTTCAGCAAGATCTGTCACAGACATCTTAGTATAAAGCGCCTTTATTACCTAATTTATAAACATCTCAGGCTGAAGTCATTAGCACACTACAAAATTAATTGCTCTTATTATTCCATTGTGAAAGCCATGTGGCCTATTTTATACTAAAGGCTCGACTCTAGCATCCATTATGCACTTACATCCAAAGTCATTCCCATCTAGACAAAGTCTTACCCTAAGTGCCATTGCGCCGGCAACGCACACGTTGCAGAAACTAACAGAACCCCAGGAAGGCATTTCAAAGCTTGTAGGTTCATATCTGTATGCTTCCATAACCATCTGCACTAAAAGCCTTAATTCCATAATGTAGCCAATGTTTATTTGCTGCAGCTCAAATGGGGACCTTTAATTTGCATTGGAGCAAACTGGGCTTTTAGCTTTCCAGTTCAACCCCAGTGTTCTGGCCGAGGTTGCAGCCATCACAGAGCTGCTCTGAGCACGATGAAAACCCTGGCTCTGTGACTGCTGCACACAGAGCTCGCAAACTTGCGTTTCTGAGAATATTTCTGTCAGCTAAACTCAACGTCACGGAGAAAGCTTCCATCCGGCAGCACATGCATTGGCTGACAGGGAGGTTTGGGGATTCAGACATTTGGTTTGCTTTCTCATTGCTGTTACAAGCATCAGGTGCTTCCATTTCAAAAATCTGATCTGTTGCAAGCACAGAGCAATACAAACATTGCACAATAAAGCAAACAATAACCCAGCCCTGCAAGGTGGCTGAACACCCACGGTGCGGCGACGAAGGCTGACAACTCCTCTGGAGCTCAGCTTTATCTCGCACCTCGCGGGGTGATGATCCAAGGCAAGAAAATTAAAAGAGAAAAAGCTCTTGGTAGCCAAAACCCCCTCCACAGTCCCAGCCGGTGACCAGGCCCGTCAGCGGTCTTGCGTGCTCAGGCTTGACCCGTGTCCTGCTCTGGAGCAGGAGGCTTGCAAGCTGGCAACGGCAGGGATGTTTTGCAATCCTCCTAATGGAATGACTGATAGGAGCTGACAGGCAGCCTCTCTGGGCAGCCTGGCCATCATATCACTGAGAAAATGTCTTTCTCATTAATTCTTGCGGCTGTTTTAGCAGATCACGCTGTGCTACACTTCACTGCAGAAAAGTCCCTTCTTCAATCAAACCTGGGGGAAAATCCCAATGAGATCAATGACTGTTGTGTGTACAGGCAGACAAAAGTGCCGAATATCTGTAAATCTACATTGTCTCAGAGGTCTGTGGAGCCTGTTGCTGCTTTCAGTATTAATTATTGAATTTTCTCATGTCAGAAAAGACAAAACATTTCTCTTACCCCTCTTCATAAAAACCAATAGGTAATCCTCCTTTTTCTGGATCTATGACCCTTTTGAAGGACCACACTTGCCTCGAACCACTGAGCCTTTCATTTTCTGGTGGAAAATTGGGATGTGATGATTTTCTTCATCCCACACTTCAGAAGAACAAAAAGATTTTGGCCCATAAGCAGGAAGATCAGCTCGTTCTGAAGACACTACACTGGTATCCAGGTGATCTCAAAGCACCTTCTGACCAGTCCATGGGTTTCCTACATTCTCATTGCATCATGGCTGAAGCAACTTGCTAAATTTAAAATTATTAAAATTTTTTCAGGGCAGAATGGGCCTCTTCCTGTGTATGCCATTTCAGGGGTTCAGACCAGTCTGGTTTTAGAACACACTATTTCTAAGACATAACTCTCAGTGCAAAAATCAGCCTTATTCTGCTGTCAGGTACGCTAGTAAAAATATGGAGTAATTGAAAACCAAATTGAGAAGGCATATAATATAACATAACAGAGAATTTCTATCATGTTGATACTGATTTGTGAGCTTTTTATTGCTGTTGTTATTGTTGATATCTCTATTCCAGAAACAATTCTACATGTACAAAACCAAGGAATTTACCATTTTTCTTGTATTCTTTCTTCTTTAATAATATCTACCTCCACATATTTTCTACCTACTTCTATTATTCTGGTACCAGATCTTTCGTGGTAGAATAACCGTTGCTTGAATCATATTTACATGCTCAGAGAAGTTATTAATTTAAATGTCACAATTATTAAAACAGATGGATTAATTGTCTCTAATTTCAGGAAAGATGGATTTACTTAATACTGGCTGAATGTAATAGGCAACACATACCTTGCTGTAGTAAGTAGCTGTTGAAATCCCAATATGAAGCAAAATACCAACCCAATTAGGGTTTTAACTGTTAACAGAGGCTCATAAATCATGTCTCAAAGATGCTCAACAGGAGCAACCTGGCCAGCAAAGCTCCAGACCATTTAAAAAAACCTACAGGGCAGCTTAAAAGTAATGTGCATGTTTCCCGAGGAGAATTTTCAATTCATTCCGGCTTTTACTGGATTGCGAAGCAGAGCCTTAAGATTTACAAAGGAAACCTGAAAAATCAGAGTAGAAAACTAGCCATTTTGTGCTGTTCTCAGGGCCTTATTGTTCCCTCAAGTTGCAAAGGTCCTTAAGAAGTTACACGTTCATTATCATCTTCCTTTCTTTGTGTACCATCTCCTTTCTTCGGGGAGACGAAGCTACTGGCAGAGGTTTGTGCCGTTCCCAGGATCATTACTGGTTATGCGGCTTCCCATCTGCAGATCTGCTCTTGAAGAACTACAGAGGACATCACACAAAAAAAGGAGATAAAGTCACTTTTCAGAAACATCTCTATATACAGTCAACTTGTCTTCTACTGAATTAGTTGCCATTCAGCCACATAAAGTAGTTTGCTATTGCAATGACTCAGGCATGATTTTTCGCTGCCCCTTTGAACACTGCTGTCCATTTTACGGGCTAACCACATCAGTCACCATCTCTGGCTGCCTGATTCATCTCTTCACATTTAAGTCAAGTTCCCAAAAGCTGTTGAGCTCAGTGCTAGGAAGGACTGACATCTCCTTCAGTTAGTTTCTGCATTCTAGTTTCCTTTTTTTTTTTTTCCCTTTTTGGCCTAAAAGCCCTGAAAAGCCCCTGCAGCAAGTATCCCACTTTTCTCCCAGGAGTCTTTCCTTGCCAGGGTCATTCCCTGCCTCTCAAGCGCTTGTCTGAATCACTGCATGGATGCAGCATCCAGGTGTTAGACGGTGGGTCTGACTACATTCAGCCAAAGCACTCGGTGATGCTCAACCTTTAGCTCTGCCTCTCAGAGTTAAGATGTCTCTCTCAGCCCAGGTTACCAAAGCTGTTCAGCTGAGTGCAGTTTATAATCCCTTTTCACCAAAAAATCCCCTGTTGTTTAAACTGTCACCCATTCCTGGCACAGGAGCTGTGCGGAGCTGACCCAACACCTCCTGAGGGCTTGCGCTGGCAAAAGGCTTCTCCCGGCACTGGGAGGGCAGTCCTGCTGCTCGGAGCAGTCACGGTATTGGAATTAGGGTATTTCTCACTGTGAAAACTCTCTTATACTTAAGAAAGGGGCAATATTAATGAAACTGGTTAAAATCTGATGTTTTGGCCAATAGTTCACTTAGAATTACTAGCCAGTCCTTCATCTAGAGGATAATTGTCCCATTTACAGGGTGGTTCTTTGGTGTTTGCATCCTCTCCCTCACTGCCCTGTTGCAGTTTTGTGTCTGCCTCTGTTACCAGGCTGAGGAAGCGTGTCTGCACCACAGCTAGCTGGGTGGCCGAGGGCCACGGCAGTCACGCTGACTATCCACGGGAGCTCAGCTCACTCCGCTGAAGGGGCCCCGTTGGCATTGCGGCATCCTGGGGAGTCATAGAATCATAGAATCATAGAATCATAGGGTTGGAAGGGACCTCGAAAGATCATCTAGTCCAACCCCCACGAGTCACGAGGCCCCAGCTGAGACAGCAGTAGGTGGCCCAGGCCAGGAGCCAACTCTGCAGGGAGGCTTGGAGTTAGAGCTACCTCCTTGCAGACACACACGGTAGAAACTGATGGCAACAAACCCTCATTCAAGCAGTGACAGCAGCTCACCTTGCCAATGCTCTGGATCAGCCTTGCAAAGCAAAGATGACCTCTGTTTCATTGGTCTCAGGGTTGTTCCACCATAGAAACATCGAAACCCTTCACATTTACCCCTGTGCTGGGACGAGACTAAGATTCTTTGTTGGCAGCAAGTGATACAAGAGCTGAGAACTCCCACGGCACTCTCCATGCACCTGAGTTTGTGAGACCGGAGGCCAGGCTCGTGGGCAGAGAGCTTCCCCAAACTAGAGCTATACTTCCACATTCCTGCTCATTCCCTGCTTTCCCACCTGCTGGCATCACAGACAGGGAGTTTCAAGAGCAGCCTCCAGGCTTTTCCATACTCTGTGTATTCCAGGGGTGTTCTTTAATGAGTAGTGATCTCTTTGGAAGGATATAAAGCACAGATTTCTTTTCTTCCAAAGCATAAAGAGATACTTATTGGAGTACCACACCGATATTTGAAGCCTAAGGTAACCCATCTGCAATACGCCTGCCTCTGCCTTTCGTAAGTCGGCAGAACACACGGATCTATCGCCGCAGTGCTCTGCAAATCCCCTTTCAAAACAGACTGCATACAAAATATCTCACAGAGACTTAAATACGTTAATAACTTAAGAACCTAAATAAGCTGATATTTGATGTGACCTACATTAATGGGGAGGCATTACATGGCAGATAAGCAGAAAGTTCTCCTCTATTGTATAGTACAAGATTTATTCATACCATAAACATGTTGAGAAAAGGATATGCTCTGGCATTCTATCCACTTATTTTTCCCCGCAGAAAAAAAAAAATAAAATAAAGATGATGTAAGAAGATCACGCTGGCGAGGAGATATTCATATCACAACAGCAACAGACTTAGTGGCAGGGCTGCCAGATACTTCTTTATGGTTGGAAAGATATAGAGAAAAGCACATAGGTCGCACCGCAGTGCACCCATAATTCTACCTACCAGCCTAAGAGCGGAAGCAGTTCATAGAAGAGGCTAACGGCTTTACCCTGACTGATATAATTGCATTAATAAAAATCATCAATAAAAGCGTCAATTCCTGCTGTACTGTAAATGAGACAGTGGCTGAGTGTGCACTGCAGCTGCAAGATAAGGCACTAGAAAGATATCTAAATTTTTGGCTAATTCTAGATGTAAAGATAATTGGATTTTCCAAATTAAACCTTTCTGTAGTTAAAAAGGATTAAGGTTAGGGACTGTAGCAGGGAAAACTGCCGTCACTGTTGCTGATACAGTGCCATTTTTCTTCTTCTATGTCTGCTCTAAGCAGGCAAAATGGCAAGAGCTTCATAAAAATATTGAAGTCGTTATATTATTTGCCATCAAAAATTGGCATGGGAAAACTTTGTTTCTTGTGCATCTACCTATTTATGAGCTCATAACAGATTTTTAGTGCATATTGAAGGGACAATATAAGATTGTTAAAGCTAAAAAGTTTTATTAAAAGGTCTGTGAAATGTAGCATTACTAGATATGTTAGAATGTAAGGATATTGCAGAGCCAAGGTGCTCGGAGCAGAGGAGTGTGTGGAGTTAGATCAATTATATGTTTGAACCCTTCATCAAAACAAAGTTTGTTGTTTAGGAATGTCTTTTGGCTTTTTAGTTTTCATGGTAGCAATGTACATCCCTCAAACCTTGTGAACGCTTGTGGTTCATAAAAGAATTAACTGCTATTTTAATAGAAGTGCTGACAATATAAATACTCCTTGAGACACTTTGTCTCCAGATGGTTTCTCTGCAGACTTTCTCTGATTCCCCACACTTCCAAAACAGAGATATAAACCTCCTGACATAGCAGAGCGTGAGTCAGTCCCATAACTACAAAAAGATCTTCCCTATCATCAGATTAATCTGCAGTCTCTTCTTGAGTTCTTGCATCTTCACTGAAGCGACAGATTTTTGTCCACTGCTGAGGTAAACCACCACATTCAATGGACTTATGTCAATCGTAGTCCTTACATTATTGTACGTTGTTAGGGGAGCTCTTTCTTATGGCTTAAGGTCATCTCAAGGACTTCACTATTTCTAACTGCTGAAATTAAAGGCTGGAGTGCAGCACCATGTGATGAGATACTGCTGCAGAGCTCACTTGCAAGATATGCAAAAAACCCCCATCTTTCTCTTTTATCTTTATCAGTTTATCTGCTACCTCCATACTCTGACACTTCTTCCACTCTGAGGCCAGAACAGCACCATCCTCCCTGATGTATCTGAGAGAACATTGCAGAGAAGACCCTTCAGATGGAAAGACACCAAAACTCATGCAAATGGGAAAAAAATAGTTGTCCTGTCCTCCCTGCGATGACTCTCCTGAAATTCCATTGAAGCCCTTGCAATCCTCTCCACAGTGCAACTACACCTTGAGTAGCAGCACAACAAATGATGTCCTGTAGGCAACCCTGTTTCCTGGCCACCTTGCCAGATACTCATCCACAGGCATGGACTTCAGTGCATAAAGGCTTAAGCAGAAAAATCCTTAGGGATTTCATCGTATAAAGTTTTCTCCTCCAAAGTTTTTATGGGCAGAAGTTTTATATCCTTAAAGACTTTATCCCATAAAAATCCAAGAGGATAATAAAACAAATGGCATCTATGTCCAGGGTCAGTAGCTTGGGGAAAAAAAATGCTCTTGGGTAATAATAATACCTTCAGTAGTAGTATTGACCAGAAACTACGGATCTATGTTTTTCCCCGTTGTTTGACATTTTACCGTTATTGCCCTCTGAGATAGTGACTATTTGCATGCTGGGAGCAGTAGCCATGGGATCATGGCAATGCAGAGGTATTATAGGCATGACTTTGAACTGTTCTTGAGGACGATAAAGCCAAAAGTGAACTTTGCAGGCAGAATACAGAGCTTGCCTGGCCCAACTTCTCATGTTTTCATCTTGCTGCCTCGTCTACTCCATATATATTAAATCTGAAGTTTACGGATACACCCAAAACCATGTTCATATGCTCATATTAATCCAGATTAGGAAATGCCTCCCAAGATGTAGAAAATCAGCAGAATACCCAGCAGCTCACACCAAATAAGGCTGACCTAATTCTGTGCCTATATTTACACATGAAATTCAGTAAATCTTGAACAAGTAGGCCTCTGCTTTTTGAAAAATGTATCTTGGAAAGCTGGGTTGGTACCATTGTTTTGCTACTGATCCTCTAAGGGGCCCAAATGACAAGATAATTAAAGCCCACAGAAATATGAAATCCTAAAATCACTTTTCTATAAGTCAGCACAGACTGGTAAGTATTCCCGCAGGGAGGAACGGGCACAGATCCATTCACAGGCCCCCGAGATCTTGGCAGGAGGACACACTGGCTATTTTCTGGTCTGATACCTCCAGATCTGTGGCATTAACCATGGATCACACGGCTGTCCCCGTGGAAAGCTGGAACTCCTCCTCAGGAGGATGAGGTCGGGGACACATTACTGCCACAGGTGGTCATGATACTATTACACATATTTCAAGATTGTTAGTTTTCCAGGGCTAAATACTGCCCACTCCAGACTGCTGCCATTCCAGTAAATGCAGGATAATAGGCCGACTAAATATAGTAATCTAAAATATAAACAAATCCCCAGTGACACCCTTGACATCCAGGCAGAGCATTCACTGTAAGAGCACTCAGGGTGCACGGATGGCAGCCTATCCCGGTATCTGCTCAAAACAATTATAGCATTTCTATGGTATTTCTCCACACCAATAAACAGGATGGAAATAAAATCGCATAAAACCATATTAGAGGACCCGTTGTCTAAAGCCATTAAAGAGAAGGACATAGATACTTAATTGATTGGCACTCTCAGCCTTCCATTCGGGGTTGGTGGGAGCAGTTGTCAGCTAAACGACTCACAGAGGCACACTATGTCTTGGATAATTTTACATAGGTGGAGGCTAGACTGGAGAACAAAGCGAGGGCTTGTCAATAAAACACCGAGCTAGCCTCATAATGATACTCTCTGTGAATCACTTCAGTGTATAAGGTGATCTGGGAGATTCATACACCCTGTTAAAAAAATACATATCTTTTCCTCTCGTGCTTTTCTGACCTCCTCTATTAACCTTGTGCTGATATTGTTGCTATTAACCATGTTTACGCTTTTGCAAAAGATACATTAATGAAGCCTTGCAGTTTCCCCAGTTTCCACAAAGGACCATCCACGTCAGGAGGGCAAAATCTTTTTTAACAACTGATGCAGATGAAGCAGCGCTGAACCTGGTCTTACCCAAACCCCACGCCAGGAGGAACCGCGGCTAAACCCCCTGGCCCTGGTTGATAAGAGAGCCACGTGAGGCCGTTTCCAGGCTGGCAGCTCCTCCTGGCAGTTCCAGCAGCCCAGCTCATTGGGGCCCACCAAGTGTGAAATCCACCTCTCCGCGTGAGACCAGCACAACGCATCACTTGAGTCATTTTTAAGGGATGACAAGGTTCATAAGCTTCGTGTTGCCCTCTGCACAGGAGTGAATTTTACTCTTAATGCAAATGGTGTTTAAATGCAATATTTTAAGACTAATACTCCGTATAGACACAGTGTCTGATTCATGCCAACCCAAGGGGTAATATGAAAGCTTAGTATTGTTTAACCAGCTCCCAAGGACTGAATAAAACCCACGGATGAAAGATGTGACCTTCAGAGAGTATGGAATCACTTTTTCTTTTCATCTAAAAGATAATTTATCTAATACTTCTCTCCTCATTGAAGGCATAGGCTTGCTGCACTGAAAACTGTTTACAAATGTTCTTTCTCCATTAATTGATTTTCTGAGTATAGATAGGCAGTGTTTTCTGGAACTAATTTAAACTCCCCTCTAATTAATATTCAAGACCAAAATATGTTATCTTTGCATGACTGTGCAATTATTAAAGGGAAAATATCATCTGCGAAAGTAATTTTTTTTTTTTTAACTAGCCGTTAACCGACATGAGATGTATCGTTTCTTTGCCTTTTTTAGGCTATGATTGAAGAAGCCATCACTAGAGAAGAATCTTTTTCGGTTATGTACACACCATTTGTGACAGAAGTCAAGGCTGACAAAAAAAACAAGATAAAGGAGGTGTTTGCTGAAAAGCACCCTGATTACGTGGAGCACATATATACAGGTAACAGGAGATTTCACATGCTCTGAAGCACTGTATACTGTTTGTATCTGTGTACGTGGTTGATTTAAAGAGTTTGAGAGATTCTGGAGTATGAGCCTGCACATTTCTATACTTTGGGGGGAGGGAAATTAATTTCTGATATTTGCTCTATGATTGTACATGATTTAGGTAATCAAATCAGTACTTAGCGAAGCCCAGGCTTTACACTGCAAATCCCCATCAAGATGATTTTTATCCATGACACCTCCTGTTTCAGTTGTTGAATTTCATTATTGCAACTAATCTTTTGTTCAAAGGTAGATGTGCAGGGTAGCGAGACCAGGGTTTATTCCCATCTCTGTGGATCTCCATCGATCACCGGTGGTCATCCCTGCAACAGGGTCTTGACTTTCCAAAAATACCCTCCTTCCTACGAGCACTAGTGAACTGACTACCACCTTTGAGAGCATCTCGGTTGCAGGGGTGGGAATAGAGAGGCAGGTTTCCTTTAAGCTGGTGAAGACAAGTAGGAACCAGGGTGAACAAGGACTTTGCAGAGCCCACTGTCATCTCCCGGTAGAGTGAACTCAGCTAGCATCTCCTGGAGTAAACAGATGCTTAAATTCTAATGACCACAGCCTTATTTCAAGAGAAATAGGCAGGGCATTATGGCAAAAGAAAGGCGGGGGATAAAAGGCATTTCTTACTATCATTAACCTGGTGACTTGAAACATACTTGACCCTGATAACACTTGGCGATAGAAAAACGTAAAGGGAAAAACACATTTCTTAGGTCAAATTCTGGAAAGCCTCTATCACACAAACAAAGCGTGTAGCTTACCTCTCACTGCCGCTTCCAGCAGGGTGGTCCGAAAGGCTGAGATTTACACCCAGGTCAGAGATGATGGCTTAGTCCTCGCAGCGGCGCTGAGCCCCAGCACTCCGCAGATAAATAAGGCTTCCAAAAGAACACACATTGTGCCTTTGGGGAGGAAAAGAAAATCTGTTTGGAAAACACAAATAGGAATTAGGAAACCAAGTATTTACCACAAAACTGTGCAAATATTTAGCACAAGCAAACTTGTGTTGCTTTAGGAAACCAGTGTTAAACTAGCTCGTATTTTGCGAGTTGCAGACCACCCATGCATTGGGTTTCTGGCAGTAGCTTTGGGGTTGTTCAAAGAGGGAAAATGGGGACATATCTATCACAGAGATTGTAAAAATCCCTGTCTACTGTTTACTTGCTGATGTGACTTTGTGGAGAATTTCCAGGGACAAAAGTATTGACAGTAGAAGGAGCATAAAATAAAACTCCCTGAATCTGATTTCTAAAAAGATGCATTCATATTTCACATAATGCCCTCAAGATACTGCAAGGGTGAGACTTCCAGGAGCACATAAGCAGCAAAAGTGTGCAAGTGATGCACTGAAACTCAGTTTGTGTTCAGAAATCACTGAATGACTCTGAAAGCGTCACCAGTCATTTTGTCACTCCTCCCAATAAGGAAAAGGAATAAGAAAAAAAAAAAGGGTGTGTAAAAGATCCCAGTCCTACAGTACTTCAGCCAAATATAAAGGAGATTGAATAGAGACAGTTCTGCCCTCCACCGTGCTGCTTTACAAAAATCTGTTGGTTAAAATACTTGCTTCAATTTTACACAAATTTCTCTGAGTGCAGGTCCTGGGATCACTGAAGTTTCTAGGAATTAAGTGAGATGGACAGCCAATATCAGGGTTTGTGGGAGGTCTCAGGCAGGTGGGACCTCTCCCAACCTCCCTCCTTTCTGTCCTGGAAACCCTCCCGGAGCCGATGCAGCTCCTTTTCCTAAACTCGATGCTGAGATAACTCACAGCAGTGTTAGCTGAAGTCAGCCGAAGCAGTAGGGACTTCTCAACTTATCTATTCAGATCTGACCTCAAATCACACTGCTCACCAAAAAAACCTCACCGTCACAAGCCACAAGTTTAGCTCATTGTCGGTGTGGTACCACTGAGCATTCAGCCTGCAGGTCTGTGTCTCACACAGGTGAAATTAAAAATATGAGACAAACCCCATTTTAACAGTGGGTGTGAAATGCCAGACATCTCACGAACATGTTATTTTAAATAACCTTCCTATTCTGTAACAGTCATCCATCCAATTTTAGTCCAAGTTCTGCTACAGTGTAAGGACTGAATTGATTTCAAAGTTTTCCTTATTGACAAGGAAAAGGAGCTGATACACATTTAAATCCAAGTGCACAATGCAGTTTGTCGCAAAATTGAGAATCCGTCAGAAGCAGACCATGCTGCAAGGGAAATATCAGGTCCACTCACTTTGATTTATATCGGGGTACGTCCGGAGAGCTCGGAGCGGGGTTCTCCATTTGTCACTGTGACCGCACAGCCTGGCATCTTAAAAGCAGAGCTGAGGCAAAACAGAGCGCTCCTTTGTGAGAAGTGACACTGACATTCAATCTAGGTTTATTTTTTGCAAGGGAAGGGAAGGGAGGGAGGGACTGGTCTGGTTCCCTAAGCAAAGGTGGGTTGTGCAATTGCTCTGAGCATCCTTCCCTGCCGAGGTCAGGGCAGACCGACCCAGCCAATACACGGGTTTTTTGACAGCAGCAGTGAGAAAGTCTGGACAAAGCACAGCACAGGCGGTCACCTGCCAGCTGGGTGGATGGGAAAGGACATGCAGGAAGCCTGGGATTGTGGTGGTGGTGACGGTAAAAGCTCAGATCTGTAGGAAATCAAAGCTCATAAATTCAGGGGACAACAAAACAGCTTCTTTTGCGGTTAAAAGATCAGGATGTTACATTACTGAAGTGTCGAGTTATTAATGCTTTGGATGATCAGCACTGAAAAGTGGATGAATGAGAACCCGTCTTGTGCATCAGCAGAATTTAAACTGTTGATGCAAAAGGTTGCAAAGTCTGGAATTTCAAAACCCAGCTGTAGCTGGATGGGTTGGCTTGGCCACCTTTGTTTTAGCAAAGTTTCTGGATTACATTTTGCTCCATCTTAGATTTCCTATTTTTTACTCAAAAAAAAAAAAAAAACCCAAAAAACTTCTCTTGCAACTGAAAATAAACATGACCATGGAAAATGTTTTCATTTCCATATTGCAGATCCTCATGGACTTCACATCTTGCCACAGACAGCTGAGTGGCCATCCCTGCCTCCCCAGCAGTACTTACTGACGCTGGGTTTCAGGAACAAACATATCGGAAAAACCTTGGAAAGGTGGTCAAATAGAAAACTGCCAATCTTTTCAGGTATGCCAACTTGCTTGATAGCTCAGGGGTGACCTCCATCATCCTTGCTAAATAAGGGGGTCAGGAGGTTTCTCGGGACCCATTTCTCTGTGCCGGCAGCCCTGACCGTCCAAGACAGCTCTCCCCACCCTCCTCTCTCCTCCTCCAGTTTGCCCATCATCTTGCTCTATCCTCTATGGAAAATGTGTATGAATAAACACAGTATATGGTTTTGTGATTTCATTTCCTAGACCGAAAAGACCCTTTCAGTTCTCTCACGGCAGAAGAAACACAAAGATATTGGGATAACACTGGGAAAAGGATCGTGCCAGTAATGGATTTCATAAGAAGCACCAGATTAACTGTGAGTATAAAATTCACTTTCTGGTGTGTAGTGTGTGCGGCAGCAGAAGCCTGGGAGTGTGTAAACAACATGTGCTTTTTGGTGGGTAATTCATCCTGCACGTGCTCCTCCTGTGTCCAGAAATGCTCAGTGAATCAAAGTAGGAATAAAGTTCCATTGCAGTTTAAATACTTTTCAAAAGCAGCCCTAACTATTTAACAGTGTACTCAGTTTATTTAAAATCACTTTGCATGCAATTTTCTCAAGTCCTTATAGCCTATTATATTATATCTCTACTTCACATAACCACCAAAACTACTTGCTATGTTTAATACCCATAATATACTACATATACCACCAGGCTCTCCATCAAAAGTTAATAATTGCTACTTGAAGCATTTCTAGTGATTTAGATCCTGATCCCTATGCAGTGAAGTATGAGAAACAACCTTCAAATCTGTTACAACCATATTGAAGGTATATTAGTTAATTCTACTCCATACTTTCTGCAATAATGTACACAGCTTTTTAGCACCATGGCTTCTGATTAGCACAAAAGGTCAAAAATCAAATTTGCATGTAGACTAGACTGTTTTAATGCAATTCTTAAATTATTCTCCTGAAAATAAGTGGAAGAGGCCGCTCCTCCCCAGATTGTAAATGCTAATGTTAACGCTTTTTCCCTAGCAATAACAGTTTTTTAGTTTTCTGTGTGTTGAAGGAATCAGAGCCATTTCCTCGTCAGGGGTGTCTAAGCAAATCACAGGATTTATATTCTTAGGTTTTGATACCAGATAGGGGGTTGACAAAAACTGCTACTTAGCAACCCCGAGCAAGGAAGAAGCATTAGCTAGATATTTGGGGAAGCTCTGTCTCCTTCGCTCTCAGAGAGCAGCTGCTGAAACAACAGTAAGTGCTTGAACTCGCATGCTTAGTGGGAGGTAAAGGTGCTTATTGCTTCTCCAAAATGGGTGCTCATAAAGCATCTGCGTCGGTGTTAGGCAGGCTGAGAAGCAGACATCCCCAAGGAGAAACACATCTGCTTCTTTCCAGCCCTTTCCTGAAGCCATGCGCCATCAGCCTCGGATGACCAAAAGCCCAAGCTATCGATGCGCAGGCTAATAGAAGTGGCATCTTTGGGAAAGTGGAATAGCTATTATTGCTGTGCATGTTGCACTCCCAACAGTTAAGAAGCTGCAAGTATAAACAGACAGTGGGCTGGGTACTGGATACAGAGTAAAACCCTGAAAGCCCTAGTCCTTCGGAAAGCTCTAGTAAAACTCCAATTTTTACAAAACTTTTTGACCCCACAATTTTCTCTCTGGATATAGCATTGAGCTTTTACAGGTGAGACTCCTCTATCGCAGTTATTCAGTCTCTAAAGAGTATCAGGAAGAGAAGAAACTTTGAAATCAGGTCTCTCTTGGATTGCCCATAACTACCCTGTTCTGCAAATGAACTTGGAGGAACAGGACCCCATGGTTCAAGCAGAGATACATGGTATCTGGTACCAGGGTATGGGGAAAAGAAGACAAATTGCTCATGTAAGAGAGGGAGCAGAGCGGTGTGTTAGGATTGGCCAAGCCAGCCCCCACCACCTGCGTGAATTTACACTGCTCCTACGCAGTAATATTTTCTACCAGCTCTAGACCCCACCTATATAAAGAATATTTAAACATTCTTGCTGAAGCAGAAGAGGGCTCCCAAAAATACAGGATGAAATCCCAGCATCCCCGAAAGTCAGCAGCAAACTTACCTTTTTTTTCCCAAGGAGGTCAGCAGAGCATCCCCGCGGCTCAGGCAAGGTCTACCCAAGTGCCAGCTCCAGCAGCAGCGGGAAGGGGATAACTGGTCTGAACCACGGTCCTGTAGATTTCTAATGAGGCACCAGGGGGTCAGTACGGGAGATTTAATGGTGAGGATGAAAGCCCAAAGACAGAAGAAATTATCAGTGAGTTAGAACAATCAGCTGCTAATTCTGCATCCATTATCGGTGGAAACATATTCACTTTCCTTTCAGTTTTCAAAGCATTGAATGATCCAGGCAAGACAGGACCTCCGAGCCCAAGAGCAAATGACAAAGCTAATTATACTTGACAATACAGATAGGCACAGAGCTAGAACTTCTCTGCTACTTGTGATCAAAATCTCTTTATGGGCCTGGCAGAGATTTGGCCACTTTTGCTTCCTTGAAAGTATTCCAAGATTTTTCTTCAAGCTGGAAGTATGATTTCATCGTATTTCCACCACACACAAACTAATTTAAAAACTTCTGGAAGCCAACCTTCAGATGCAGACTCTAGCTTTACACTTACTTTAGGAAGACAAAAGAACGTAATTTTTTTTAATACAACAAACATTCCTTTCTGCCAGTTTCTTCATTTGCAGACACAAAAGTATAATACAAAATGCTTGTCCTAATCACGTTTTGTTTTTTTTTTTTTATAAAAACATCTCAGTGCTAAAGCAGAGCTAATTAAGCCCTGGCAACACTTAATATAAGTCAATTCTGCCATACCAGTTTTGCAGCTATGCACCCTAGAGTTAAATATATGATTTATACACACGCCACTGTTGGCAAGACATGAAGTTAAAGGTTAAAAAAAAGCAGAGCATTTTCTATTGCCCCACACCTTCTTCATAAAGAACAGGCAGTCCCATTTAAATCAAGGGGACGTTTGTGTATTGTAAAGCAAGAGGTGTTTGAGAGAGGATGTCGCACTCTGGTCCCCACGCGGCATCGTCTGCTGCTGGTGGGGAAATGCCACAAACCTCATCCACCCAGAAATACACACCATGACACGAAGGTTATTGTGCGTGCCTTAAAAGATATATATCACTTAGACCTTCAGCTATTCCTATGGAGATTACCATCACTGACGAGCGGTTATTCTATCAAGTGGTTTCACTGGGATAATTGCTGCTGCTTTGTACACACCAGGTTTGCCTTTCTCTTGCTGTAGTACCATGTCAATGGCACACAGCGCTCCTTAAGAGGAGAAACAGTGGCCAGAGGGGCTTATTACACCCCTCATATTATAAAGGTGAACAAAACCTACCATATGATTCACAGCATGATGCGTACATTTACAGATCTCACTGTTTTGTTGTCTGTTTTTTAAGTAGAGGGAAAGTGTTTACTACATACAGGTTTCAGCACACACATTTTCTGGAGGACACCAAGGGCATTAAAGAAACATTATGATGGATTTTTTCCGCTTGTTATTGCAATACACTACAGAGCTGCTTGCAAGGCATAACTTCATTCAGATTTTGAGCCGAAAAATATCAGTAAAGAATCCACAGTAGAAAAGAACTACTGGGGGGCATTCCAAACTTCTGCAAAGTGGTGCTCTTAAAGACGATGGTTAAATATGCCACACGTATTAGATATGACAGGTCCTGCTTTAAATCCAGGCTGACCAGCCACTTTGCTTTTCTTTTTCCTTAGCACTCCTAGCACTCAGCAATTAAACTTTATTTATAAATAGAAGTGGCATAATGGATGACTCCTTTCTTGAGGATAGAGAAGAACAAAAAGCGGGGGTATCATCCCAAAATTCTCAATACATGAAAGGACACACCAGTCATTCCTCTCACATGATCTCCAGCTCCTTTTTTCAATGAAAACCTGTCCTATCTTTGCTCCAGTTGTTAGTGCTGGGTATTTAGCACAGGCAGGTAAGGTCCATCCAGAACCGGCTGAAATGCTTTTTGTAGTTGCTTTTCCATCCCATGGTCACAAGAATGAAAATATCCCAGGGCCGATCCTCAGGCATCAGGACCTTATTTCTCTCCTAGATAAGTCTTCAAAGATGCCTCTGGGATAAACACCTTTTTTTTCCTTCTTTTTTTTTTTTTTTAGTTTAAAGGAAATTCATGCAGCAAAAAGTTTTCTGGGGAAAGCTCTCTCTTTCTGGGGAAAGCAAGGATGCCCACCTCAGGCGAGGCTCCCCATTAAGAATAAAGTCCTCAAGAGAAAGTCCATCAATTGCTCATTTTTACTTTTTTCTTTAAATTCTCATTGGAATACCAGAAAATCAGGGTGAGGCACATCTAGAAAGAAGCAGCACTGTAATTTAGTCAATTATTGTCTTAATATGTTACTGCATTTCTAACCAGGATGCGACTGTGACTCCATATACTGCATTTGTTGGTTCCTTTGCTAACTGATTCCTCAAACATGTATCTCTCCTCTTCGTTAAAGGAGCCAACTCTTTCCCATCGACATCTCCAGTTAAGTTTGCTCTTCACTTAACCTTCACTCTGCCTACCTGGGCTGGTTTCATCTTCATCTGATTGCTTGGCCACTTTACGATGCTTTTTACTGCAGTTTAGTAGCCCCTTGAATTCTACGCTAGTTCATGTAATTCTCATCATGTGGTTCAGCTCCCCGTGGAATTTTTTTCTCCTGCCAGCAGCAGTTATTTACTTTCTCTTTCTGCATTTTTCATTGTCACTGAAACGCCACCTCTGACAGTGTTCAACCTCCGCTAATCTCTCACCAAAAAACCCCCCGCTAATCTCTCCCCAAACAAACTCCCGCTGTCAGTTATTTATTTATTTTACTTACAACCTACTATAAACTTGAATAGCATTGCTATGTCCACAGAGTCCATGTTGGCACAGATGCCCAATTTGTTTCCCATAGCTGTGTGGCATGCTCTCATATTTTTCTGGAGAGTCGAGCAGAGAAAAAATTGTTTTCTTTTTGCTTTTACTTTCTTAATCATTGGAGAAGCCCCCCAACAGACACAGCATGATAAGAGAGGATTTTTACCTGCTTTCTTAGCTGATGACTCAATATACTCGTTTCTTAGTGTTTACACAAAGAGGTTTGGGTGGATTTCAAAAATAGCAGGGAAAAACCTTTAGCTGCATCTAAAATGTTGTGAGACCATTTCATGTTGATAAAAGCTCTCCTTCCCTCTCATTAACTGATTGCTTCTCCTCATTTTAATGCACACAGTTCTACCTGGGGACACAGCTCTCTGGCTCTCAAACACCCATGATCAGGTGGAGATGGGGCTCCATTTTGCTCCTTGATTTAACGCCATGCTAACTAGACTGTGTCACACTTACAATTTCTCATATCAGAGATCACAGAAATCTTTTCTCTTGCTGATGTCTCCTACTAATACCATGTCCAGTCCTCAGAAAAGGACTCTTCAAGTGATAAAAATAGTTTGTAAGAAGGTTGCCTTCCTCTCCCTTCTTAGAGGAAGGTCAACAGAAGTTCATGAGGAAGTAGGCCTGGAAGGGCTCTCCTGACTCCTCAAGCCAAATCACCTGCTCTTTTACACCTTTGTATCACATAATATCCTACTCACAAATTGAGTAAAATCCATCTTCAAGCTAGCTAGGCTTTCTGCCTTTTCTACTCTTGCTGAAACACACTGCAGACCTTCAACCTGAATTATGAGCTTAATCGCCACCCCAGTCTTATTTGAACCTATTTATACACAACAGTCCTTCTGTTATCATTGTCTTTTATCTCTCCTTCCCTTTTCAGATGTTTGCTCTCTTTGGAATTTAGCCCTGCATTATGTTTATTGAGGAGAATAATAACCTCTTGGCACTTCCATTAATAGACTAATCAAACCACACTTCTCTCAAAAGAGGTATCTCCTACCATGCTGGCTTCTCTGCTCCACGATGCTGGGGTTTAAATTAACCTCTCCAAACACAGCTGACTGGAGCTATCTGCGATACTCCAGAGAAGTGCTGACCAGGGCTCCTCGTCCCCGTACAGTGCCTGATTCTCTCCTCCTGCTGACGGAAATACCAGTTCATTGGCTCAGCTCCTTCTTTTACAGTTGCTTTCCTATTTGGATCTCCCAGGTTATGGCTGCATTCCTGCCATTGGTCTCCAATGCATGGCCTTTCATTTTGTACTGTTTTACAATTGTATTAGGTACTGTATTAAAAGGGGGGAAATTAACTGCACCAGGATGGTTTGCATTTTTCTAGAATTAAAAGGAAACCAATCTTCTTTCCGTTATTGTTACTGTAAGACGCATAGAAAGCAATAACAGCATTGTTATTAAATTCTTAAGAGTTGATACAAGGACTTTGTTGATAGTGATTTTGATAATACTTGATGCTTTCCTAGTGCAAACTCAGCAAAACCAAGATCAACATCAAACCAAAAGATTAAGATTCTTTGCCAAGAGAAATGAATTTTAAAATTAATTACAGGACACCATTTATTGAAAAATAAATGTCAGTCAAAACTTCCCATTCACCTGGTTCAATATGCTATTGGATTTAAAATCACCTACCTGGAAGCATATGCAAATGGCAGCATCAGCCTGCAAGTGCCAGAACAAAGGTCTGCTAAAAATACTGGAAGTGGTTTTGAAAATTGATGCCAATTCTTGGAATTTCAGGCACTTAAATGCATTCAAAACCCTGATCAGATGAATGGAAATCTCACTCAGAAAGGCTGAGCATTCAGATATGCAATGGCTACATCTCGTCGAGAATCTGGGCCAAATTGCTTTTGAAAATCTCAGCAGGGTGCTGATTTGCATTTTTGGCATCAGAATATTTTTGAAAATACGGTGGTAAGGCCGCCATCCATCAAACACTTCAGCAGGTGCTGAGATTTTATGCAAGAACTTGGCTGAGTTTCTGTATTCATACGCTAAAAATTTCCCACGTGCCTCACTGCCCGGAGGATCAGAGACCACCCCGGCAGGTTTTAGTCCCTCAAGGTTATATATTTGAAAACTCAGGATTTGCCTAGTCTGCAAACAAACCGTAAGCTGACACACCGCACGGTTTTCTCAGCCTCTTCACTGAAACTTTAAAAGCAATCCATAAAAGTCAGATAATATTTAACAGAGGGGATTATGGAAAAGCCATTTCCAAATGAGAAGATTGCGTTCATGTTTGTTATCTCCTGTCTCCCCTTCACATATATTATGACTACATATTTATTTTTCTAGTACTACTAGAGAGATTGTGGAAAGAAAGTCCTGGTTTGGGTTTTTTTTTTTCCTCTCCTCTATAAAGATTGTCAGCAGCATTATCTTAAAGGTGCTGAATGCCATATTGCTTATGGTAATACCAGCACAAATACACATGATGATAAGCTTCAAGGCACAGGATTTGAAGAGTAAGGGTGTTTTCTGCCACTCTCCTGTAACCTGCTTCCTTTTGCTGGGAAAACAGGACAGACTCTGTGCGTGCTCACGTGGGATAGAGAAGTTGCACTACGCCAGCCTCCTCCAGCATTTGCAGAGAGGCGAGGAACAGTCCCAAGTGATTAATCAAGCCATGGCTGAGCTAGCAACCGTTCCCTACCTGCAGGACATCAGTAAGAAGGATGCCGAACTGGTGAGTATTTATTCATGATACTCATTTTGGCCTTTAGAGGCAGGGAGCTGGGGAGGGAAGGGCTGGGGCCGAGCATCGCGCTGCAGTTTGCTCTGGAAGTCTTTTTTTTTTTTTTAATGTGTAGACCTAAAGTAGTTTTAAAACCCTGCTGCAGTGCCTTTGTCAGAGGAGGTGCTAATCACCTGCAAGGATGACTTTTATAGAACCAGCATGACTCATCTGTAGGCATATTTTTAAAACCTCTTCTTTTCCCCTAAACCTCCCCAAATCAGTCTTGGAAAATGATTGCAATTATTCAGATCATGCTACTTTAAGATACCTAACATCAGGAGCCACCTGCATCAAAAAAACAGGCCGAATCTAGTTAAAGCTGAGGAGAAAAGATTTTTTTGCCTGGCTCCATCTATGACTTGTTCCCTGTCTCGGAATAAACGCCTCTACCTGCTGTGCTTCTGTTGTCCCTTTATAAAAGGAGGGCAGTGATGCCAGCAGGGCCATCGCAACACTGGAGTCGTTAATAGCCTGATAGTATATTGATTAAGCTGCAATCAGAGAGTGCCGTACGGTTATTCTTCCACAAGGCTGTCGGGTATTCTGATGGAGGAGGAAGGGAGGGAGCTCATGTACTTGCAAATTTTAAGCATTTTCATTCTAGAAGGAAAAAAAAATAAAATAAAAAAAAGATGTCCCTCCACAGTCCCTGCATTTCAATGCAGCCCAATTTTGCTGATCCAACTTTGGTTCACTAAAAACTCTTGGTTTTCCCAAAGCCAGTCCCTTGACATTTGTTTGCAGCCCTGCAAAGCTCCTAAGCTCTGTAGAATTAAAGCTTCGCAGCGGCTCGCTTTAGGGAAGACGAGCAGCAGCCCGCAACTGCGGGGGGTGGCTGCCAGACTTTGAAGTCTGGGCTCGAGATAAGGGGAAACAACATTGCAAAGAAACTGTTATTAAAAGACATTCTCCTTTTGATGCAAGTTTTCTCGTATTAAGCTGCAGCAGGCCTGCATTTCAAGGCTGACTAAAGGGTCCTGAGCTTTTGGTACATATTTCAGTGACAAGTTTTTCTCCAGGGTACGGTATTTTCAGTACATCACATGTTAGACACAGGCTATTACCCTGTTGCCTGTAACTTCTCATGTACTAATCATAAGCCTGACCTCCCTGGAAAGCTTTTTGGGGGAGGCTCTAGGCCACCCAAGACAAAGGTCCTCAGTCTCTCAGGGGTAGGACCAGGCAGAACAAGGGTCTGTGCTGGGAGATTTAATGACAGATTGTAAACCTTTCAATAAAACACATATGCTTTGTTTACTGAGCCCAAGGTAAAAATGATTTCTTAAGATAATAAAGGCAGAAAATCTCTACCAGCTAGCCTCTCCAGAGCATTAAAATGTATTAATTCTGCATTCATTTATTTTTCTTTGTCCTGCCATCCTGCTGCAAAACATATCTATAAGTCTGTGTGTGCAAATGGAGGACCGGGTGCTCTGTAGCTCGAGTATTTTGGTAAACTTCAGGCACCACAGTGTTAAGGCACAGGAGCGATTAATGGGCTTTCCTGGTGGCACCAGCCCGCATGGCACGGGCTCCTCACGCCAGCAGGGACCACTTCCCTACCCCATTGAGCAGAGAACAGTGCTGCCCAGCATTGGGTCTGCACGCTCAAACCATCCAGGGAGCGAGGGAAAGATCCTCATTTTCTCAGCCTGCCTGTCATCCTCCTCATTTCACTGGGCTGCAGGCAGGAGGAAACATTTGTTGGGCTGTACTGGTGTAGTTCTGCAACTCTCAAGGGATGCTCCAGAGGCAGCCCTTCCATGTCCATGGGGTCAGAATCACAGCGTGCATTCGGACTCCATGTGCTTCAGCAACATTGCTAAGAGATATCTGAATTTTTCTATGAAGAAAACTGAGCTGGCTGAATTCTAATTTCACTTGTACTAATAAAAATGTAAAGTAACTCCTCTTGAGGTCATTCTGACTTTACATTGGTAAAACCAAGATAAGGGTTTATGACCGAGAAAGGCAGTTGAATTGTGTGAGTTAGAAAATGTTTATTATCACATACGGTATGAGTTGTACAAAGTTTAAAACACATCAAATTTATAATAGTGCAATTTGCACTGCTACAGCCAGGATCCTGTAGGCATTTTCAGTTATAAACTTCTGTGTAAATGTCTTCCTGTAACTACATGAATAGAGTCCTAAACCACGGAAGGGAGACCCTCAACAGAGGCCTTTTTAGATCAGCATTTATTTATAGACCTTGGGAAAATAAAGATTTCAGTTAGCTTGAATAGTTGAATAAAAGTGGGGAAAAACCCTGAAGAAAGTCTTTCCAAGGTTTATGATTTCAATGTCACCATATTTGTACATCATAAATCAAGATGAAAGCTTGTTAAAAAAGCAGAAATCCATTTTAATTTAAAACCAAATGAGGACAAGATCTTTTTAAAAAGGCATCATTTTTCCTTGGGGAGGGGATTTTCCAAAAAAGATCAGCTTTGGGAGAACTACTGTGGTTGGCCAACTGTCTGCTCTTGTAGCGTGCACCTTTTGTCTGCCAGTAGAGCCGGTGAAAAACTTTGGGTGGTAAAAATCAAAACAAGAGCTCACACTTGGCACTTTTCACTGAGCTGTATCAATATCACTGAAACTTTCATTGGAAAGTTTTCCTGTTTCAACTTCTAGCCCAAAGCAGTGAATCCTCCAGCCTGGCTGGGCTGTTGGAGCGGCCCCTTGGGGGTGGCAGAGCGATGTCCTGGTCCCTGCTGCCCCCGGGGCTGCTCAACCAGAGAATCACTCCAAGAAAAGCGATGAAGAAATCCTCCCCTTCCCCTGACCAGTTCCTCCTCTGCCTGGTTTGACGCAGGATCTGCGCTTTGCCCATTCTGCCCTTAATACCCTTAATCTCTCGGCTGTGTCTATTCTGGATTCATAAAAGGAGATTATCTATCATAAAAGTATTCTAATGGAAAATTTCTGACAGGTTCTTGACTCTTTTTGCATTAAAGTCAGAGGCTGAAATTTGCAGTTTTGTTTTTCATTACTACTGATGCATGACTTAAAAAAAAAAAAGTTTTCATCAAAAGTTTGGACCAATAAGGTTCAACTTAATGGCTGCACAAGCACAGAGAAATCAGGCCGGAACCGACTGTAGCAAATTTATTTAGATATCCAAAAGAAGATTCCTGCATCCTTTACCCAGTGGTGGGACACAAAGAATATTAACCTCAAAAACCTGAAGGTGAAGGTAAATTTGAGGAAACACAGATCTGCTCCTTGAACATCAAGGCAGCATTTTTGTATCTTGCACAGACGAGTTTAAACACTGGTGGTTTAAGTTTCAGCACCTTACGTACTCCAATGAGACTGCTGCCTGGCCAGGTACAGAAAGAGACAATTAGTCTACAAATGCTTATGCTTATACTGACCAGCCTATACAGGCTCCTAATGAGTAATGAATTTGGGAAGAGACACCACAAACTATTGTTTGATTTGCTTTAACCAGCTAACCACTTTTTTAATAGACCTAATAGAGCACAGCGATATCACAGGAATTCAATACAAGTTTCTCCCTGTTTGTTCCTAAAAATCCATGCTAATGGCCGCTCACAGGAGGACACCCTGAATCCAAACCTTGTCTCTCTGTCACTGAATTAAGAGCAACTGAAAGATTTTCAAGTGCTTGGGAAAGGTGCAGGGCGAGGCAATACTACAACGAACCTAAAAGGGTACTGCACTGAGGCAATACCACAACTAACCCGAATTTTAGCCCTCCCTCTAACACTAAGGACTGATTAGCAAGTATTTTCCTACAGCTTCTTTTTATGGTTTACACTAGAAATTGTCAGCCTTGTTTTTATGCTCCGTTATGCTGAATGATGGGGAGAAGGGAGAGCTTGCCAGAGAAAAAGGATAGTAAAAGCAGGGAAAATGAGCTAGACACTTCCAGCTACAGTAAAAGCATCTCGGCTTTATTGTTGTCCTCTTGTGAGGTTTTACATGCTGCCTTAAATTATGATACATTAGCCTTGGGAGAAAATACTAAAAAGCATCCATGTACGACACAGAATATCCCAGACAGCTAAAGAATGAAATATGGAGCCTTTATTCTTTACAATGCGAGTCTTCTTTTACTAAGTATAAACATTTACTGCATTAAAACGTATAGGCTTAAACACAAAATTTCCAAAGGATTTTTTTCCCATTGTTAAGTATTTCATACCCACAATAATACAATGTAATGGCTGAAGCAAAGATGAGGTGGCAGCGCTCATTGTGTGAAAGATGAGTAATAAAATCATCAGCGTACAAATGATTTTTTAATTAGGTTTTAATCTGTGTATTTAGAGAAGTTATTTCTGTGTGAATTCCACACTGATAATTTTTATCTTGGTGCCACAGCTGCAGTTGCTAATGGCAGATGCCATGGACACCCTTGAAGGAAGAAGAAGCGATAAAGGACGTGTGTGGAATAAAATTGAGAAGGTAAAAACCTGCAGCAAAGGGCAGGAGAGTATATTGTTCCTTGGGGAGTAAATGTCCACCTGAGTCATATCTGTTCAAAAGGTAGAAAAGAAAGTAGGTGCCATTTGTGTGCCTTGAGCTCCGTTAGTGCTCAAGCACTAGCCACAGTTACATATTTATTATTTGCTTTAACTCCTATGGTTGATCTTTGTCCATGTTAATAGCCTCATGTGGTTATCTAGTGCAAACAAAAAAACACAACTGAAATAGCTTATTTTTGGACTATAATTATACTTCTCTTCCATCTTTGTCATACAGGGCACTGTGCTAATTGGGTTGGGGCGGGGTGAGGGGGGAGTTGTTAGGGAATAAAATTCAGCCCAACAAATTAGGTCCCTTAGTGGAGCTCAAATGAGGCTTTGGTGATGAGAGAGGTAAAAGACATGTAAATGCCTTTCTGGAGTCTCTGCACAGCAACCGGTCAATTTAATTCTTAAAGGATTAGTGAAATGCCGGGAGTTTTGCGTTGGTTCTCCGTACAGATGAATCTGACCCGACGCAATGAATAATAGGTCAAGCTGGGATGTAACAGGAGTCTCTTACATTTTTACAAAGTCTTTCAAACCAGAGCAAATCGCAGCTCTGGGCATTCAACACTGTTGACATTCAGCTTTTTCCAAGGAAAAGGCTGGCAACACATCACCGGGAAGGGAAAATGTTGTTAATGGTTCGGAGCATCGGTCTTACCCTACGTCTTGGGGCTCTGTCAGATCCCAGACAGACACATGCTCGCTCTGTATTGTGACTGCAGTGGGAGGCTGGAGAACAACGGGGTTGAATTTCTGCACTGGTGGGGCTTGAAGTTGTCCTTTGGGGTGTAGGGCTTATCATAGAATGGCCTAGGTTAGAAAGGACCTTTCAGATCATCGAGTCCCACCATCAACCTAACCCTGACAAAAACCATCACTAAACAGTATCTCTAAGAACTATGTCTACCCATCTTTTAAATACCTCCAGAGATGGCCCTCAACCACTTCCCTGGGCAGCCCGTTCTAATATTTAATAACCCCTTCAGTGTAAAAATTTTTCCTAAATATCTAGATCTGTTTACAGACAGATGTCAGGGAACACACTGAAAACCCAAACTCTGGCTGCACAGAGCCAGCATAACAAGGAAAAGCAAAAAGGACAGAGATCTCTGACAGAAACCACAGGGGTGGAGGGTGAAGGTATTCTCATATTTCCATGTGATTTGAATTGAAATTTCAGAAGGCGCCTCCTCCAAGAGAAAGCCTGTGTAGGTGTATTGCCTCAGTTAGCTGTCAGATCACTGGCTCATAATAAAGTTTTCCCAGTACAGAGTGTTTTCAGAAAGAACCAAAACCTAAACGCCCAAAATTATAGCCAGACTGGGGTTCATCTCTATCAAACGCTCGTGAGGCAAAACAAAGGATAAATATTTGTACTGCTTTTACATTGCACCAGGATAGTCTCTACCTACAGATCTCATAAGAATCTTTTGCAATTCAAACACCACATATAACATGCAGTTATTACATATTTACACAATTACTTGCGTATTTCCTGCCAAATATAATAACCATTGATAACAAGATGAATGCAAAGAGTCAATTATATGTTCACAAATAGCCTAGTCCCTGTACTTCTCTAGCGCTTATCCTTCCCATTTGTAGAAAATACACTTAAATAGCAAAGGAAGTTTTCCAAAGTTTTTCCAAAGGTCAGGATTTTAATCCACAGTTAGGTGTTTGAATATCCAGCCTGATTTTCACAGCTCTGAACGAACACAGTTCAGACTCTGTTGAGAAAGGATTGCAGCTGAAAATTAGGCCAGGTACACAGATATCCAAATATTTATTAAAAGCTCATTAAAAGTTTGATTCCCACATATTTCACCAGACACTGGCTAATAATTCATTGTAAATTCAGTAAAACACAGTATTTTCTTTCAGTGCATTCCTACATATGTATGTACATCCTTTATATTTCTCTGGATACTTTTACTTTTGGTGTAGTCTTAATGGAAATCAGGCTAACATTTAAAAATGGACTGGTATCCTATATTATGCCACATCAATCTGTGCATAATTCAATATTCATGAATAAAATGTACTGAACCCAAGAAAATCTGCTCTCTGCCATTTTAAAATTTGTCACTTCAAAATTTGTTTGCTTTCTGAACACAGTTTCGCATTTCATTTTTGACAACTCAAATAACTATTTGATTAGAGGCATCTCGTTCCAAGCGGAACCTCAAATTATTTGTTTCGTAATATGAAAATACTTTTCTATATTATAGCAGAACAAAGAAATGAAAAACATCATTAAATATTTCTTTTCTACTTTACTTTTTTTTCCAAAATTTAATTTCAGCATATTCAACATGTTCTGAGAAAAAAAATATCTCTTTTAATAGAGGAGACAGGAAAACATTCAGGGAGCTTAGGGGGTTTTTTGTTGGTTTGTTTTCGTTGTGGTTTTTTTCCTTTAAATCAGCTCTAATTAAAAATGTTACGCTAGGTTAAAGAACTCTGATACATTAATAAGAAGGAGGATTAAATCTGATGATTAAAAATCGCTGTGGTATGGGTTACGACATGTCACTTGTGCTAGAACCATTCCGAAGAGTTTAGTATCTCTCTGTTCGCTCATTGTGCGATGCTGGTTGTAGGAGCCTACAAAGAACCTCCACATAGATCCAGTTACAAGGTAGTTATTTGTATCTTTTGCTATTGAATTAATTTACATATATTGGAAAGCAAAAAGGAACATAAAGGAGTTTATACAATCGGCTATAAACGCAAAACTCTGGAAAGCTGACAGCTCCACTACCACCCATGAAGTTCGGCTTTTGCAATAGAAACAGCTGTTGCACCTAATGAAAGCACTCAACATTTTTCTCTAATGCAGGGGAATTATAGCCATGCCTATTTTCCAAATGGTTAAAGGGTCTGTCAGAATTGCCATTACAAACCACTGTTTTCAGAGCTTTATATTCTGGAGTCGGCCATAAAAAATTCATTCAGGCTGAAACCTAAAAAAGGAAGGCATAAAGCCTGACACCCAAACACTTTTCCTTTTGTCACAGTGGAGGGCTTATCAAATTAGTCTGAAATTAATCTGGGCAATTTTGAATTTACAGGACTGACAAAGAAGTAATATATGTGTAGCTTCAAGTGTTTTGGGTGCTGCGCTGCTCATCCAATTCAGTTACAGTTACAAATTTATGTTTTTTAAGGGAACTAATTCATCAAATGGGCTAATTATTTTTGGAAGCTTTAAGCTTTAAATACAAAGAAATGAAAAATGACCTCATAATTAGTTAGAGGAAAAAAAAAAAAGAACATCACGGCACGGAAGATGCCTTTCTCAGTATCACCAAGCTACAGCCTCTCAAGCTACAAGGAGAGCTGACCCAGGAGAGCCCAATTGACCTTGGGAGATTAAGAAACATCCTCCTACAGAGGCTTTACCCATGTACTAGATATCCCTAAAGAATGCCTTGCAGGCAGGAAAAACGGGCTGGGTCAGTCTCACAAAATCCCTGTTCTCCAGGATTTTACCAACACTTATCCTTGCAGTCCTCTGCATAAAATGTGAGCTTTTTATTAGCAATGTGGGGAAACAGACGCCTGGGTCTAAGACCTTTCAAGCAATTAACGAGGGACTGAGTCCCAGTCTACTTCTGGAATATAGGTAATCCTAAAAAAATTTTTACTACCTTCCTTCTTTTTACAGTCATCAGAAATTCCCAAACTGAACTTGCTGGTGGCCAGACTGCTGGGTTTACTAAGGATTCAAGGCACCATACTAGGGATTAGGAATATTTTTTGTGGTTACTGGCTCTGTCCAAATTGTGTTATAGGTTGTGTCGTGAAGGTACTTCAATATAACACCATCAGCATTTCATGAGAACAGACCTCTCTGAAGCTCCCCTTAGGAATGGGAAACCTTCCTAAAGTAGTCAGTAAGAAACACCATGGGAAAGAGCATCAAGCCTCCTCTTTTAAAGAGGCTTAAGTCTTCACTGGCAAACAGAAGTAGAAATGTATTTTTGCTTACTGGACTTCAAAGTGTAAATTCACTTCATAATTCAAATTATCATTTTAACAAGACTGACAGCCCAGTGGTTTGAGCAATGACCTCTAATGCACAAGGCTCAGCAGCAACAAACAGAAAACTTTCAAGAGAGATCGAGGGGAACTGACCTGATAATTTGACTCAGTCCCAGCAGACTCAGTCCAGCCACTGGGTCTTAAGCAAATGGAGTCGCCACCATAACAGCCAGGTCTGGCCATTATTGACTAGTCTCTTTGCTGACAGCATTACAGGTGACATAAGTGACATCTGCAGTGAATATGAATACTGAGATGAGGGGTAAAGCTTGGCCCTTAGAAACTCAAGGATCCAGGTCTCTGCGTGGCTATGGCAGGACTCCAGAACAGTTACAGACAGGCAGAGGGGTTTAGAGTATCTCAGGAGCAGGAAGGCTCCTCCTTTCCTCTGCAGAGACCTTGTTTCTCTGCAGTCTTGTAAGAGGAAAAAATAAAGAAATTACAAAAGAATACTTTCCTATCTCACAAGAATAAAGTCATTAATAAAGCCTCACAACATTGTTACAGTGAGAGGCATTTCATTAAATAAATAGATACTTTAAAGCCTATCAACCAGAAACTTTTGACATCCAAAGAGAGGAGAGCCAAATAAGCGCAAGTGCCAGTATAGCTGTGCTTCCCCTGTGAAGATAATAATGTAGTTCTGCTTCTCCATTTAGCCTCTAGGCTTTCATAGCAGTTTCATAGGATGCTCTTGCCATCACTTGAACAGCCAAAGGATAGACAGGAGTTGGCAAATAAACACTTTCCTACACTTCCACATGTGAGACACTTCATAAAACCTTCACATCTGAGTTTACCTCAAGGGCATCACATACTTTGCAATTTAGATAAGTTATTATGCCCATCATTTGCTGAGCTCAGTGGAACGCCTGTTTCATAAATCTGAAAGCAGAGCAAACATGGATGAGTGAATAAAAGAACAGATGTAACTTATATAAGGATAAGTATAAAACAAAAGCTGCACTAATATATGTCAATATGAAATGAAGTAAAATTAGCCTAACATATTATATAATCTTTTAGCCAGGCACACAGATTTTTCAGTAGCTGACCTCTGCTAACCACACCTCTGCCTTCTGCAACAACAGGGGAACACTATCTGATGAACTGTGCTCTTTCACTGACATTATCTCTTAATTGAAAATCAAGCCATGGAAAAGGGCCATAGGCTTGCGGGGTTTCGGTCAGCCAGAGGAGCAAGGAGGGAGATTCATAGTATGTCAATGGAAAGTGGACGTGTTGCTGAATAGTATTATGTTGGCTACTACGACAGTTATTTGATGTATATGACTTTGTAACGTCTTGTAAAGTCATCCAAGCCCAGGACGCGGCCACCAGGGAGCTGCGCTTGCTCTCAGAGCATGCAGGCTTCAAAAGTTATTGTGTTTGGTGCACTCTCTTGAGTCAACTTGGCTATTCCTGAACTAAGAGAAGGAAAGTGGTTCCTGGTCTGTTCTCACCTCGGGGCCATGATGCAGCCACGTCCTTCACAAATGCATGGAGCCATTGCGTAAAGGGAGCGGGAAGCATAGGATGGGAAAGGATAGGAAAAGCACATTTTCTGGAACAGGAGTGGGAGTCTAATGTGTAATGAAGTCATAGAAGTGCAAATGCAAAAGGAAAATAATGTTAGAGGCACTGCTTTGGGTAGGGTAAGAGTGAAGGAAGTGAAGAGCAGAGCAACTAGGGAGAAACGCAAAAATTTCTATTACAGTTGACCAACAACTGGCTTCATGGTAAGATTAGAAAAAATACATTCAGGAAAGGATAAACTCAGAATCAGCAACAGCCTTGATAAGAACAAGAAGAAACTACGGCAGAGGTTTCTAACCTGACACTGAGTGAATTTTTCAGACCAGGCAGAGGAAGCGTGTGAGCAGCAACCGGGATCTGCCCCACTGAATCTGAAGTGGTCCAAAAGAAATGTAGACAACCAAAGAGTCCCATTAGTAAATTCAGCCTCGTTACTGGGACAATAAAAGCGTGCCAGCATTCGAGGAGCTCTTTGTGTGAGCAAGGTGCGACAATGGGATTTCAGGAGTTATCAATACTCCTAGTCCCTCAGATCAATTCCTGCCCTTGTGAGTCTCCAGTTCTTTGTGTCTCGCACAAGAGAAGAAAAGATGTCCCAGCAAGATGCCTCCATGGCCCTCGGCTACACTGGAAGAAGTGATTACATCCTGCCTATTTCCCACCCTCCAAACACCAGTATCTAATATAAAACTGAGCTATTTAGTGACCACACATTAAACAGCTATACCTCCTGAACACAGCTAGAGCAGCACTACAATATAAAAAACAGAGGCCATGACTCTAAGAAACAGCGACCTTTCAGGCATAGGTGGTTTTATTCAAGTCTGAAGCAGATGCGGGAAGTTTCAAGTTTGCTGTTCCACACCAGAAGGAAAGTTTCTGTACATAAAATCATGGCTTTACCCAGATAAATCAGTTGGTCTAATAACAGATATGATCTATTCCCATCATTCTTAGACCATCACAGCTGCAACAAAACACTGCTAATGCTACTGGAAAAGAGTATTTTGTTATGAGAAAGTCTTTAGTCTATTCCACCAAGCTATAAGGTGCGATAAATCACTGGAATAATTTTAAATAACAGCAAATCTAGCAACTGAGCAGTAAATGTCCTAAACATTGGAACAATGTAGCTGCTTGTGGCTGCCTGGCAGTTAAATCACTGGCAATTCTGGGCATTAACAATCCCCATGTAAGGATTTAGATAAATATTTTGCCATCCCTTGCTAATCATGCTGTCAGTTATGAATGAGCAGTCTGTTTACCTGCTGCCCTCCACCAGGGAAGGTCTCTGGCCCTATAAACACTTGCTACCAGGTGTTGTTACAGCTGGGAAAAATAGCACCAGTCAACAAGACTGCTCATAGTAAACACTGCGCCAGACAGTGATTTCAGGAGGGCCTATAAAGTACAAAAGGACCATCTGAGTTGCGAGGTAGTTAATAAATGTAATTCATTACCGGCATCGATGTTATTTTTTATTCAGCTCCTCATCAGCAAATACGCTTTTCTCTATCTGCTTTTAGCATTGGAGCTTTGCTGGTGTGCTAAGAACCTACTGGCAAACGCTAGTTTTCTGCATTTCGCTGAACTCATTCCTTTACGATGGAAACGCATAGCAGCGCTGTCTGTCAGACTTCTTTCTTTAAAGACAGGCAATGCGTACAAAGGAGGCACTGAAAACACAGAAATGGAGCATGAGGGACAACATATTTACCTTTGGCATCGGCATTTGAAGCTATGAACATTTCTAGAAGCGGGTCCAAGGCAAGAGTCGTGCAGTCAGTTGGGTTCCATCGCCAAACAAATGTAGGGAAATGACTCTGGCCTGCCCGGGGCAGTTCAGATCATGAGCTGCTGTGCAACCTGCTCCCTTCCAAAAGCAACCAGAGCAGCTCAAATGCACTTCACTTAACACACAAACAGTAAAATCATGGTTTACTTTTTTCCCAGACACTGAGCAACCTTTGTTCTAACAAACCTTAATGGGAGGTACCGACTGTGGTTTTCTTTTTATTAAAATATCACTAGCTTTTCTCAAGCATATGTTCAGCTTTTCCTCCTTACTCTATATAGCCATCCCTACTTACTCGTAGGCCCTTCAACTACTGTTCCTTTGGTTATATTCAATCCAAAGAGTGCTTTAGCAAGTAGCTCTGGGAGACAAAGGAAAACGTTGAGAGGCACTTCATGTTTAAAGGCAGCACATTTTCCTCCTGTTACTAATAGCTCCCAAGCAATAAAAATAGATCCCGTGTGCCAGAAGACCCTTTTAGCTATTACATGTTATTTATAGCTCCTGCAAATATTTTCAAAAGCACCTGTTTCCTATTTGAGACTGACTCCCCCCATTTGCATTGGGATTTAGGACATTTGAATTTTTAGGCATTATAGAGAATGGGTACACAGGGATCCATGAGATCCACATACTTTTGCGATTTTACAGTTTACAGAGTCTGCTTGCTGCTTTTCCATCTACATTTTTTTCGTAGACAAAGTCATTTTTCCTTGTGGGATCCTGGCTCTATGTCATTTAATTCTAAACTCTTTAGCAGATACTATAACTGATACATCCCATTTCTATTCAGATTCAGGCCAATCTTTTAAAAATGACATGTGCTTTCAAGTTAGTTTGTGACGAGAATAGCTCCCCCATTTTTGGATAAGGCACGAAGCTTCCTTTGGACCATCAGTAAGCCATCGGCCACGGACATCTGTTCCTTGGAACAGCCCCCTTGCAGCAAAGGTTGACAAGTTTCATGACATCTGTGGCCCATCAGGACTTGGACAAAACCAGGCTGAATGATGGATAGTATCGCAGTGTTCCCTCATCATAGCTGGTGCACATCACATAATTAGGAACCGTATGTGGGTTGCCTTATCCCAATGAGCACATAGGAAGGGCAAAGGATATACTTGCATCGTGCTATTTCAGGGCAAAACCAGATGCAAGCAGGCAAATTGAGAAGTGACTGACAGGGCATTACCAGAACTGCAGTACGTGCTTCACAAAAGGAGATATGAGCTGCTCATAAAGCCCTGCTTTGAGGAGGAGGTTGGTCTAGATGACCTCCAGAGGTCCCTTACACTGAAATCTTTCGGTGATTGTAATTCAGCTGCAGTCAGCAAGTGCTGCGTATATATCCCTCCACACCGCCAGTGAATCCATCAGGATGGCATCCCAGAGCAGGACTCAGCACTCACAGCAGCGAGTCTCTCCCCTTTATCCATCACTGGACAACAAAAGGGCAGGGTTAGCAATATTTTTATATGCTCCAAACACGGCCTGCAGTGTTCCTTATCTTTGTGTGGATCCATGTCACGTCATTTCAAAAACTCCTGTAGGTCTGAAGCAAATCCTAAGCCAAAGGGAAACCATATTTTTCCTCACCTGAGTAGACCCTCTGCAGTCCGCCCCTCCAGCTAATCCTGTTACGTTACCCGTTTCCCAAAGAGCTCTGTGTTTTCATTGCAGACACGAACCGCATCAGACAAGTGTACCAAAAGCGTGTTTACAGATTCTGCCCAACATTTGAGAACGATGTAAAACCATTTCAGTTAAGAATGAGCTGATCACCCCAGCATCCACATGGACCACAGATCATTTTCTTCTCCCAGCAAAGTCAGAACTAGAATTCAGAGCAGACTAATTGACTTATAGTCCATTCTGGTGCACTAATTGTGCTTTTCACCTTCTCGCTCCGTGTCAGAATAAAACCACCTGGATGTGTGGCATTGAGGAAAGGCACGCACAACCTCGCTCCTTCAGCTGATTTTCCCCAAGAACAAAAGAACAGAAATACTTTTGAGAGACAGCCTGAGGGAGCTGCAGCTCTGTGCCGGTGTCTCAGCAGCACAGCAAAGGCTGTGCCATTGAGGCCGGCACCTTCTCGGTCCGAGGGCACACACAGAGGTTTTGTGGTTTCAGTTCATCCCTCTGGCTTAAAAAATAGTGTCATTTCCTTCACATGGGCCAAACAAGTTTGCTTTTATTGTCCTGTTTCTCATTTTCATTCAGCCACAAGCCTAGAGGTTTCTCTGTCCTCATCTAATTCCCCTAAGCCTTAGGCATCAGGCCCAGCATTAGCCCTTGCTTTGATTCCCCAGGTACCTCCATGGGTATAAAACTGAAGGTGGACAGTTGAAATGCCAGCACTGTATGTCTCTAATCTTGTAGAAGTCCACGTGTTTTCTCCGTCTTAAAACCCTTGGTTTTTGTTCTGCCTCTCCCCAATTCGACAATTTTCACCATGGATATCTTCCACAAGATATTATGAATGCAAGACTTTGAAGCACAAAGGAGAGTTTGGAGGCAATTTAAACTAAATGCAATATCAAAGAAAAAAGAAAAGCACAAAATAAATTCTACTGAGTACCTGGTTCATTTTCAAATTTCAGTCCACAGACCCCTATGCTTCTCTGCTTAGCTGGATCCCAGAGCATCGACAGGTACCACATGGATGTGCTGTGGACTGAGCACGTAATTTGCTTTAAAGGCCTCTCTTTTTCCAGTATTTCTTCCCTCTTTCCATCTGATCTTCATTTTGACCGTTCCCTTTTTTTTTTTCTGCTCCCTCCAGCTGATCACAGGGGCCAGACTGGAGACAGAGAGAAAAATCCAGGAACAGAAATAGGGTCGGGAATAGCCTCAAATCAGGAGCTAATGAGGAAGAAAAGGGAGGAACTTGAATAGATGGGCAGTCATGCACTGAGGATCCTGTAGCTGGGCCGGGGCTGTAGACACTGATCCAAAGTAGAAATGCTGGCACTGCACTGCTGGGAGTAACTGGGGGGGAAATATTCAGGAAATCTTGAAAGTAAGATGTCATAGCAGGGGAGGATTAAAAGTAGGTTGAAGTCCAATTTGTCTTCAAAAGTTCTCAGGTCACCAGGCTCTTGAGAAAAAGACCATAGGGACACCATATATCTGGGTAGATGGAAGAAGAGTGGTTTCACGTGATCGGGAGAGTATTTAAGGGACTTTGCTCCAGGGAAGTCAAACAGCAAGCCCAGTTGCAGAGAGCTGAGCACGGCCCCTGCAGATGGGATGCGATGCCACCGACCCGCTCTCCAGCACGGACTCTGGCATGGGTGGACAAAGTGTGGATCAGGGGATTAGAGGTGGGGAAACACAACCCACATAGTGCAAAGGATTGACCCAACGACGGCCATCTCTGTGCAGATTGGGATCAGATCCAAAATGAGCCTCATGTGAACCACTGGCAACACCAGCAGTGAATGCTCCTCTGTGAAATGGTCCTGCAGAGCTCTTAACTGGGCTTCAGTGGCTGCAGGGTTTGGCTATACAACCTGGGATTCAGTCTCAACATCACTCTGTGGCCAGTTATTGCTCTGCTTGGGAATGTCACAAGTCTTTTCCAAAATCCACATCACCAAAATCCACAGCTGCGGCTTTAATATGAATCACTTTCAGGCTGGCTACAAACTATGTCCTTCCACCTACCCCCATCCGCTCCCATTCCTGTTTTAACAGTTATTTGGGGCGGGGGGCAATAGAAAAAGAGTGGAAAAAAGAAATTGAAGCTATTGATTTGAAAAATTTGCATTTCCCCATGAGAGCCCCGAAGGTGGCTCACCGCAGCCAGACAGCAGAAGAGTGGGCACAGGGAGGTTTTAAATCAAGGCAAAAAGGCACAACATAATGCTTCCAATTTACTTTCTTAAAATGAAATGTGCAAGCTAAAAAGCCATGAATAAGCACTACTGAACACCGCAGCCACCGAAAAGAGATTTTTAAGCTATTGCTGCCCCCCCCCCCAACTTTATCTTGTCAAGAGACTGTATTTTCATTGTGTTCATATGGTAATTTAAATCATGCTAGGGCTCAGAGCATACAGTGTAATTGTAAGTCGGCAAGGGTTTGAATGCCATCACTGCTGCGCAAATAACATCATCAGCTCATCAGCTGTGTCAGTAACATTGCAATTATGTAAGCAACTATTATTTCCACCCCTGATATGCCATATTAGAACTTATTTTGGGGGCTGGAGCTGACAGGTATTCTATAAATATGAAAAGCACGCAACAGCAGCCGAGCTGGGGTTTGAGATAGGAACATCGTTCCACCGGGGCTTTCTGGTGGCATCACCAGCTGCGCAGGTACCACTGGATGGTCCTAAAGGAGCTGCTGGAAGAATTCTTGCTTTCCCAGAGCCCCTTTTGCCCTCACTCCACACCCTACCCATCACCTGGCACCCGTTTCCCTTCCCCTTATTGCCCATTCTGCTCACCCGAACACCAGCACTACCCTCAAAACAGCAAAGATTACTTTTAACTGCAGAAGAAAGTCACGCAGACATTTTAATGTGGTCCGTTGCAGAAGAGTCTTGGGGGTTTGGTGGTTGGTTTTAATATGGCTAAGCCATATTAATGGAGCTTGGCACTAAGTGATGAGTTTTTCTCAGACTTCCTGTGTGCTTTTGGCCAGATCAATGATTTCCTAAGCTTTTATTTCTGCTTCTTAAAAATGAGGCTAGCATAATGATTCCCTTCTCTAATCCTCTGCATGTTTATATGGTAAGCACGTCAGAGCAGAGCCAGCCTGCGAGGCTGTCTTCAGAGAGCTCCAACCGCCCCGCGCTCCGGTTGCAAGGGATCTCTTGGCAATGGAGGGGCAAAAGCCCACGAGCAAGTGCCAGCCCACCAAGATTGACCAGCGCGGGAGAAAACTCTTCTCCATGGCATCGCGCATGGTGCTACACAAAGCCAACCTGCTGAAAATGTCACCCCTGCCAGCTTCGTGGGGGGGAGGAGGAGGCAGAGCTCCTCTCCCAGACATGTTCCGTGTGCCCTCGGCACCCAGGGCAGGCAGATGTAATTGTCCATAAACTTCTCTTCTTGCCTCGTTTGCCCTCTCTCACACACGCACGCCCCTCACTGACACACACTCTGGCCAGAGCTGATGGCACGGCTTCAAGTTCAGGGCTGGGGAGTCCATCAGTAACAGCTCAATATATGAATAAATACAATTGGAAGCCACACTCAGATTAATTCTCAGTCAGCTGTTCTGTGCCTCAAGAAGCAACGCTCCAGTGGGTGTGTGCCAGGATGATAGATTAAGACTTTTTTTTTTTTTGGCGGGGGGGGTTGGGTTTTTTTTGTTTTTTTTTTTTTTTAATTAAAAAAAAATATTTCAGCTTAAAATGCAATTGGAAGATTGATTCTTTAGATCCTCACATTATTTAGGGTCTAGGTCTTGAGTATAACTCGGTGTGAAGGGAGATGATTCTCATCATCTCCTTACAGAAACGCTGCCTATCGCAAAAGCTGACAAAGGGTATGAATAAAGGTAAGGTATGGGGAGAGACAGCCATAAAATTATGAATGCCTGGTATTTAGGTATTTACAGAATACCTGTACACAGTACTATTCACCTATATTTTGAGTTGTGTTGAAATCACCCCTGCAAGGAAGATGTGTCTATCTGAATGTACTCTTTATTAGAATAATTACATTTTTATTATGGGGGACACTGAGGTCATCTATTCTTTTACTGTATTCTCTAGCGTATTATATTCATGGGAAAACATATTTATTCAGAACTTCGTTTTGATTTAATAGAAAAATGGTTCTTGCCACAGCAGTGTGGCATACTCATTTTTCTCCAAGTGTTGATTTTTGGCATACAAATGCCAGAAGCCTCTGTTCTCTTTCCTTATCAAGAAAAACTTGCCTGAGATTAATTTCCTCATCATCCCTTCCTTTTAAAGTGGCTGTTTTTCAATGCCATTTAAAGACAGAGTTGTGATAAATTCCTGTTTTCAATGTACAAATTTCAATGAAAGAGTCTATTCCACAGCAGTAAAGTAATTGAATCCAAATGGAAAGGGACAAAAAAAAGGAAGTTATGAAATCAGGTACCACTACTCCAGCTGACTGCACGAGAGGTGCCTTGATGTGGCTTTATTTATGACAATTAGTTTTGAAATAAACTAATTACAAAAGTTTTTAAAGTTTTTATAGAGGGGAAGGGAAATACTTCTGACACCACTTCTTTATAATTGCAGATTGGACTAATTGAAGACTACTTATACCAAGTAGAAGACAATTACTTAAGGAACAAAAGGGTGAGAACAGCTAGGATGGAAAAAATGAAAAAGATCCAAAAGACACAGCAACATTAGAGCTTAGGAAGTACAAAACTGTCCCCTACCAGCCCTAAAGACGTGGCCACATGGCGAAAAAGAAAATTAACACTCTAATGTTGATATTTAGTTCAACAAAAGCCACCTTTCCACTTAATAAGCCTTCCCCTCACTATGGGGTATCTTTAGCAAGATGTTCCTGCACTTCATTAGTCTTAACTCATTGGAATAAATGTCTGTGAAAAGCTTATTTTAAATTGTCTTGTTTATTTAAATTGTAACACCCAGCCAAACAGGGGCCTGTATTTTCTGCTCTGAGAATATTCTGTGTCCAAACTCTATAAAATCCTGCTGGCTTGATTATTGCCCGAGAAGGGCTGAAAAGAGGGATCACTCCATCCTGGGCTAAGAAGAATTCAGCCTCACATTGCCTTCCTTCCTGGTTAATGCTTTCCAATGCAGATATTGGCATGTTCTAGTGGTGAAAAATGGCATCCTGAATCTTGTGGCTGTAGCAAATTCAAGAAACACAACACTATGAGAAGAGGAAGAAAATTAAAGAAGCCCAGCTTTACCTTGTGCTTAAGAATGTGAAGTCCTTTGCTCGTCTGTGCCCTAAGGATGATATTTCCCCCGTTAGATGATCATTGTGGGCTTTTCTAAATGCACAAAGCTCCAGGGAAGAGAATAACTGCACCTGCCTTCCACAGGGCAAACCTCTTGGTGAAGGCTCCGCACTATGTCTGGCACTCCCACGGCAGCCGTCTGTCGGGTGGGCACATCTTACACCGCTTTGGTCTTCAAGGGAGCACAGGTTCCCAAATCCCCTGACACCCATCGACAGTGAGCAAAGCAACCCACCAACTTTTCCTTAGAGATCGCCTTACCAGCCGACGTTTGACAGGCATCCCCAGCCGACGCGTGCAGCCTCTTCTAAGGCTGGCGTTTCCTTTTCATTCCCTGTGTTTACTTTGTGAGAAAATAACCTCACCTTATAAAATCAGCACTCAGTTCATTACATTCTCTCATTCACGGATGACTTTAAAACAAAAACATAGAAAAAAAGGAAAAATCCACCCCCCAGCCCTAAGATTTAATTAAAAATCTAGGACCTCAAAGGCACTTAATTCCCATTATCTATTTATCACAGACAGAAGTCTAAATCCTACAGATTTTTAGCTGCTAGAGTCCGTCTTCCTAGGCTGTCATAAAAGATTTTTGAAAACTAAGAAAGAACCGGCAAAAGCTTTGATGGTCCTTTGTTCACTGTCAACAGAGTAAGTATAAAGAAATCTTTCTGAGAAAATCGGAGCTAACGTGAGCTCCTTAAACACGTGGGACAGAGAAACGAAGAATTATTGTCCTTTGGAGACAGCATTATTTTGCTATGGGGTTGAGTTTGTCAGATGAAGTTTTATGACACATGGTGGCAATCATCCATCTTTGATGAGCAGACACACACTAAATCAGAAAGACTGCTCCCCACGGATCATCAAGTCAACACACAGTTTGGGAAATCATGCGGCTCTTAAACAAATACTCTTAATGTGATGCAAGCTGGCTTACAGTTCCACAATATTAATGCAAAATCAGGTATTTTACCTAGAATGATGAAAAAGAATAAAGTGCATGGAAAACAGGTTAACTTTGGGAACAAAAAAGCAACACTGAGCAAAAAAGGGTTGTGTGCGCAACATGAACAAGTTGATCTGAGCGCAGTCAGAAAGATGTACCAGTCTCATTGCGGAGCTTTGCGAGAGACCCAGATCCAAGACGAGAGATGACATTTCACTTTTCAGATGCCAGTTAGGGCGGAAAACCTGTCTTACGCTACAGATCAACACATCACTGAAAGAGAGAGGCCATAGCCCAAATCAATCTGTTAGGTGTCGGAAACATCTAGGCCAACACTTGGCTACAGAGCCCTTTGGCCTCCAGAAAGCCACAGACTAAAACAGTTGTCAGGAGATGAAGTCAGCTCCGAAACAGCACAAAGCAAATGTGAAAGGAGCCTCTGTCATGCAGGAGGGCATTGCTGTTTTCCAAAAATAACCAGCTGCGATGCACAGGTTCCCAGGCTCGAATCTGCATGGTATTCTATCTGGGGCTCCTGGAGAGTCATACTCCATGAATACATACTACATTCTGGCTGGAGAATGGGGAAGAAGCCAGGGAGGAGTATTTCCAATGCTTGCTGCACACAGTATAGTTTCTAAAGCATGAGATTCACTAGGATCACCTACAAAAATTAAAACACATCCAAATAATTAACCTGCCTTCTAAAGAAATTGCGGACTGTCTTATAATGATTCTCTGTCCTTTTAACTGGTGATTTCTATAGTGTGATGAGATATACCACAGCTCCTCTCATTCAGGAAATATTATTACCATTTGGACTTTATTCCTCATCCTCCTCTTTGTTAAAGGCACATTAAAAAGAGCCCGGCCCATGGTTGCTGTGTCTATTTTAGTCCCATACACAAGGACACGTCTGAGACGACTCCCCAAGAGTCCCACTTTCAGGTCACTTCTCTCGGAAAGACTTGTTTCCAAATGAATGATGGGGTTTTGTTTCCCTCCATCACTGAAATTTTTTGTCGCAGAAATGATTTATCTGTTGACAGCTTGGTTCACTGGCCCCAGGCAACTGATGTCAGCTGAAACCACTCAATGAAAAGCAAGGAACACTATACCAATTTAAAGAAAGGGGGACAAAACAAAAGGTATAAATATCCTCTCCCCTAGCCTGGCTCGTAACTCTTCTGCTTGTTGTTGCAGTCCTTGCTTCCTTGTAAATGCCAGAACCTCTGCGCCCTGGAAGGGACAACGAGCACAAGCAGAGTCAGCTCCTTCAGGTGTTAGGTAGATGTTTACTGTTGGGTTACAACACTAATTACAACTCAGAGAAGGTAGCCCAGACAGTGTTTGGTCTTAAAAAAACATTTTTTCACTTCCGCTATTTGTGAAGTCTCTTCTGTCAAAGGGGAACTGTAAAAACACTGGAAAAATGCAAGGTTGTGATTCAAAGTGATGGAGAATGGGTCTACAGCTGAAGTATTAAACTTATATATAAGTTTGTATATATAAGTTTATATAACATTTATATATATATATAAATAAGTTTAAATATAAATCACGAGAGGAAGCAGATGAGATGCACTCACAGCATGCAATGCTAGGGACTAATGCACTAATGACACCCCCTGAATTAAATCAGTAGCCTGCTGTTGCTAATCTCCCTCTGCAGCCAACAAGAGGGACAGTACTCAGAAAATAATTTGGAGCACCTCAGTCACACTCCTGCCTCTGCAAGTATCTCCCTCTACCCCTGTTTCACATCAACGGTGAAAGAGAAAAGAGTGGTTACAGCAAGTTTTCAAATATGACTACACAGATTGCCACCTCCTGAGAACAAGGGTTGCCTTACAGTCCACTCTGGAGGCCTCTTAGCAATTAGCGTGTTAATACCTCTAAACAAAACACCACTTAAAAAGGAGTCTCATATTAAGAAATCTATAAACTAATCATGAGTTTATTGACACAGAAGACATAGGAGGGATATTAGACATCACACAGTACTTCCAAAACAAACTCCATGGCTGAAATTAGAAGAATCTATATTCATACAGACTGCATTATACCTACAACCCAGCTAAGAGGTCTGATAAACGTAACCTATTGCTTATTCAGTGGCTAGATGGGATCACCCATCTTTAATCTCAACAAACAGAACAACAGCAGGCCATAGCTTTACACTTTTCCATTTGAACTACAATCATCGTCACAAGAGCCAATTTCACATTGGGCTGTTTCTTGTTCTTGCTGCAATTCATCACGAGAAGACGTGAGATCTAAGATACCTCAGCAAGGCATAGCCCATGAATAATACAGCGCATTACTTTGACCTTTTCGGTTTGCTTTGTAGTGTGATTGGCCAACCACTCCTGTCCTCCCCTGTTAACCACCCCATTAACCTGGGAGGGGAAGGTGGAACGGACAGACAATTAGCCAGCAGAATACTAAAAAGGTTAACACAGGAGCACACAGCCCTGGCTTTCTGGAGCTTTAATGGGTATTAAGATTCTGCAATCTCTTTCCTCTTTCGAAGTCTGCAGGGAAAAAACAAGAAGTCACACAAGATGAACTTTGTTCTCATTTCAGATTATAATCATGTAGTTCCTTTCAGATGTCACACTTGGATGATTCTAGTTTATGCGTGAATAAACTGAGAAGAATGTTTATTTTTACCCCTCTCAATATGGAGAATATTCAATTAGACCGGTGAACTTTTTCTTTGAAGCCGGTCATTCTTGAGCAAAGGAAAATTGGAGAAAGGAGAGGCGAAAAAGCTCCATACGGCAGTCTTCTTTAAAAAGGTCACACTTGCTACACTAACTACGCGAGCTGAGTCATTCCAGTCATTTCCTAGTCAAAGAGAGGAAATGGTGGAACTTTTCCATCCCGTGGGCTGTCAGCTGCAGAAAGCTTTATCTCCGTATTCACCAGGGCAGGCGGATCTCACGTGTCTCAGGCACACGTGGAAAACAAGACACAGTAGGGCTTGCTGGCGTTTCAGAAGTGCCTGCTGAAAGCGGCTGCCCCGTTTCTCTGGGCTTTCGTACATCTTTATAAAATCCTACAACTTTTTTGAAAGATCGCAACATCGTGAATGACACAGGTATACAGGCAGGTACCAGGAAATGTTTTATGAAGTCTTGTAGTCAAAACACCTAATTTGAAGACTTTACACAAGCTTCTTTTTCTCATAAAGATTTTTCTAAGGCTGCTCTGGTGGTTCAGTGGCAATGACCTGGGATAGTTTGTTTTCCAGACGCTGCCATATTCTTGTCTTTGTACAAACGTATTACTCTGAGTTGCTATTAATAGCAAGGATATGAAATACTCACTTTACATGGAATAAGTGGGGACAAAGAGAAAGGGACATTTCTGCTACCCATTAGAACATCAAATTTTACATTTATTACAGGTATTGACCGCAGTAACGCAGAGTCTTTTTTATTATCTCACAGTGCTAATATAATCTCTATTTTGCTTAAGGTGAACAGTGATATTCAGACAAGAAGAATTATTAACAAAGAAAAGATAAAGCTTTAAATTAGAAAAATGGCCTCGTGGTTTCTCTCTGTAATACATTTTAAGTCCAGAAGGGACCATTAAGATCACCTATATGCCAAGGATTTTTACACTGTACTTTTTGATATATGGGATCTCTAGTAACATACCATTTCTTCTGACCCTTGCTCTTGAGCATTATCTTTGATGGATTTTTATAAACTACGTATTGAAATATTCACACACTTAGGGGCAGGCTCACAAACCGAAAGAGATCAGAGAAGCATAATTTTCTTTCAGAGGCACATTTGTTCTTTGGGCATAAAAGTTCTACTGTGTTTTTGTGACACTTTCAGTGACGGAAATCAGCACAAGGAAAAGTTTATCAGCCTGCACAACACAACAAATGTGTTGATTTGAAAAAAGATCTGGAGCAATTTTAATGAGCCTTTATTCTTGATTTAAAGTCTGGAACAGAACTGAATATTTCTGGGCATTTAGTGAGAAAAGTTATAGCAGAGTTATACCGTTTACCAGCTCTCCGTAACTACCCACTGCCATTCAGGACTCGCAGGACACCATCATCACAAGAACTTCCAACCTCAACAAGTCATTTCTACAGATCATTAGCACAAATTAAAACATATCACAGATTCGGGGAGTAGTAATCCTGTCAAACACCAGGTTCAATTCTGGTATGTTGAATAAAAAAGGCAAATGAAGAGGGAAAAAAGGAAAAAAAAAAA
>VXBO01006727.1:306-62160 GCA_013400135.1 Rhinoptilus africanus
TCACACAGTCCCAATTGGCAACACATCATGCAGGAGATATAATTTCAATACTCTATGGATGATACATATATTAATGTAAATCAGGGTAAGTACCAGTATAACAAAAAGCCTCAAATAGCCGTCATTCAGCTCCCAGCCCTAGAAGACAAGGCTGCATTTTAAAATTTTGTTCTTTGTCTTGAGAACAGCTTGTCTTGAGACATTGTACAATATCCATCACTGACATTCCTATGAATAGACCGGATAAACATCTGTCAGAAATACTTTAGCTGCATTTGATCTTGCCTTGGGGCAAGCAATTGGATTAGACATCTTTACCAGGCTCCTTCCAGCCATGTATTTATGACTCTCCGCATCTATATTTCAAGCTTGTTGAATACTAATCAGCAAATTTCTTGTATGTAGGGCTTCAACAGAATGAACAAAACAGTTATAGACCTGATTCTAACAAGCAGTTCTTCGATACTGTTTGAAGCATAAGGATTGTTAAAAAAGAGCTCTGCGGGAAACAGCTTGCTTTCTTTAAAATATCACTGCCTACACTTTCTGTCACATCCTTCATACTAGACCAGAATGTGCAAAACAAACATTTTGTAATTACCACTAAGAAAGCATGAGGTAGTACCTCTCAAAGAGTAAGGTTCTCCTATCAATAACAATGACTCTGTGGCTTTCTAAATATATATTAAAATGAAAGCTCTTACAGAAGACTAATCTGCTGGAGTCACTTTTTCTAAACCCGAATCATCTGGTGAACAATCTTGGATACCCTTTTCCTCAGACCCATTATTAACTATACTCATCTTCCTTTGAATGTTGTTCTTACAGCAACTATAAGAACTGATTTCTTCTCACATTGAGGTCGCTCCCCACCAAATCAGACAAAGCTAGCGATTGAGATTTGTCTCTATAGGTGGCTAGATAGCTCTTAGATGGGTATGATCTGTCCACTGAGAATACCATAACCATACTTTGTAGGGATGACAGCCTAACTCTGTGAAGTAAAGCTTTGCAACCATTTCTGAGTTAATCAATAATTTTACTTTCTGATATCTTTTTTGTTTTGTTCTGTTTTGTTTTCTTTTAATAATAGGCTTAATCTTAGACTACTTTGTAAAGAAGATTTTTGTCATCTTCTGGAGTTTACAAGTAGGGAACTGAAACAAAAGTAAATAATATAGGCAAGCAACCAAATCAATAATAGATCTAGATTCACAGCAGTACTTTGCATGTTACATTCAGTTCTTACTGTACTATGAACTGACATAGAAAAAAATAAAAGAAACGGTGTACTCAGACTCATCAGAATGCTTTTTCCTAACTGATAGGCAGCAAGCCAGCAGTCAGGAAAAATATGTTAAGCACACTAACTTAACTCAGATATATTGGCTTCCTCTGGTTGACTGCATCATCACAGACTGCAGCTGAATAAACTTATTTAACAAGCAGATAGACACATCAAGTCTGATTTCAGTGGGTTTAGATCAGATGCATGAGGACAGAACTCATGAAGGAAGTTTTTTCCCATTAATTCCTGCGGCAAATATTCAGCACTTGAGAACGACGGGGAAATCTAGGAGAAAATATGACTTCTAGGAAGTGAATAGAAAATATGGAAACATTAAATGACTTTTTTTTAGAAGATGATATTTTGAATCCATTGAAGTAGATGGTAAAACACCGATTGACATAAATAAGAACATTTTTTTTTCTCATTGTTATGAAAGAAGTGACCTGTATTCCAGGATATTTAACGTAACCTACTGAAATAGTTGTTTCAAGGAGAAACAGGAATCCAGATTTCCCTTATTAGAGTTCAGAGCCTTAACTATTGGGCCAGAAAAAGACAAAATCAATGCAGTCCCCCTTCCTCCTCTTTGGTCCAGTGAATATTTAATAATTTCAAGCAAAGGAGAATTGGTTTGATGTAAAGAAATACAAAGGCCCTTTCTCAGAACACTGCATAGCTTGGTCATTACCAGACTGAGACAGGTGGAGATTCAGGTGAGAATTAGACCTATTTTTTTCCCACAGCCCACTAGTCTCTGAACTACTGGGAAAAAACTGAGGAGCCAACAGCATATGATCCTCTGGTGTCTTGGGCAGAGCTTGGCTCTCTAACATAACCTGAACAATTTCTAAGGGATGAAGCCCTTGCTATAAGGCAACCCTCACCCCAAGCAGATGAGAGAGCATCTCTCCTTTAATACCAGCAAAGTTTAGTTGTGTTCAGCCCTGGGATGCTTCTGGTCAGGCTGCAAGCAGAACTTCAGCATCAGCAGCTTTGATACTCCAGGGTGAGGAAGCAGATAAACAGGATTTGAAGAATCTAATTTTGATGGTAGATATCCTAAAGCATGACTACCTCCCTTGCTTGAGCTTGCATCCCCTCAGCTCACTTATCTGTGAAATGAGGATTATTTTCTGCTTTTGAAAAAAGCTGTTAATGTTTTAATGTGTTTATTTAGCTATTTATTTTTAGCCTAGGGGAAAACAGAAGAATTTTACTCGGAACTCTTGTTCTTGCCTTTTCATGCCTTCTTCTACTTCCATTTTTGCTTCTCTCAAGATAAATTGGTGTCATTTCACTTGTTTCTCTCCTGGCAAAGACAAATTACATCATTTTCTTTTTATTTCTTTGCCTCTTTTTAGCCCAAAGAGATTCTCCAGCTTCTTAGGTAAATCGTATTATTTGACTTTTTCTTTTTCATGTATGCCATATAAGTATTGAGATACTTTCCAAAAGAGAATATGTTGTATCTTGTTATCTTTTCTTTCATTTCAGATCTGTCTTAAATTCCCTGTAAAGTTTCTGAATAACTTCAATATACATCGAGTTAGGATTTAAGGGCCTAACCTCCACCACGATTTCCATGATAATAACAACAGTGTTAGCTCTCCTGATACCTGCCAAAATTTATACAGATAAAAATCTGCTTTCACTTACATCGGAAGACTTGTATCCTCTCTACAGTGAAATGAATGCTTCTCCATCTTTTTTCTTTGCTGTGTTATCTTTTTATCCATTTTAATTACATTTTCTCTTATGGATTATAATCTTTTTTTTGCATAAATTTTATTATGCTCTGGTTCTTCATTTGTATACTACATTGGTTTTATTTTTCTTAATCCTTTTGCAAGCCTAAAACTGTGCATTCATCCTCAGTTGAATACAAGAAATAATTTATTTGTAACCATGTTTCAGATAGGTTTGAGATTATCCCCTGCTTCCTCCCCTAAACCTGCTGAGAATATGTCTATTCTATTTGTTGTGGAGGCTGCAAAGGGCTACTTCACAGCATGTTCAGAAGACCCTTAAATTTCACACAGAGAGGTTACTATTATGAGGAGTGTCAATTTGGTTTGTCTGCTACTTTTCACCATCGCTTGAAAATGTGTTTATGCTGCTACACTACAAAAGGACAGTTCCAGCCAAAAAGAGAAAAGAACTAATATAATCAAATAAGACAATATATATTTGTGTGCTCAAGTGTTTTTCACCATTATTAAAAGACATAAAAGAGGCTGATTAACAGTTCAAAAAGGTAATGTGCTAGCTAATCCATTTGTTCAAGAGTTCATACAGCTGTACCCTGCTACTTTTCAAGCCTGGAATCACTGATGCTACTTCATTCAAACTAGAGAGACTCATGATTCAGGAAATTAGGAAGGTAAATACTGTCCTGACTACACTGGGTAAGAAAGGCAAACAGGCAACTTTGACTAGGAAGAAAATTAGACATAATTTTGAATTGCAGAATGTAATTAGGCTCATTATGGATTCATTAAAAACTAATTGTACCTGACACATACTTAAAGTACTCATGTAACTGAAGTTGTTCAGAGATAAAGCCATGAATGCATTTCGCCTGGATATCTTCAAAGCTTCTTGTGCTTTGAACTACAAAAAGATACTCTTCATCTCCCTTTTTGTTCATAGTCGTTTCCTTTTGAAAATAAAATCATTGGAAGCGAGGGTAGAAGGAATGACAGGAAGTTATTCAGGTATCTTCTATACTAAATTGAATTAACTGTAATCAGCACAGTATCAGAATTTTGGAGAAAGAAGAACTTAACTTGCTTGGGTGCCAGGAGAGTGTAGGTGAGCTCTTCTCTAATTAGAAAGTAGTGAAAATTCTCACACATATGTAAACTCTATAGTAAGTAGTTATTCATTTCCAGAGTTATGTTTAATAAAATTGGCAAATAAAAGCACATATATTAATGTAATATATACATAATTGTTAAAATAATAATAATATGGGATTTTATAAATTGATATAATGACAAAAACTTTAAATTATTGAATCCAGGTGCTGATCTGGCCTTGGGTATTATCTGGAGTGAGAGGCTGTAAAATTTTAATCTTTGTTAATGCTCTCTATTCAGACAGCTCACAAGCATTACATTTAAAATAGATTGCACAACCACTATAAAAGATCAGTTTTCCACTCCAGTGCTGAAGCAGTTAATTCATAGTGCCCAGCAAATAAAAATCCTTCTCTGTGAGATTTCTGAAGGCATGCCTGTCCTTCCTTTGCAAAGATGCATACCACATTTTCCTCTCAAGTAAGTAGGTGGCAATGAACTCTGAAGTTACAGCCTTCAAGTCCTCTATATAAAGGAGTTTCTGCAGGTTTTTTGTACAAAGCTGTACATCCAGACACATATACAGCTTGTGAGGTGGGCTCATCTCAGTGCTTCTAGGACCTTTTGAAGCTACGTATAGGCAGGGCAGATCTTGGAGACCCAATAAGATATGTTTACAGCAGAATATTTCTCTAAAGAAATGCCTCAGCTTCAAATTCAAGACAAATATCGAGTATTATCCCTTGCACATTTGCAAGAGACATTGTAGTGAGAAACATATAATCTCCATTTGAGAGGAAGAGATAACCTTCTTACTGAACCTTGATGGAACACAAGACCTCCAGAAGCACTCTAAAAGTATTGATCATTCAGGAGGAAATAGGAAGCAGTTCTTCCTCCTTTGCTGGAAAGGAAATAGGACAGAGAAGCAAAACAAGATACAGCTTGCAAATTAGGCCAATCAGATGTATATGTCCACTTGAGAATAAACTCTCCATGCTCTACATGTACCAGCTCGCTCTCCACTGATTGTAATGGGAGCTCAGATACTGAGCTTCAGTGTATGTCCAAATGTTAACATTTTAATTTATGTATTTTAATCTGTGAGTTGAATCCCACCTGGAGTGTTTTAACAGGAGGCAGAAGGAGGATCCAGGAAACTACAGACCTGTCAGTCTGACCTCAGTGCTGGGGAAGGTTATGGAGCAGATCATCCTGGGTGCCATCACACAGCATGTACAGGACAACCAGGTGATCATGCCCAGTCAGCATGGGTTTATGAAAGGCAAGTCCTGCCTGACTAACCCGATCTCATTATTTTCCAGCTTAAATGGTAGATCACAGTATAATACACTATAAACAGTATAAACCAGAACTTTTAGATTCAGAAGAAGTGTCCAAAACTATGCTGTGAAATGAAATGTGAATCAAGAAATAGCCTCACCATGGCTGCCAGAAGCTACTCATAAACTGACAAAACTCTGTACTTCTGAAATAAATTGATAAGTATTGCTAGAGCTTTGGAAATCTCAATTTAAGCACGTGTAGCTACTGTTAATTTTGCACATGCTAATTTTTTTTTTTTTAAATTCAGACTACAGTGTCAGAATGCTATTTTGATGCATCTTTCTTTTAAAATGTATGCAAATAAAATACGTCTGTGTTTTATGGTTTTGCTGTATAGTTACTGTCACATCCCACTCTCAGGAAAGAGTGGGGGTAAGTGACTCAGATTCATAAATCCCCAATGGTGCAGACTAAGGTGAGATAAATCTCAAGGTCCATATACAAACCTTTATTAGTTTCCCAAAATGATTACCATAGGTCTTAACAAGTGCATAATAATTGGTTAGGTATATAACAAATTACAGCAAATGGTCAAGGATGCGTTGTGTTATTTAACCGGTAGACAACAATTTGTGGCAAGCGGTACTAAAGGTTGTTACTTAACAACTCTGTTACTTAACAACTCTAAGAGAAAAATGAAACTGAGGTATAGAGGAGAAAAAGACAGAGATAAAGAGATCACCGGTCCCGGTTCCAACATCTTTCTCAGGGAATCTTCCCAGGTAAAATTTTCTTCCTTCTTGGAAAAATCTTCCCAGGCACAATCTTCTTCTTTTGTTTCTTCTTTGTTCCCTCCCTAAGGTCACTTATTTTCCCCTTTTCTGTTTGCTGAATTAGCACTGTCCACCCCCCTTGCCAAGGACAGCCTCATCTCAGGCTTCTCCCATCTCCCAGGTGATGTACAGCATGACTTGGGTGGAGAGATGAGTGCTGTAGTCACATATGTTTCACATGGTTTCTATAAACTTCATTAGAACATGCAGGGTTGTGTGCTTTCATATGTATTTCGTGGATAATGAAGCACAGGTCACTTATCGGACACAATGGCCTCAAGAACAGAGAACTAGCAAGCTCACCACATGAGTAGTAGAACTATCTTGCCTTTACAAGACAGTCCTCCCACTGCTTTTCCAGGCCTGTGAGCCTTATCAGCTCTCTGAATATCAGGCCTGCACCATTTATTTCCTTGTGAGTGTTTGAGGTGTTCCACTGAAGGCTTGGAGGGTCTTCTGCCCCTCATCAGGGAATTTACAGGCTGTCCCTTCCAGTTGTCTAGCAATGCTTTATAAAGCCAGAACCTCTAACAGCAATACCTCAGCAGAATTCTTGATTACCTTTATCAAATACAATTTATGAGAAATAACAACTGATACAAAATGAATTATTTATGGTGATTATATTGTCTCTGGGGAAAATTAGCTTGCTAACTAATGATGGAATGAAATTGTTCTTTCTGTCTTTCTGTCATTTCTAATGCTTAAAGTGTAATTATTTTTAACCTCTTACACTAATAAGCAAAGCAATCTAGATACTCCTTGCAATGATGTGATTTGCCTCAATAACAAGGAACAGAAAAATCACAGATACAGGAAACCATTAAAAAGAGATAAAACACACCAGAGTTTTTTCCTGATTTTCAGCTGAGTTGCAGAACTATGTCTAACAGTTAATTTCCTTTGTACTAACTCCTAAGAAGTATGTGCTAGGGCTAGAGGGGGCTCAAAAACTAATTCATGTAAAAGTCATAGCATTTCATAATATTGTTAAGTCTGGGGAAAAGAAAGAAAAAAGGTCGCATGGAAACTGTGAGAGGACAGTGTTCTGTGTTCCTCTTATATACACAAACCTTTACCTAAAATTCACCTGTTGCTTTGGCCACATGGTGAAAGTAGAAATAAAAAGTCGTTCTGATATGTTACACGGTAATGTAACACTTTCCAGGAACGCAGCTGCTTGGGTCCTTGGGTCAGGAACGTATTTTCAAAGGCCACTTAGGGTGTAACTAAAGCAACTGCTGCACTTGGTGTTGAGGGCTGTCTATAAAACTAAGACTTTGGCCTTCTTGATAAAGATGAACCTCTCACCATGGTTTCTCTCATGAGAGTCACTTAGTGCCATGACCCATGTCTAGCAGGCAAAGCAGGCTCAGGACTTCATGTGCTGGAGATATCCCATCTGACCAGCCGACTAATACATTTACACCATGTCATTTATACGTACCTAGTTACATCCTGATATCTGGGTATTAGTGTTCACATGAAGACCAGACCCTTGCAGCTCCTTTGCCCAGGACACTCTTCAGATGGTGACAACTTCCTATACCGGCTAGAGTTTGACTTAAATCCATTGACATTGAGGAGAGAGGCAGAACTCTAGCCCCATATCACTGCAGACCTCATGCAAGGGATTACCTACAGGTGCCAGCTGTTCTGTGCTGCTGGTGATACTTTTAGAGAAAGGAAATTATTTCTCATTTGGTTTCAGTGCAACTCAGTATCAAGTATTCATTTCAAGTGAGTTACACTAGGAAAAATAAGAGTTGACTAGGACCCATTTTTTTCTTCCATTCATATTCCAACCAGCCAGCCCCTACCTTTCTGCTGTTTTAAAAATATGTTCCAGCTATGATTAAAGGTTTCTTTGTTTTGCCTTTCAATTATGTCTCTGCAAGACTGTAAATGCTTTTATATGGGAATTGTAAAGCATTGAGCGTGCATCTGTTTTTAAGCTTGGGAACTATTACAGTCATTAGCTGCTTCTATAATTTGCCCTTTTTATACTAATACTTTCTCAGCTTGATGGGCATATTGCCTATATATTGTTTCTTTGTACTTCCATGTCTCATTTACCCAGAGTAGCACAGCAGGTTAGCTAAATTAAGGATTAGACAGACAATGGCCAAGATACTTCTCCCATCTCTAGTTTCTGTAAATTTTCACAGACAGAAATTAAATCTTTAAGTTCACAGAATGTGTAAAGCATACCAAATAATAAAAAGAATAATTTAATAGATAAAAGTTGAAGCAATATATCTGTATATGATGTATATACAATATTGTGTGTTTTTCTTTTATTCTTTTCTGGTTTTGAATAGGACAAGTCCGGTTTGTTGCAAATCCAGCTCCCACAAGTAGATAAAGCAGCAATTGGCATTGGCTTATGGGCAGGTTATAAAGTTCCAAGTATAATAATTTATGTATGTGTAAACCCTTTTTTCTGAACCAAAGGTGGCCAGAACGACACCCCTCACCCAGCTGTCAGTCCTCACAAAACTGCCCTCCCCAGTACTACTCAGACCACCAAATGCATTCGGTAACAAGTACAGATTTGACACAAAGAAAAGCTGATTTTTTTTTTCTTTCTTCTTTTAACACATCCTTTTAGTCAGGAATATCATTGAGCAGTGTGAGGCCTTCCCTGAGACCAAAAAAACCCATGCTGTACAACTGAGGAAAAGGCTTTCGTTAGACCACGTGTAACTGTGTCACATCATCACTTCTAACACCACAAAGCCGTTGTGTTCTTATCTCACAAGGTGAAAAATTTTTACCCAGCACCAGCCACGCCTTCCAGCTGACCCAGAAGTGCATCAGCACTGGAAGCCCTGCCCACCATAGACGTGGAGGCCGCTGTTTTTGACATCATACTCCCCATGTTTCCGTATTGTTCTGTGATTGGCCACCTGCCATTTTTTGAAAGTGTCTGATTAGCTGCGCATTTCCTTTTAGTCAGGAAATGCTTATATATAAAAGCATATACACTATATATGTGTGTGTGTGTGCATGTATTATTTATTGGTACAAAGATAGACATTATATATATTTATATATCATGGAATTTCAGAGTTGGAAGGGACCTCTAGAGATCACCTAGTCCAACTCCCCTGCCAAAGCAGGATTGCCCAGAGCACATCACTCAGGGCTGCATCCAGATGGGTCTTGAAAGTCTCCAGAGAAGGGGACTCCACACCCTCCCTGGGCAGCCTGTCATATAATTATATACATATGTAAAGAGATATAAATTAAATATATACAGCCAAAAATGCGTAAAAGTACAGTGTGTACAACATGATTATAGAAAATAATTAAGCAGAAGTAAGAGGCAGTTTTGGAGCCCCATGCTCTACAAGGCTGCTGGATGAGCCCTTGTGTGCTTGAGGTGGGGGAGTTCAAGAGGACGTGGTGGGGCACCAAAGGGATGGGGGGCAGGAATGATCTAGAAGCTGGGCCGGGGCTATGGACACATTCCTGGAGGCCACCAAGGTCCCCTGAGGAAAGACGCACCCTGTGAGCTGCACCGCCAGGCGCCACATGTGGAGCCCGAGCCCAACAGGACAACACAGCAGAATTTTGCAAGAACAGATGATTTTACGAGATGACTCCATTACAGAGGTCAAAAGCAGTGTTATGAGGGCAGCTTTTGGGCTTTGCTCAGGGCTGCAAGGGACCTCCCATTGCTCTCTGCCCTGGGGGAGCTTGCACCTTGCAGTAAAACCATTACAAGGTGAAGCTTTGTGCCAGGTACGTTTCCTTATCTTTAGGCTGATGGCCTGACAGAGAGTCTCAAAATTCTCCATCTGAGTGACTGAAGAGGGAGAAGAGAGAAGCGTGCTCTGGTCTGTTGTTCCTTTTTCTGCCCCATCCTGTAGCAGTGAAAGAGGGAGCAGGTGCAGAAGGAACAGTGCTGTTTGAGAAAACAAGGGAAAAAGGCTGGAGAAGCCTGATCAGCAGCCAACACCCCCACATCTTGTTAATAAAGTTCCTCAATGCATAAATTAAAATGATTGTCCAGTGTTTCATTTCTTACATGAGTATGACAGCAGTCTGTTGGTAAAAATGCCAGTGCCACCGCTTCGCTTAAAGGCCATTTGTTATGCTCCTGGTAGGGTGGGAAACTTTGGCAGCGGAAATCCCCTTTCTGAAGCCACTAAAAGGTGAATTGCTGGTTTGAACAGAAGACAAGTTGTAACCTGACTTGCAAACCAAGATTCTTGCAGTCTATAGAAGGCAGCAAGAAAGAGCTTTGAAAGAAACAAGGACTACAACTGAGTAAAAGATTGAATTATTCTCCTCAGTAAATATTGATATTTTTGCTGTATTCAGAACCATTGTAACTATTTGTTTAAATACTCTAATTTTTTTGTTTCCCTTTTTTTACATTCTAAAGGTCATATAAAAATATTTTATTTTTTATCAGGTTAAAAATTATCAGTGGATAACTTTTTCCTCATCAAAAGGTGGGAAAATAAGATTTCTTTAAAGTTATTTTGTCCTGGAATGTTTGTGATTAAACCTATACCTAATTATGGCTTTATGTTCCTACTGAAATTAGTTATGAGGTTCCCTCGTTGCTCAAATGAGTACAGATTATTCTTTATCATTGTATTGCTGTCCTGAGAACATCATATATGAATAAGCTTCTAGGCTATTAAACAGTTTGAACTTCCTAGGTGATATTCTGGTTGCTATGCAGTTTATCTTTAAGTCTTTTTTCCCTTCTTAGAATTTTGTCTCCTTAAGTAAGTATCTTGTCTGCGTGATTCTTGCACAGCTCAGTTTTCTGTTGAACACCCTGACTTTCTCATAACAGTGATTTGTGGAACTGAACTTATTAACTATCTGTCATTGATCACTGGAGGGAGTCAGTGGCTGCTCTCAAGTAGAAATACTGAATAGAGAACCTGTATCAAGGTTTTCATCTGCTGTCACCTGACATCTCTATTATAACCAACAAAGTTCTGATTAGCTAGCCCTTGATGAATATGTATCAGAACAGTCAATGAAGGAATATGACAACACACTGAAAGAGTATTTAGAACATTAATTAAAAGCAAAAGAAAAGCTTTTTGCCATTACTTAATGGATTTCTTTCTGTCTGTCCTATGAATGATAAATGTCTCTTGTCCTTGCAAACTTTTTTGAAGTTTGTCATGGAAAAAAATAGGATTATGTAAGGGGATGTCATGGTTTAACCCTAGTCGGTAACTAGGACCACACAGCTGCTCACTTATTCCCGCTATGGCAGGATGGGGGAGAGAACTGGAGGAGTAAAAGTGAGAAAATTCTTGGGTGGAGATAAAGGCATTTTAATCAGTAAGGCAAAAGCCACGCACACAAGCAAAGCAAAACAAGGAATCCACCACTTCCAACGGCCAGGCAGGTGTTCAGCCATCTCCAGGAAAGCAGAGCTCTATCATGCATAATGGCTACTTGGGAAGACCTTAACTCTGAATATGCCCTCCCCTTCCTTCTTCTTCCCCCAGATTTATATACTGAGCATGACGTCATGTGGTATGGAATATCCCTGTGGTCAGCTGGAGTCAGCTGTGTCCGTTGTGTCCCCTCTCAGCTTCTTGTGCACCCCCAGCCTACTCGCTGTCAGGGCAGTGTGAGGAGCAGAAAAGGCCTTGACTGCTTAGCAGCAACTAAAACCTTTAGTGCGTTATCAACACTATTCTTATCGCAAATCCAAAACATAGCACTATATCAGCTGATAGCAATAAAGTTAACTCTGCCTCAGCTGAAACCATAACAGGGGAATAATGGAGAATAAGAAAGTGGAAAGGTACACCAAAAAGCTCAGCAGAATCCAATATAATAGAGAGAGAGAGCATGAAGTCTGGATCAGATTAGAATTTACAGGTAAAATATTTGCATAGAAGGAAGAGAACTATGACATTCATTTGTAGTTCTGGTGTAATTCCGAGCCGGGAAAGTAGAGAGTTTACAATCCTATTATGTTGAGAAAATACTGAGGGACAACACCAGAAGCTTGGGAGATTCAAGAAGAAAACTTATGAATCATAAAAGTTAGCTGTAATTTTTTTCTCATCAGATACCAAAGTGCCTATTTTGTACTAGACAACAGAAATCCAGGAATCTTTTAGAAAAATTGTAAAAATAATCTATCTATTAATATGAATGGAAACTGAATGTGAACACCTGGGTGCAAAATCCCAGCAAGGCATAAAAATGGTTTGTGCTGCTGACACCTGCAGCAGCAGATCATCAAGATCCTAGCACCCATCTACCTGCAATTTCTCAGAACCAGATCTGAAACAGAGACAGTGGCTAAATACCGATGACTGACACTCACAGTCAGGGACAGGACAGGGAGGTTAATTGTACCTAAAGGGTATAATGAGATGCATCCAAAACCAGCACAGTCCTCAGTGGATTCTTACTTCTAAGTAAGGTCCCAGATAGTGGGGGTAGAGGCTTGGGGTTGGAGGTAGAGAGTTGGAGTTGCTCAACCTGGACAAGAGAAGGCTCCAAGGAGACCTTCTAACAGACTTACGGTACCTAAAGTGGGCCTACTGGAAAGATGGGAGGGATTCTTTATCAGGGAATGGAGTGATAGGATGAGGGGGTAAAGATTTTAAACTGAAACAGCATAATTTTAGATTAGATATTAGGAAGAAATTCTTTACTGCGAGGGTGGTGAGGCACTGAAACACGTTGCCCAGGGAAGTTGTGGATGCCCCATCCCTGGCAGCGCTCAAGACCAGGCTGGATGGGGCTTTGAGCAGCCTGGTCTAGTGGGAGGTGTCCCTGCCCGATGGCAGGGGAGCTGAAACTGAGCAATCTTTAAGGTCCCTTCTAACCCAAACCATTCTATGATTCTATGAAAGGGTGACAGAGCTGGGACTGTTTAGCTCAGAGAAGAGAAGGCTCAGGTGAGATTTCATCAATGTTTATAGATATCTCAAGGAAGAGTGTAAAGATGCAGCCAGGCTCTTTTCACAAACTGAAACACAGAAGGTTGCTGCTGAACATTATGAAACACTATTTTTACTGTGTGTGTGACTGAGCACTGGCAAATGTTGCCCAGAGAGGTTGTGGAGTCTTCATCCTTGGAAATATTCAAAAGCTGTCAGGACGTGGTCCTGGGCAACCTGCTCTAGATGGCCCTGCTTGGGCAGGGGATTTGGACAGGATGACCAACCTCAAACACCCTGTGATTCTGTAATCTACTTGACACATGGTAGCAGAAACAAAGAGGTGGCCCTCTGTCAGAAATGGGAAGGGGCTTCCTCTTTGAGGTACTTTTGGGTAAATTGGATGGAACAACTGACGAGTCACAGAACAACCTGTAAACATGATGGGGAGGATGTTTTAGAAAGTGGTTGAGGTGGAGTCAACAGACCACATGACCATAGAAGGGGCAGGAGTTCTAGGGACAGTGGGACAGCTGATGGCAGGGAGGAGCAGGGCTTTTCCTAAAGTTGGGGACTGGGCATCTGCCACTTCTGTTCTTGTATCACAGTTGTCTATAGTAGTACCCCTCCAGCAGACTAGAAAGCATACCATTAGAGAAATATTAGCTACACTAATATTGAATATGTTGCAAAATTTATAGAATAAGAATTTACCTACTTTCAGTCACTCTGATCCTAGATGAAAAGATAATCAGTGTCTTGTAAGTTACTCGCAGGGGATAGAGGATGGTGCATATGAGGAAAATAAAGGGACCATAGAGCAGTGAATTGGCATGAGGATCAGACTGGATCGTTGCTCTTCTTGATTTCCTGGTACCATCCCTTCTTAATCCCATGTTTTTATACAAGCACAGCATGAGAAAGGCTATGTAGGCAACTGGAATTTCTGGCTGGTCTGAACATTGCCTTGGCAATCTGGCCCAATGCACATGGCATTAAAAGTACATAAGAAAGAAACATGAAAGACAGAAGCTCCCCCAAGAGTTAGATGAGCAAAGAAAGGGACTAAGGGAGAATGGAAAAACAGTGGTGCAACTGAGCATGAAATGGATGGAAGTCCCTGAAATAGGGTTACCAAAATAGGATAAGAGAGAAACAAACTGATGAAGAAAATATACTCATAGAGGAATAATCATCATATGAGAAGTCACAAGAGGAAGTAATAGTGTGTTGCACAACATGGTGAAGAGCAAGGTGGCAAGGAATCAGGCTGAAGAAGAGACAGACACTGCATAGGCAGCAAGTCCTTTTTGTCAGGCATCATTTTTGAGCGATTTTTTATATCCTCAGTGGTATGCAGAGAAGGAAAGAAGATGCATCAATCCTGACTGAGGCTCTTGGGTGCCATCACCATAGTAGGACAATAATATTAATAATACTCATTATGGTTGTTTTTCCATCAAACATGAAGCTTGCTGGGCTTTGGGAGAGCCTGAAAATTCATAATGAAAATGCTGGCTCTGTGTGCTTTAGTTCAACTTCAGCTGATTGAAAACTGACATCCTCTACAGGCTCTCAATGTTCCTAAATTATTATGGAATAAATAAGAGGAAAAAGGCTAGCCACTCTGCATGAACAGGAGTGAAATTTTAACGGGACTCAGGTGGTTTTGCAGGTATTCACTGTCTACTGATGCAGCATGTGTCCCTGCAGAGTGATCACTGCTGACTGGCGTGTAGCTTAGTTTTAACAGCCATTTTATTTTTCCTAAAAGAAATCAGCACACCATTCACACAGCCTGGCATGCTGCGAATTCAGACTGTGTAAGTGTGTCTCACCATGAATAAACAGTGATTTGTACTTGGAAAAGGGAATTTAATAGTTGTAACAGGGTTTCCTGAGTGTCCTCTGACCGACAAACAAATGGTGCATGTGACATAAGCGGTCTGTGATGGGTGTCATATTAAGAAATAGCATTTCTTTTATCTCTTTCATCTTAAATATTAAAAAAAAATCCTGGTGACTTTAAAATACTGAAGTTCAGCAAAACCTGACCCAGTTCCATGCAATGAAGTTGTACTATTTACAAACACTTTGGAGTAAATCAATATTATTTCCAAAATATCCATGTCAATGAACTGCTCTTGTCACTAAAAAGTTACAAAAAGCCCCTCAAAATCTTCAAAGGAACGTCCATAGATGCCAGGCATGAAAAGTGGACTTTACATCTTGCACAAAAAGAAAGAGATCAAGACTTTGCTAGACCTAGGAATCTCAAAACTGCCTTTCTTAGACCCTGTAAAAAGGCTTGAGGCTTGTAATCCAGCAAGGACAGGATACTTTTTCCTCAAGGAGGTCAGATTTCCTTCTGCCCCTGCCCCTGACTGGCTCTGTGATTTCAGGCAACTCACTGAACTTTTTGATACCACAGTCAGCCTCACTGCAAAATAAAGGCACTTAGGGCACTACCTTCCTTAGGGTTGTGCAGCTTGATTTGTTAAGGTCTGTAAATAAGTCAGCTTGACAGAGGGAAGGTCTGATTATTAATTATGATCTATGTTTGTTGTGTATTTGGTTGGGAACAATGTCAGCTCTCTAATATGAACATGGAGGGTAGAGAAAATATTATCTCCCTCTCAGATGAAATTCCAAGACACTTATTTTTAGGACTAGAAGTACTTGACTGGGGCTAGGAGAGTGAGACGCAGTTGCCCAACCTCATTATCTACAATAAGGCTTACACAAAAAGGAAGCAGCCTTGTACCTCTCCTCCAGAGAGTTAGGATCAAAGTGGAGGATCCTGAAGAGCTCCACAAGCAGCAGAGTGACTGAGGAAAGCACGATGACATGCAGAGAGCTACTGGAAGGAGAGATGTCCATATAATTCCCCGAAGTAAAGAAACATTAAAAAGCTTCAATAACCTATAATACGTACTCTAACCAGATGGAGAGCAGCTTTACAAAAGAGGACATTTCATTGTGAGCAATGAGTTGACCACAAAGGGGCAATGTGCCCTTGCAGAAATGGTGGCCAACAGCACTGCCAGCAGTTTGAGGGAGGCGATCCTTCTCCTCTGTTCAGTGCTGGTGCGACCACGTCTGGAGTGCTGAGTGCAGTGCTGGGCTCACCAGTACATCGGCATGCTGGAGTGACTTCTGTAAAGGACCATTAATTTGATTAAGGGACTGGAACATCTATCATACAAGAAGAAACAGAGATCTGGGATGTTCAGCCTGGAAAAGAGAAATCTCAGGGAGGTTATACTATACATAACCGCAGGAGGTTATACTCATGTGTACAAATACCTGACTGAGGTGAGTAAAGAAGACAGAGATAGACTTTCCTCATTGGTGCCTAGGAAAAGGACAGGGTAGAATGGGCACAAATTGAAATACAGAAAATTATTTTCAAGCGTTAATACTGCTCTCTTTTACTGTGAGGGTGGTCAAACATTGGGATACGTTGCCCAGTGACTGTGAAATCCCCTTTGTTGGAGATCTTCAACTTTGAACTTCAACTGGACTGGAGAACTCCTGGACTAGAGGTGCTTTCACACCTCAGCAGTTCTGTGGTTCTATGATTCTGTAATCAATGAAAATCCTTTTTAGGTCTTGTGGAGACAAATAACTACGTTGATAGGTAAAGAAAACGGATGCTGCAGAAAATCATCATATTCTCTTTGTACTTGATTTGCATTCAGTTGAACTAAGGCATAAAAGATTTGTCAAAAGAAAATATTCATTAGTAGTTCATTGCAGGAAAACATCAAGAACAGACACACACATTTATCCAACAACCTGCTAATCTATGTTCATTAACCATCAAAACAACATTTAATGAGCTTGACTTTTATCTAGACCTCTGTATTTCACCTTGAGAGAAAAAGATTGTTGTGCTTGGTGTATTTGTTCACTGTTTGAAATGAGAAAATGCAAGAAATCTCTCAAGATCCCTTGGTCAAGAGATTTGAACCCCTCTTCGGTACATATGAGAGTCTTAGATTCAAATTTTAGGCTATATCACAAAGGATACTTCACTGAATCAAACCAAGTTCTGTGCTGTGTGTTATGTGTTTTATATCAAATAACATCCTTCTCCTAAAATTTGACCAGGCACAGTACACTCTAGACCCTGCCTAGCATTCCTGAGATTTCCGTGGGACTGGGAGCCAAAATAAGCAATCAGAGTGAAGGGTGCTCTCAGAAGTTATCTAGGTGTCAGTAGTCATCCAAATGTCCCCTGACTCAGAAGGACTCAGAAGGTCCCAGTCTCCACAGAGCTTACAGCCATGAGAGTGGGTAGCCAGTTGGCAACCTGGCTATAAATATTTAGAGGGCATCTCTGACTTGTTCAGTATTGCAGTGGACAAGCTCGCCAGAGGAGGTCAAAATGTCAGCAGAACAGGAAGGGACAGAAGCACTTAACAAGATGAAAGGGAAGGAAACCAAAGCCAGGGCTAAATGAAGTATGTTTTGCCTTCATTTTTAGTTCTGTTTTGTTTTGCATTTTTTGAGGTAGCTTATTCTCATTATTTCTTGTAAAGGCAGCATTAATGAATACAGCGTTGGCAAGCAGCCCATAGCCTGGAATGGAGACTTGACACTGTGAGGCAGATTGGGTTAGGGCCCCTTGATTTTGTTTATGCTATTCTTACTGACAAATCTTTCTTCTACAAAGTTTCTACTTCTTTCTTTGCGTGCTTTAATGGATAAACAAGAAAATGGAGAGTGGGTGCCGCTCTCTGCCTGGAGTTTAAGTGATCTTAGAGGGTTCTAGAGAGAATTTAAATATTTGGTGGGTTCCAATATGTTTATACATCTTAATAAATTTGCACAACATAACAAGCTCAAGTACTAAATGCATGGTCAGCCACAATGTGTAATTTTGAGAGCTTTCTCAAATTCTTTTTCGGTGTCATTCAGTTAGCCTTCTCTAAAGTGAAACATGCAAGTCATTTGAGAAGCAACCTGTTCTGGGCCCTGCTAGGATTCAGTTGTATGTATGAGGTCACATAAAGTTTGATTTATTCAGCATTCTAGCAGTCCCAGAGCTCTCATGTACACCTTGTCCTCACACCATGCCTTATACATTATGCCATTAAAATTCTGTTTTCAGTGATTGCAGAGGAGTCTCTTCACTATCTGGGGCAAATTAACTTGATGATAATAGCTCAAAAATGGGTGCACTCCAAATCTAGGGAGATAATGAGGGTAGCTTTCCTATTTTAAGTCTTTGTCCATATCCCAGGAGTCCTGGAAGCAGTTTTTCCTGCTCTGTTGTGGTGTTTCTGACAAGTGGTAGCTCACCTGGCCCCATCCTTGAGAGACTGATTCTCAGGCTACAGAAGGTATTAAGGTTATCTGGAATGGCTATGACCAACAGGCACAACTGTGGCAAGACCATCAAGATCATCAGTGGCATGCTGCTATGGACAACATAGTGTCGTCCTGACCGCTAAAATCCGGCATGTATGCATAGGGTACTTTATCCCTTTTGTAGAGGCTGTGTGTGCAGACACATATCATGCATGCAGTAAGTAAAAGGAAAGTTTTATAAACAAAGAATGTGAAAATGAAGGCTAAAGGAGGCACCTGAAGTGTTGCATAATGCCCTAAGTAAGAATACAAATACTGTATAGGAAGTAGCTTTCCCTCAATAAAACATTTGCTACATGAACAGATGCCACAAAAGTTAAAAAAAAAAAAAAGCTCACATTCACAGTAATCGTTGGAGGCACAAGACTGGAGAAGACACATGCTTTACACTTCGTGGGCACAGACTTTGCTGGCCTTCTGTGAGTCCCTAAGGTAGATTTGCCAGCTCAGTGAGCTCACTGCGGTGGTGATTGCTGAAGCGCTTTTTCCCAGCCATTCCAACAGTGTGGAACAGCCAGCAGGCAAACACAAGAGGTTCCCAAAAATGAGAGTGCTCCAGTCAGGGAAGGTCTAACTGACTTTAGCCGCTAGAGAGTCCTCCCAGCAAGTAAGCATAAAGACCAGTAGGATGGGCATAAAACCAGGGATCACTCCAAATAACGTACAGTATGGACACATCCACTCTGAACTGGGGTAAGGGGAGGGGATCTTAGCAAGGTGCTGATGAAGTGCTCTGTGCTACCTGGCTGTAATGCTCAGGAATATTCTTATATTAACATTACGCAGTGTTGCCAGAGCTACTGAGGAGGACAGCCTCTGGGATTCTGTTAGTTCTAGGAAGGCTCTAGTGGTTCCCTTCTTTTCAGTAGTTTATTTGGCTGTGGGGACAATGGCAGCTTTTTTCTGCCTCTGACAAATATGACTCTTGCTGCTTGCATTACTGGGGGATGTTGGCTTGTGCTTTTCAAGGGTCTATGAACGCTTTTAGAAGAAAGTTAGTCCTCAGGATGGTAAACGGCAAATTATATTCCATAAATATAGTGGAAATTAGAGGGTGAAAGTGGTAGCTAACACCTGCAAAAAAGAGAGATGAGAAGACACTGGGAAGCCAGCCTACTGACAGGCCACCCATAGAGTAGCTAGTATATGCTGGGCACCTAGGACAGCTTCAGGGATGGTTGACAGTGCTCTCCAGCCTTATGGAAAGTCATGTCTGGAGTACCTTGAGTCTTATGTACGGCAAAAGGAAACTACGTAGACTGAGAAGGAGTTGGGAAAACTACTAGAGAGAGGGTCTGTAAATGGCAAGCAGCTCTGGACATCCAGATAACAGTTGTTGACAGTCATGGTACCTTAGCAATACAGAGCTTGGACATTGCCACAACCCTTCCTCCTTGAGGCCCTGGTGACATTCTTGTCACTGCTCAGGAAGAGGAATACGCCAAGCATCATGGAGGGATAATGCACATGAATCATCAGCAGTGATTCTTGAGCCCAGGATGATGGAGCGGTGTCTCCTGTGATCCATTTGTTCAGATCCATATGATTCAACAGATCTGTTAGATAAAAATGTGTATACAACAAATGACCTAGTACAGTTGGATATGACTTTTTCTACATGGAAAATCTTGAGAAGGATTTTACAAAGCAGAAGGTAATGGCCACTTTTGGACCATGGGGAGAATGCAGGGACAAATTAGCTCTTTGTCAAAGAACAGTCCCAGTTGATTGCATTAAGCATAGATGTGATCTTATGCATCTTAAACTTAGCAGCCTGTTGGCAGCCCAAACATGGATTTATGTCCCTCTGACCTTTGCATTTGACTGACATTTAGAATAAGAAGTTCCTCAAGATGGTATTTGTCTTTGTATCTCCAATTTATAATGTGCTTGCTTTAATGATGTATTAATCAAAAATGAAACATTAGGATCCTGACATACAGATGTTACAAAATAACTCTAATTACTATCATGAAATATTATAGTTATGTGTTTGAGTTAAACTAAACACTTTGTGCTTGCTTTAGTAAACTAGTGCAATTTGTAGGATTTCTCAAATCTCATTACGTAAAATGATTATTCAAATAACAAAGGACCAAGGAATTACACAATATAATGACCTTCCTCCCATTACTGAGTATTGTTATTTGTTTAAAAAAAAATAGTTTTGGTTTCAGCTATTCTGTGGCTGTGTTATTTGGCCTTCAATATCAAATAAGAAATATACAATATACTGAAAATTATGGACAATTTTGAAACCAACATACAAGGCTAATGAATGAGAGGACATAGTATAAATACAAAGACCAGTTTTAATTACAACTAAGCCTAGATGCATGCATATGTTCAAACCCAGACACACAGCATGTGAACGTGCACTTTCACTGTATTAGCATTGTTGTAGTACTTTTTTTTAAGGTTGTTGTGTACACAAGCTTTCTGCGTCCAACTACTTGAGACCTTCAGTTCATAACCCAGCGCCTCCTACCCCTGTTTCTAGGTTTGACAGATGAGGTAAAATTAATAATTATGGTATGCTTTCTGCATTAGACTGCACTAAGAAAATTCTCAAATAGACAGATATCTGACTTACATTTTTCTTGTATCATGAAGCACTGTCTGGGATTTAGAATCATAGAATCATTTAGGTTGGAAAGGACCTTTAAGATCATTGAGCCCAACTGTTAACCTAACACTGCCCAGTCCACCACTAAACCATGTTCCTCGGCACCACATCTATGTGTTTTCTAAATACCTCCAGAGATGGTGACTCAACCACTTCCTGGACAGCCTGTTCCAATGCCTGACAACCCTTTTGGTGAAGAAATTTTTCACAATATCCAAACTAAACCTCCCCTGGAGAAACTTGAAACCATTTCCTCTCATCCTATCACTTGTTACTTGGGAGAAGAGACTGACTCCCACCTTGCTACAGCTTCCTTTCAGGTAGTTCTAGAGAGCAATAAGGTCTCCCGCCAGCCTCCTTTTCTCCAAGCTGAACAGCCTCAGTTCCCTCAGCTGCTCCTCGTAAGACTTGTTTCCCAGACCCCTCACCAGCCTTGTTGCCCTTCTCTGTACTCTCTCCAAAATCTCTCTGTCTTTCTTGTAGTGAGGGGCCCGAAACTTAATGCAGCACTCAAAGTGGCGCAATAAAAGGGAGCACCCCTCCTCTTGAATAAAGCAAAAAGCATATTAGGTGAAAAAAGACAACTTACTGCACATTAAACTCCCTTTTCTGATTTTGCAATGCCTAGGAAACCTTAAATAGAGGCTCAGCGGAAGTGTACCGAAAGTTGTCGCTGTTTACATACTGTTGAGTCACCATGTTTTCCCCTCTGTCAGTCTTACTAGCAGTTTCAATGGGGAAAGGCTCTGAGTCAATTACAGAAGTCAAACAAGGTGAGATTTTAGGGATGATCAATAGGTTTAATAAAGTACTGTGACTGGGAAAAAAGTTGTGGGTTTTGTCAGAAAGGGGTTGACAGAAATTTATTTCTGGTGTCAGAAGACATGAAACCAGAGTGGAGGGTAGAAAGAAGTTGGAAAGTAATTCAAATTCTCAAGGACAGGTATGAGCCAAGAGGATGGAAAATGAGATCCTTTATGAAGACAACATACAAGATCATGTAGTCACTTTCATATTCTGGAAATGGATTTTTTTCCCCAGTTTTTTCAAAATAAACAAATGCAACGGAGTGTGACTAATTGCATGTTGCTGTAACTAATACGTCTAAATTCACTGTAGTTCTATCCATTGCAACATCTGCAAAGCCACTGAAGTTTGGGAACACTTGCTGCTCAAAATTCTACACTGGCTGCTAAATCAATGAAGTGAAGATGTTTTATAAATTCTTGCAGCTATTAGAGAGATGTAATTATTGAAAAGTATTGCCAAAAGAGAGAGAATGTGCTGTACGAGCACCGGGGCACCAGGGGAATTGAATCATTTTGCTGAGTATACATAACATATCACTTTGCTTCTTCAGAACTGCCTCAGAGCAATTAGTGAAATAACTGATTTTTCAATGAACAACGGAATTGAGCAGACTTACTGGGTCGTCTAGTGATGTCCTTTGATGGTATAGGTAGCCATATCAAGTAATATTTTCACGTATATAATAAGTTCTCCCTTAAAATCAGCTCAATTTCCACTGTAGGAAGGATATTTCAGAACATCTGCCCTCTGAGTCTTAGAAGCTGTAAACTAACTGTCAATATTTGTATTTGTAGCTACTTAGCTCCTATTTTCTTCAGAACACTATTAATTAAGATAAATTAATCTTTTCTGTCTCTCATGTTTAGCACATGCAGTTTTAGAAATTTACTCACTCAGCTAATGAAAACTGAAAGGCTTTCGGTTCTCTAAATTGTTGAGTTGTCTTTCTTTAAGCTCCATGCCATGAATTCATCTTTTTCTTTTCTTTTTAATTTGGAGAATCAGAACTCCAAAATCCATTTTTCCAGTCCATTGCATGAATTTCAAGACTTACATCTTGACTGGATATGTACTGCCAAATCGACACCTCTGTCCCACATCACAGCAGGAGTTACAGAGGGATGGCAAATTCAGAGTATTCTGATCCACTAGTGTTTACAAGTCTTTCAGCACCTTTGTGTCTTTGAACTGGTAACTCCTGTGTTTTCATTATTAATTCCTTGGTGGAAATGTTTTCATGTGACAGTATGAAATTTCATCCTATTTCTTTCATGACTGTCTTTAAGGCATCTAATTCTTCATGACTGTGCTGTATCTTGAACAAATGTCATCAGTATACTTCTATTATTTGATAGTTATAATAAATTCTAATAAATTTAGTAATTCTAATAAAAATGTTAAAGAAAAAATCTTCATAATTGTACTAAAGCTTCTTTCTAGCACAGTAGTTCCTCTTTCAATGCAGTATAAAGACCTTCCCTTCCGTGTGTTTCTTGCTTTACTACTCAGGTAATAATTCTCATGTTCTCTAGTTTCAATAACAATTTCCTGTATCCTTGTATCAGATGTATACTGAATGAATAGTTTAGATCTTGTCTAGACACTGGGAGATAGCAGACTAGCCTGGTGTTATATGGCATTTCTGCTTTCTAGCTCATTTATTTTCACTTCTTTACTTATTTATCCTTTGCAGTCTTCTTGTTGCTGATCCCTGGTTTCAAAGGCTTAGCACAGAATGGATCAAGAAAGAAACAGTCCCCCGGTTCATGGAAGCTGGTACACTGTGTTAATGTAAATAATCATTAAAAATTCCTGACTCATGAACACTAGGCTAATATACATCACATAAATTGAGTTTTTAAGTATTATACTTAGCTGTATACTTCATCATTAATCATGTGAGAAGAATTAATAAAAGCTGTATGAACTACAAAGACAGTTTAAGGTATTCCATCTTATTTTTGTATGGGATTTTTCTAAGGAATCAAGGACGCAAGATCCAATTGCCACAGTGAGATTTAGGTATCTAGTCTAACTGAGCTTCTTTGAAAATCCCATCCTTAATGAGATCACTGAAATTAAGAAGTCTTTGTGACAGATTACATCAATGGGAAGAGCTATACCACATATCCTTGGGGCTCACTGCTCCACAGGAAGAGTCTGTGACTTCATTATTTCCACATGCTGAAGGCACAATCAGCCTCTGTGTATTAAACATCCAGACTACAGAGAGCTGTGATCGATCTCAGAAAAGATGATTGCCATTTTGTTTAAAATCCTTGGTGCACAGATTCTGGTCTTTTAAGGACTTGAGATAAAAAGATCTGCTTTAATTTGGAACTAAAAAATATCTACTCTCCTTTCAGTGTACCATTGCAGGATGTTCTAATTATCAGTAATGGACAATCATAATATGAAATTCTTCAATAATTTGTTTTAGATAGTATATACCTGTAACTCTACTGTCTTACTCTCACATTTAAAGAGCCTGTTGTCTGTGAGTCTGCAATAATAAATTAACTTAATAAAAAAGGCAATAAGTAGCTGTCTTGTTTAGGATGTAATTATCAGGAAGGACATATTTTGTATAAATAGCATTGCTGGGAATATTTCTGTACTAACGCAAGTTGTCTCATAATTTAATTTTAAATTCATAACTTAATTCCTCCCCACCACCATCCTTAAAATGACCATAGATAACTTTGTGTGTTAAACAATAATTTCTTACTGAAAAATATCAGAGAAACACATCACATGCTTCTCTAAACTTTTTTTGTGGAAAAATAGAAGTTCTGAAATTTTAACTTTCTAAGTGATTTTTTTTTTCTTTTCAGTAATAGGGTTTTATCAACTTGTTCTTACCTGTGATAATATAGTATACTCAGGCTACTTATAGATGAACTAAGTAGGTGATTTTTAAAACAATTAAACATTGTTAACAACTATATGTCAAATTGTGTAGTAGAGAGTTTAACCTCACACTTGAGAAAAAAGATTTTACCAAATGACATAAGACAATGTAGAAAATATTTCTACATTACAAAAACATTTTATTATTGAAGTTTATATTTTCATTGGCAGATTAAAAATATATATTTGTATTTGTTAATATAGGTTTCATGATGAAATTGTAGATTAAGAAAGGTCAAAGGTTGAGTTTCAGAAAGCACATATATTTGTCTTCCCTTCATATAACTGCTGAGAAACTGAAAAATTACAGACATGGCTAGTAAGGACAGAATAAAAAGGCAAGGTAGAAGTCAAGAAATGGGAGTTAAAGTAGTTGTGGTCTGAAAGTAATTTCAGACTTTTTTTTGTCATGGATTTACTGGCTCCAGTGACAAAATGAAGGGCAGCCTCACAGAGTAAGAGCAGCTGTGCTGAAGTGAATGAGGCTTGAATCCTTCATGCACATCATCAAATAATTGCTTGCTAAATTCTCATCTGTAACTTCTAGACAATCTCTCCGCTTTTGATGGGTTGCACCAGTTGTCACTGGAGATATAGTTGAAAGAAAATCTAAGTGCACAGTATGATCTACTGCCTAGTTCGAAGTACACTGCTTTTATTAGTCATGATGATATCTGAGGAAGACAAGCCTCGGTTTCTTTTGTAGATCTGGTACCCAGATGTCTGGGCAGGCAGAGTTGTTCTGTAACCTGAAGAGATTTGATCCCAAAATATACGAAATTTCATTATGACAATTAGTGGGGGTTTTTTTAAGAAAGAACTGAATTTTAAGCACTGTACCACTATAAAATGTTCTTTAAAAATTATATGATATTTATTCCAGGTTCAATATCTTCAATATCCCCCCACAGATTTTTTCATCGATTATGCCATAACTGAACCACATTTAATGAATTACCATAAACATTATAAATGTGGGTTTTGTTTTGTCTTTCTTTAGAACATAAAAGTATGGTGTAAGGTGAGGTGTACGGTAAAACCAGAGGGAGCCCACATTTAGATTTTAGTTCAGATCAGCTGTGAATGATCTTTTTAATTTCTTCTCCTATTCACCCCCATGCCGTCAGAGTTTTGGAATGCATGATCTGGTTTCTTTTCAGATGAAACTACGAACTCATTAGATTAATTCATTTTTTTCAGTCATTTAAAAAAATTGCACATTGAACTGCTTTAGAATTCAAACATTTTTTGTCATGGAACATAAATTAGTGTATTCCAATTGCCCTCTTTTCAGTAAATTTGAGTGATGATGAATATTTGAGTTTGATAATATGTATTACACACAGGATTAATGATGTGAGAGTTGGCATAGTCATGTAACAAGTTTGTGGCTCTTCTGAGGCAAGAACTTAATTTGAAGGAAACAGGTCTCACTATAAACCACTAAAAAGCTAGGATCAGGCAGGTAGAACACCATCACTTGCCTGCAGCCAAGGCATGGGATTGACGGGTGTAGCACGACATCTCATTTACTCAAAAATGGTCAGTGAACTCCAAATGAAAAATCTTATGCCAAACTCTCAGGCTATCTCCTTTCCTATTGAACTACCTAGGTGAAGGTAACACTCAGTGAAGGAGAGAGAAATAATGATAGAGTGGATATGAGTTTTAAGTACTGTTCCTATTAGCCTGAGTTCTTATAGCTTGTTTAGGATTGTGAAAGGTAAATGCAGTATTTGGTTAAATGTGATGTGATCTGCTTCTGTAGATCAGTAATGAAAGCAGCTGTTACATAAAAAGTAGAGAAGGAGGAAAGAAACAGGGAGGATGGCACCAAAAATCTCATACTGCCTTACTGCAGCAGAAAAACTGTTTATTCTCCACATCTACTATATAATCACTGAAAAATGGGAATACTAGTAAATATCTGCAATCCTGTGGTTTGCAGAGAATTAATGTAATATTACTTTTGTGACAAGGGGTTCTTTAGACAAAAGAACAACCTGATCTCAAAATACATTGTAAAGTTTCAAATACTGGAGAGAGCTTTCTCCTAATAGTTCAAAGCAAAGGAGCAAAACCGCTACCATTCAGGAGGAAATAAGTGTTGACACAGCCATCCTTTCAGGATAAGATCACTAGAGTCACTGCTCTGGCTGATGTTTGCATAGATTTAAATGAGTAAGCATTTCACTGACATGGGTATTGCCTGTAGTGTTTTCATAGCGTTATGGGGTTCAGCGTAATAGTAAAAACCTAAGCAAGAAGCGGAACTTCTGTGTAATCCATACTGAGCTCTCTGTTACCACAGTTAGCTGCTATCAGTAAGAATCAAGAATTTTAAAGCTGTAGATATAGGTGATGAAAGATCAGAGCCTATTATCAAACCAGAAGTTTGCAAATCTTAACTGCACTCAGAAATCATGAGGAAAAATGTCCTGAAAACTGCAGAGAGAAAAAGCAAATATTCAGTTTGGTTCTGTTTGTCTTGCTGCCAAAGCATTATTCATTGCAAGAATTATTTAAAGTTTGTGAATATTTGCATTTACAAAGGCTTTGTTAAATGATTAGGGAAGTTAATATATGCTTGAGCAACTTCTTTTTGTGAATAGCAGGCTCATTTAGTCATTCTCACTATACTTATGAACTCTGGTTATATTTCTTTTACATTCATCTGGGAAAAATGATCTTTACAATGTCTTTTTCATGAAGAATTTAGCATAATGTTAATGTAATAACATTTTGTTTAATAATGCTTCATCAATCGCTATTTCTGTATGCTGTCATCGTCATACTGCTCCCTCAAATTTCACATTCATCTGTGGATAAAAACCCGAAAATGCAGACACGATCTATTCCAAATCTTTCTACCGAGCAGCTGAAATTTGCTCAGATACAAGGGAATCACAGAATCACAGGGGTTATGAAATCTAGGAGAAGATTTCAAGACAGGGCATCCACCGAGAAGCCTGCTGTCTGCTGATTTTGGACTTCATGGGAAGAAGGTTCTCATCATGATAGATGAGAAACAGTCCATAAACCAGAGATTGTAATAGCACAGTCTGTGGTCTAACACTTTCTTGAGTTGATATAGTTAATTAAGATACTTAGGTAGCTGGATTTACCAGAAGATTGACTAAAGGGTTACCTTGCCTGTTCAGGCAGAGTGGCCTCCTGCCTGCCAGCTATGGCTAGGAGTGGGACTTTTTTAGGAGGTACAGGGGGATTTGGGACCTTTTTTTTTATTTTAACAAGTTGGTGAATTACCTCTGTTCTAACATATCAGCATTGCCAGTCACATACAGTGGTCAACTTTTAGTTTCCTTTAAGCTGACATTGTGACAGTGCTGTGCGTTAATATGGGTTCGCATCTGAAGATGGAATTTTTCATCAGGAAACAGTCCATTTAACCAATATTTAAGACTCTCAAATTTATCTCAGAACAAAATTCCTTCAAAAACTTTTAAATTAAAAGGGTTTTTCTAAGACATTGGTTTGTAAAATACTGAAATATGTTAAATTCAAAACTTAAATGTATCTCTTAAAAATTTTACTTTTTTTCATTAAATATTAGCATTATGTATTGATATTTTTACTGGTGAAGTAGATGGTTAGTAAAATAGCTAAAATATGATTTTACTAGTTTATTTTACTTTTAAAATCATGATGGGCAATTGCTCTTTGGTACTGAAATAGCTTATCAGTCATTATTCCACTTGTATTTTAATAAAGCAGCTTGACACCAGCAGAATGGAGAACACATAAGGAGACACTTCACCATATACTGCATTACTGAAATACTTGAAAAGCACCTAAAATAATAAATTCAACCATTATAAAATGAAAGATAATGAAATATTAAAATGTTGGTAATCCCAAAGAACACACTGGGCACTCAGGTACAGGTCTTTGGAAAGCCGTTTTGCAAGGAGGACAAGAGTATTTGATTCAGGTTCAGTTTAAAGTAGAAGGTTCACTGTTTCCTTCTGAACAGAAATTAAGAGTTTTGATGGCTTTAATCAAAACATGATCTCATCAAAATATAATCCCCTTTTTTCCTCTTTTTTTTTTTTTTATACTTAATGTTCTTGGTGTCTATTCCCATCAAGACATGCCTTAATTAGGTCTTGACTGAGTGGATATAGCTCATCTGCCTACTGACTCAGTCTTGATTCACTTATGGGTAAGGAAGAAGGTGGCATTTCAGTCTAAAATAGAAACCTTTCCCCTGAGCTCAAAAAAAAATGGACCCTTAGAGGGATGTCGAAGTGTTAGCTAATTAGTTTTTTATTGCATTCCATTTTTAAATGTCTTTGCATGTCTGAATTCTGTTTGAAATACAATGGTGGGGGGAAGGAAGTAAATGAGTAAGGAATCTCTTACTGTGGTGTTTCTAATTTGGATGCAGCCAGAGTGAACTGTACATGTCAAATAAAAGCTTTCATATACTGTAGTCTGATGCCAACGCTAAGGACGTAAGTGTTGAATAGATGTGTTGGGGAATTTAATCTGGACAAAACCTCCAAAGTTTTATGGTTTCCTCAAAGCAGTTTAAATCATATGAGTTTAAAAATGAAAAGCCAAACCAGTATGTTTCGGAGGAACATAAAAAAAAAAAAAATCATACTGTCAAGAATGATAGCTTTTCTTGTATGGTCACAATTCCTTCATAGAAAATGTATAGATCCATTTGTAATAGATGGTCTTTTATTAGATGATAAATTGACCCTTTCAGAGGGAATTAGTGTCTTTCCATGGTCCCATAAACCAAAACTAAGTCTTGGAAATTGTATATGGGCCAGCAGTTCATGACAGGGAAAGAGGCAGGGAGAGCCATGGAAAGATACAAGCTATGTGTAAATGCATATGCATACGCAGTGTATATGTAAATGCAAGTGGAAAGTAAAAACATTTTTGAGAATACCTCTATGAAGAGCATAGTAATCCTTGTTCAGTAATCATCAGAATTCAGCTATCCCTTGGCCAACTTATTAAAATTAGGATAATTTCTTCACTAAAATGTTCACATATCTGACCTTTAAAAAAAAAAAAAAAGATATTTGGCCATTCCTCATTGGAAGGTAGAAGGCTTATAATTTTTTATTTTTTTTTTCAGCAAAACACTAGGAGAAGTCCAAAAGATTAGGGAAACAAGAAAGCCAAATAAATTAATTTGAGGAAGTTGTGATGCTTTCAGCTAGAAAGCAACAGATTCATTTGAAATCTGGAGAAAGCAGCAAAGGGCTTTCAGTTCAACCTGGTGGTAAAGAAATGCTTGTGAGATCTGGGCAAGTGAAGAGAACTTTTGAACTTCTGCTTCCCTGGGGAAGGAGGAATGATATGATTTAGCTGAGGACAGATACCTCAGTCAAGGCAATAACAGGATCCAGATCCTGCCATTAAGTACACAAGATGAACATGATGTCACCGTTTTCTTTTCTGCATAAATTACAGCAAAAAAACACTACTGATATGAAAGCATAGTATTTGGAAAGAGAGGATGGCTTTGAGTGTAGTGTTTATAAAGTGCAAGAGTATGATAAGTTTTTAAAAGGTTAAATATTTCTGTTTGAAGCTAGAATTGGTGAACAAGGGGAGGAAAAGGTACTTTATGTACCTGAATACTATGCCTGCTATATCTGAAGGGAACTCCGTAGGCAACGTACATATTATTTACTTCCAGTGGCATATGTCACTTCACAAAATGGAAAACTGCCAACGAACAGGAAATATTCATGTCTCTGAATGTGGCTCGAATATTAAACAGTAAATGCTACTATTAAACTCTGCAGAAGCCAGATCACAAGAGCTTTGCAAACTAAGACAGTACCAACAGAATGTAACCCGCTTTAGTTCAAGCTTAGATTGAAACCTAATAATGGGAAAACTCATCCTTGATCTCATGTTTCCTTGGAGCCCTCAAGCTCGCAAGCAAGAATAAGCTAATATATAGACCTTGAAACCAGCAGCATGGCTTGTTCCCCTGATGCACATTCCCTAGTTCAAACAATATCTTCCCTCAGGTAGTTCAGTGGGCAGCAATCATGGCACTCCTTTTTTTATTTTTTTTTTGGCTTTGTGACTCTTGCACAAACACTAACGTAGATTCAGGGCTAACTAAAAAGCAGTATGCTCAGACTGCAGTCTTTTCCATAAGACATATTAATACGTTCATAGCTGGCTGCCTGTTTTCATTCTGTCATAGGAATGTACCACATATGAAACTTGTATTCCCTTGGCATATCTGATTTAAACTGGCAAAAGAATTCAGACTTTATTACAGAAAACAGATATATGTGCTTGCAGACACAGAGAATAGGAAACTAGGCTGAAAAAGAACAAATCAAAAACTGCAATAAAAGTGTAGCTTTAATGTAAGTTGGAAAATTCTCTTTGGCTGATGTTATTCATGACAAAGTGAGTTTTTAGGTTGATTTTTTTTCCCCAATTCTTTAATGTAACTATAAAAACAATTCCCAGAAGTGCTTTGGTTTTTTCTTCTTGTTGATCATTTCCTGATACCACCTTTTCTTCCTCCTCCTCAAACGAACAAAAGCTGTAACTCCTCTTATCAGCCATAGAAGCCTCATCCTGTAGAGTCTGCAAATCTCCATCTGATTGCAATTGATCAACACAGCTCTTCATTATCTTCCCCTTTGATCTCTGCTAAATAGATTACAAGTAACACTATGTGCTTTAACAACTATTTTCTTTACTCTGTTCTTCCCCTGTAATGGTATACCAGCACTGTCTGTCTTATACATGAATTCCTATTGAATGTATATTATCACGGAATCACAGAATTTCAGAGTTGGAAGGGACCTCTAGAGATCACCTAGTCCAACTCCCCTGCCAAAGCAGGATTTCCCAGAGCACATCACTCAGGCCTGCATCCAGACGGGTCTTGAAAGTCTCCAGAGAAGGGGACTCCACACCCTCCCTGGGCAGCCTGTCCCAGGGCTCTGTCACCCTCACTGTAAAGAAGTTTTTCCTTGTATTTGAATGGAACTTCCTATGTTGCAACTTGTGCCCATTGCCCCTCGTCCTGTCACTGGGAACCACTGGAAAGAGCCTGGTTCCATCCTCCTTCAACCCACCCTTTAGACACTTGTATGCCATAATAAGGTCTCCCCTCAGCCTTCTCTTCTTCAGGCTAAAGCGTCCCAGCTCTCTCAGCCTTTCCTCATAAGGGAGATGCTCCAATCCCTTAATCATCTTAGTTGCCCTCTGCTGGACTTGCTCCAGCAGTTCCCTGTCCCTCTTGAACTGGGGAGCCCAAAACTGAACACAGTATTCCAGTTAAAAAATCATATTATGACTTTTGCAGTATTCAGAGATTTTATATCCTACTTGTTCATACTCCAGCACTCTTGGTAACCCAGATCTTAGTAATTATATCTAGTCTACAGCTGGCATTTTAAAAGCAATACCACTGGCACTGTCTGCACAGCAAATTTATGCAGAAACAGGATATTTTCACTACAATGTCTTTTCTCAGTTTTGACCAGAGCTCTTGTGAATGTTTTCCCAAAACACTCTCCAAGCTCATACAACGCTGCGTGATAGACAGTAGATCTCCCATGTTATACTGAGGTTTGCTCCCTGTAAGTAGCAAGTATGGTTCATCAGGTTTCAGATGCTTTCATAGTGGAGGTTGCTATTACATGCACTGCTTCTGGCTATGGGGAATAGACCTCAGTCACAAGTAAGTACATTTGATTCTTTTCTTTATTATTTGTATTTATTTTTTCTCTGCATTGACAAATTTATGCTGTTTCTAGGGCTTTTTAGCACACTGGCATGGATGGCAGGTGCTGCTTCCAGCATATCTCCTAGAGAAGTCATATCCAACACTTCCATTTTGTGTCCAGCTGGCCCAAGGAAATAACTTTGAGTTTTTCATGCTTTCATTGCTGCACCTTGATGCTACACAGAGAACCCTGCTAGTGGCCATCTTACCAAAACTTTTGTTATTAGTATTTGAATTCCTGCAGCAAACAGTCATTCTCAGAGTTACCTTGAGTTTCCTGCACTAGTAAAGCCCAGCCCAATTTGGTCTTTGTTTTTTGCTGTCACAAAAGAGCATAAAGTACCTTACTTGTAATGAAACTTTTGCTTGTTTCACAAGTCTTCCTTAAGTGTCAGAGGAAGATCATTAGGAAAAGATTCTGCAGGTACAGAACTGTGCTGTCTTTATGCTCCTTTAGAGAAATGAAAGCAGAACAGTACAAGTACACTGGACTGGACTTTTCTGATGGCTGACAGCAAATACGCCACTGCCAATGCTAAAATCAAGACCAAAGTCTTAAGCCTGGCTGCTGCCAAAATCCACGTTTATGGTTCCAACATTTTAATTGTAATTTATGACCTATACTGAAGTAAGTATTGGTGAATGGATATTCATGAAATGTAGTTATACACTCTTCCTCCACGTTCCCCAAGCAATGCCTAAAGCTTCTGTTTCTGTATGAACTTAGTTTCCCGCAGATTTTTACAACGTTCTGAAAACATATTCAGCTGACTGTGGACCAACACCCCCAGGTACTTTTCTATTGAGCAGCTTCCCAGCCACTCTGCCCCAAGCCTGTAGCGCTGCATGGGGTTGTTGTGACCCAAGTGTAGGACCCGGCACTTGGCCTTGTTGAACCTCATGCCATTGGCCTCGGCCCATCGATCCAGCCTGTCCAGATCCCTCTGCAGAGCCAACCTACCCTCCAGCAAACCAACACTCCCGCCTAGTTTAGTGTCATCTGCAAACTTACTGAGGGTGCATTCGATACCCTCATCCAGATGGTTGATAAAGATATTAAAGAGAACTGGCCCCAGCACCGAGCCCTGGGGGACACCACTTGTGACAGGCTGCCAACTGGGTTTAAATCCATACACCACCGCTCTCTGGGCCCAGCCTTCCAGCTAGTTTTTTACCCAGCAAAGAGTATACCCATCCAAGCCATGAGCAGTCAGTTTATTTGCCTGTTTTCTGGTGCAATTTTTTGTTTGGGAATGACATATAGACCCATTTCTGGCTATAACTTTTTTATGATTTAATGCTGTCCTCAAGTTGTAATGCTTCTAATTGCTCTAGAGAATACACAGAAACAAATTAAATGAACTTTACTGAATCATTCTCTGATTTTGCAGTTCATTCAGCCAAAATTCAGAGGCCTGCATTCTTGCTGCTCTGCTGTGTACATGACAGGGACTTAGTTTTACTTTCACCATTTCTCTGCCAAGTCCAGGTTTTTGTTTCTTTCTGAAATATTCACTTGACATGGGCAATCTTCAGTTTAAACTCACAGGCACAGCTCATGCCCACCACAGAGTGTTGGGGGGGACCGTTGCTTTTCAGTTATCAACGGGGATGTTTACATGTTGCGGTTGTTAAGGAAACCACTCTGCATGCTATCTTGTTTGCAGCAAGCTTGGAAAAAGCATTCTTCTCTTTTTATCTTCATATAATTTTTTTTTTATATGTTTTCAAAACTAGGCATAGGTGGTCTCATGCTTATTCTCATTTTCAGTGTTTGGTGTTTGGGATCTTAAAGATGAAGTCCATAAAAACATTTACAGTAGAAAATTTTATTAGAGCTATAAAAAAAATTATGAATAGAGTCGATCAACTCAAATTTACTCCCCTACTGGAAAATAAGTACTCAACCTCTTCACTGTGCTCCTCATTTTATAACTCCTAAGGGAATATGTATTCCTTGTCTTCCTTTTTTATTTGTAGAAAATTGGCCCATAGCAGTCTATTATATTGTACTAATAAGAGACACATCCAACTATCTACACCATTAAGTGGTGTCCAGTAAGTCTTTTTTTTATGAGTAAAATGTAAATTTTTTTCATCTCCAAAGAGGCATTTCATTTATTGCCTCTTTCTGACAATATCTGATTTTTCGTGGTTCTTCCTAGCCCTCACTCTACTCGTAGAGGCTGTTTCTTCAGGTAACATTTGCGCATACCATCACACCAACATGCAGAATAATACAGCACCTTCATTTTCCATGCACATGATTCTGTTCAGCCTTACAAAACCTTTCTCCTCGCTTCCCACTGCCATCCTCACAGGCACCAGCACCTGCCTCTCCTCATGCACCACGCCAACAGGGAGACCCCTTTCTTCAGGCTCAACTCATGCAGCTCAACTCCTTCTGAAGACGTGTCTCAGACCACTTGACTGGAATCCATGTGTTGTTCAGACCTCAGTCATTGTGCTCTTCACCTGGGGCCCTTTTGCCACATCTGGCTGGTTTCTTTCCAAGCGTTGGCACATTTTCGTCGTGAATTCAAATGACATGACTGTCACTTTGACTCAGCGTAGAAACAATTCCTTCTGATAGACAGTGTCCAACAGCTTCTCTCTAGTTGTCTTACATTCTCAAAAAGTGAACTTTAACATCAGAAAAGTTTTTAGAAAACAAAGCAGCAGAATACTTTGAAAGCTACCAGTGAAAACACCAGACAGAAATATTTCCTAGTTGCTTTCTGATATTTTTTCATTTTATTTGCATGAAGCATTAATAGACATCTATTTGTTTTTTAAAAAAATCACAGACACATGATTTTTTCTTAGAGTTTAATTAAATCTTTCTGCTTTACCTCATGGAGGAGGTCTACATGATTGAATATGGCATATTTCAAACTACAAAGCCAGAAATTCAACCTTTATTTGTCCATATTTTCTATAAAATTTGTGCACAAGTATTGTTAAAGTCTTTAAATATAAAGGGAAAAGCATCCTGGTTTTCATTTAATTATGACCAGGTTTTCATTAAATTATTTAACTTGTGAGTTTTTTTCTTTTAAAATTACTTCCTCATAAGTTTTATCGTTTTGCAATTTTGCCAGACACAAATTTCTTAAAGAAGGATTGACAGAACAATCTTTGTAGAGTCCTAAGCAATAACTTACACCATCTCAAACAGAAATACAGCACTGCAAAAATCCAGATTACAACCGAAGCTAAAAACCTGTCCCTCGCAATATGCTTCCCCAGAACTCTTTAAATTGTAAGGAGGAAACAGACAACTTCTTAAAATGTTAATTGTTATCTCTGTTTTTTCTTAGTCTAGCAGTGGACAGACACTGTGATTTATGAAGCCTTTCTGATAAAGTTATTTCATGACTTCTGTCACACAGATTTCAAGGTAGTCTGGCTCTGGAATTATGTTCATGGACTTCTCTTATCTGCTGTTCAAAATAATAATAATAATAAAGCTTCTTCTATTTCTTTGGAGTGAAACATCTTTTATCTCCTGAAAATAGCTGAAACATCCAACAGGAAGGGGAGGAAAATAACTAACATGTTGAGCTGAGTGAAACTAAAACAATTAAAAAGTAATTTACACTGAATTATTGGTTATATTGAACTTCTGTTTCTTTCATCTTCGGAAAGAAAGAATCAAAGCACTCCATATCTTTCCAAGGTACCTCTGGCACTGCATATTTCATTATCATGCAATCATTACATTCATTTTAGATGCCTCTTTTTCCTCCCCAGAGCTCCAAGGAGGATTTATGTTTGGGGAGCTGTGAAGCTTAATATAGCCACATCAGTCACTTACACATGATGCCCAAAGAGCTCGCTAGCAGGGAGCAAGTTGTGCTCCATTGTGCCTGCTCGTCTCTGTGCCCCTGTGCTTCGACAGTGGCTGTGGCCAGGCTCTTGAGTACAGCTGCATGCAGCGGTGCACCAAGCACATTGGGGGTCCCTGCACCCAAAATTCCTGCTGTGTTTCCTTTAGCTGGGTGGCAAAGGCACCTGCTGTGGGTAGCGACACAATTCTGGATCTGTTCTGCCTCAGAGATGAGTGAAGTTTAATATCTGCTCTTGAATGTTTGATGACTTACTGAGAATGAGATGATGTTTTTCATTCTTTCACATAATTGGCATTAATCGGTCACCTTTACAGAGATGTCAGGACCTCAGTGGGCATGCAGGTATCTGCTGCTATAGCCATAAGGGTTGTTCCCTTCACCTTAGATCTGAAACACACCAAAATTGCGATAAAAAAACCCTTCTACTGTCTTTGAAGCACTTCTCCTGAGGTCAAACAGAATACTTGTCTCGAGGCTACAGAAGATAGAGTGTTGCTTCTGCCTTTAAAGGAATTGAGTATTGGTCAAGTTTCCTAAAAAGGCAGTGATAGATTTCATAGGAGAGACTGTAGATTGCTTTTTATATTCCACTGTAATTAGCAAGCGGTAACCTATCTGAAGAGTCTCAATTAGAAAATAAAGCTATTTTTAATTTCAGAGAAGATTGTACATACTGTGGCTAACCAAGCGACTCTTCATCCTGCCCTGGTGAGCTTTAGAGATTATTTTTAGGGGAAAATTTCTTGCCATAGTAAATGTGTACAGTTTTGTGCATGGTTTAGGAGAGTTGTTCTCTCCCATGTGGAAGTCCTGATAGACAAGTTGCGTCCACCTGCTCTGAACAGAGAGAGCCAACACAATTCATCCCTGAACAGGACAGTAGGGCAAAGGATCAATCTAAGGGCTTTCATGGCTTAGGGCATGGTAGATAGGCCCTTAAAGAGACACATTTCTGCAGAAGTCAATAAGTAGTTAGTATTATAGCTGGCAATCCACTGCTACTACCTGTTTGTGGGGTTGATTATAAGTCATGACCCTCTGATTTATAATACGTAATTTAAATGAATTCCAGCAAAACAACTTTTAATTCAGCAACAGGCACAAACATACTGTATTTTCATCAATGAAACCATCTCCTTCTTTCAAGCCAGATAATAAAATATTAAGCCAGCATGACCTTCACATACTTTGAACTACCCATGCTCACGCTGCCTTGGTGATTACTCCTGGCAGGACTCTCTACTTTCTCATTTTTCATCTGTATTGCTACTTTATATCCTTCTTGCAACCACTTTGCCACTCTATTTTCCATTATATTGTGTATGAGTAGCCACTCTTGCAGAAAGTGTTACAATATAGTCCTGTCACTATAAAGGAAAATATGTGGCAGACATAGGAAATTGCCACGTTCACCTCAGTCCTTATTACGAAATGAAACTATTTTAAGGAGTAACAAATGCCGAAAAACCTCAGATCACCTCAGTACTTTCATCTGGAAAATTAATTCTACATTAAGTGTTGCACAGTTGTTGAGACAAAAAGCTAAAAAGATCAGTCTGTTTCAGTATTGTCCATCTTCTTAAAAGTCTTCCTTTTTCCAACAAGTCTATACACCTCCTCAGTGTTTGAAGATACTGTAGTTAAAAGGGTTCCGTCATAGATATGTGAGTGGGGACAGGCATTATCAAACTAATTTTAAAAATTAATAACCTCAAACATGAAATGTCTAAAACTCACTGCAGTCAAAGCTGAGAAAATTACTTGGTTCTCATCATAACCAATTTAATGTCATACCCGTTGAACCGTATTGCTTCTTTGACACACTAGTGAATCAGAGTGCTTAAGGTGCTCCTGTAATTATACATTCACATGTTTTCATATGAAATGTTCTGTTTGATAATTATACAACGGATGGTGAGCTTGTCGTGAAATCCATTTGGATGTTTCTGTCAACTTTGTGTCATTGAAACTTCATACAGTATTATGGGCATTTTAAGCAGCTGCGAAGTTACGTGTTTTTGTTTTAGAGAATAAAGAGCAGGTTGATATTTTTCTCTTTTAAATACTTATATATCAAAGTAATTTTCTTTTCTCACCAATGATTATTAACTTTTAAAGGTATATTTTGAGAAACTAACAAGCACTACTTATAGCCAATTTCAAGCTTTAAAAACATTCACGAATTATACTTGCAAGAATGGGAAAAGAACATGTTTTGCAAAGATAAAGACTTGCAGAAACACAGGGCACTTCTATCTCTGTTTATTATTACTCTTTGTCAATCTTCCTGTGCAAGTACCTAAAGACTGAGTGGTAATAGAAAAAACAAACAAACAACCAACAACAACAACAAAACAAAACAACAAAGACAGCAAGAAGAGTAATGGAAGGGACAGAGAGACAGAAGTAGCTGAATTAATAAGAAGACTCAAGCTCCAGGATTCCCGTGATTAGTGATTTGATACAATGTAAAAAGTCAAGTATCAGAGTATCCATATAGGTTAGTTCTTCTCAAGAGGATAATCTTCATGATAAGAGTTCCCATCTCGAGGTTAACTCACAGGAAGACAGAGGAGGTTGGTTTTCCCACCATATATGCAGGTAAGAGGCCCCTAAAACATTAGTAGACTATGGGGTTTTTATCTTTATCATCATAATTTAATCAGAATTGGGTAAAAGCAACTAATACATCAGATGTTGATAAATTCTTCTGTGGTGAAACAAGACAGCATAGAAACGCATGCTTGAAAAATATGTAAATAAACTTTCTTCATTGTTTAAAGTGACAGACTTGCATTTTGTCTTAGCCTGAGTTTTGCTGGAAGATGAAAGCTGTGCAGAACATAGACTCTCTGGAGATGGGGCTCCCTAGGAAGTTTGCATTACTTTTCTTGACAGATGATTGATACCTGTGTTGATAACCACAATTTAATGCAATTTATAGATTCATGCATGCGACAGAGAGCAGAATAATTAATTGAAATAAAATCAATAATAATTAATGAATAAAACTAAAATACAAATTAGATAAATAATGAATTTATTAATTGATGTATTGTTGCTTTAAATTATATTTTAAAAATAATTTGTGGCATGAGACCTTGCATATTCCTGGTTTCAAAGACAAACTGACATTTTTTTCTCCTCTACTTCTTTCTTTTTTAAATGAAACTAGTCACTTGTGAAAGTGTTCTGGTTGATGAAACTCTGCCAGTCTATTTTATTATAACACATTTTTATTCACAAAGAAAAGAAAGTTTATTGCACATGTCATATCTTTATTGTACTTGACAAGCTGTAAAGCATATATCCTTGAAGGAAACAGAAAGGGATATATCAGATTACCTTTCCATTATCCACAACAAGAGCTGAGATGCTGGGTGGCAAAACACTGATGAGTGGACATTGACATTCCGTGGCAACTGGGGGGTTTTTTTGCATTTAATTCCCAGGAGAAAAACTGTTAAATACACAGTTCCACAGAAGGACTTGGAGTCTGATGTTGCGTCCTCAACCGTGGGGAAAGCAATCACTCCATTGTTGGACTCACTTACCCAACTTGAACTGGAGAGGAACTCTATAAAAATAAATCTGACCAAAGCCTTCATCCATATGTAATGTGGCTGCACAGAATTTTGACAAAAATTGTGAAAATAAAATAAAATTTTGTAATCACTTTCCCATAGTAAATGGAAAAATGCTTTCAATTTTAAAAGAATTTCCATTTAGTAATGCCCATGTATTTATGCAACAGTATAACAGAGACCTAATTTTATTACAATCTCTGAACACTACAAGAATGTTAGTACTTTCTTTATACTAAACTCAGGAAAAATTACTTTTATCTACCTGAGAATTTTTTTTTACGTACAGAGCAGTCTAGGTCTATGTTTTTAACTTTGATGTTAATTGTCTGGAAATACTTTAATTCAGATACTGCAGGGTAAATGTAATCTCCATGCATATTCACCCTATACCATGCAAAGATAAAGTTGTGCCGGTACCAAGTAAACTCATAAATTAAAAATTACCATTGTGTAAATTTTTCAGGACACTGGGGCCTGATATTCTAATCTGATTCCCATTATCTTCAGAAGGATTTTTATTGTGTCTCAAAATTTTACTTCTACATACAGTCACAAAATGCAATGAATATATTACAAGTATATATAAGTATATTGCGATATTTTAATACTGGATCAGGAGACATTACTAAAAACTATGAGGAGAAGAAAAAGTTATTTGATCTGAATTTGGGGAAAACCAATTATTTTTAAAAAGAAAAAATTAACAGCAAAGATAAGCAAGCCTGCTGTGTAGATTTATGATTGACAGGCACCCAGAAGAAAAAGAAAAGAAAGACTGGACATTTGCAGTATTTCATTTGTGCAGTAGAACATTTTATTAGCTGAGTTTTATGGCCCTGTTTGCAATAATGAGCAGGAACAGCACAGTGTCCAGATTAGCAGGCATCAGTGCTACCATAAATCGTTTTAAAACAAGACGATTCTTCAAAGAAACACTAAACTTGTCAGTGGTCCACCTTCTAAATAACATTTTGTATTCATTTTAATGCCACAGAACAAGCTCTTAGAAGCAAGTATTTCTGCTTGAAGAATCATATTTAAAATAATGCATTCAGAATAGAATTTGGAGACAAAATCTATAGCCCTGTTATGTGAACAAGCCAGACTGTAATGATCTCTTTTGTACTAGAGGGAAATAGAAAAGAATTAGACAATTTTGTCATTTGTTTTGTTTGTCTTGGCAGCAGAGCACCCTGGCATATCACCAGGAAAAGAGATTCATAAATTTTAAATAAAAAATGGGAACACATAATGTTGTGTATAGTTTGAAAGCACTGCAGAAAGTTTCAGGAAACATCTGCATCAACACCTTTACCATTATGTGAACCTGCTATTGCAGGATCCTGAAAAAACAGGGCACTCATTTTAATCATGACTATTTGTGCAGGAACGTTGATTTCTTTGTGAATGTTTATTAACAGACAATAAAAAGTGTTAGAATGCAGTCTCAAAAAGCCAAGGTCCACAAACCCAGTGTAAATCACACATTAAGACATGATATATGATGACAGGACAGAGGCCCTAGAACTATAAAAATGATGAAGGAAATAACATACAGAGTTTTCTTCCTTCCCTTTTGGATTTGCTTTAAGGCCATTGAAAGAAATTTTGTGTGAAAGATCAAAATAGAATTAGTTAGTAAATAATTTTTTCTCCCCACAAAACTCAAAGGGCAAAATTTAAAAACATATTTAAAATGTCTTTCTTTGTAAGAACTGGTTCATTTTGGAAGCTAGGATTATTCCTTAGGAACTTTTTACCTGGAATCAGCTTTAAGAAATCAAAAGAAAGAGAAAATTTTGCCTTTGAGTCATTCATTAGGTCAGCGTTAATCTGGCTTTTTCAGTGTGCTATGAAGTCTTCAAACACTTTTGAATGCTGCATCTAAGCATCTGGGGGACTGGACCTGTCAACCCTATTCAATCACATAGCTGTCAAATGGACCTAGGGCACTGCTGTTCTTGGCTCTTGGATATTTATTTGCATGTGAAAGGACAAACTTGGCCTCTGTATATGCAAGATTCTGAACGCTATAATTTACAGATGCACTTCATAACATTTACATTTGCAAACCAGATACTGGTATCAAGCAAATAGATGACCTTGAGCACCAGTAGCTTCATCATCCACCTGCTGGTTCCCACCGCTTTTATTTTTTAACCTGATAAATGTAACTATATATAGTTATGTTCACATTTTCAAAGGTCTCTTACTCCTGTTTCTATTTATGGGTTTAGGGGAGGTTTGACGGACTATAAGACCTTTTCATGTGAGGAACGAAGCTGTGCTCCCGTAGAATGTCAACTCCTTTGGCCAGCAGAGAAGCAAAGGGACAGCTGATTAGATAGAAATTGTTTATTCTCAGGTAGTGGGGATCCATTTGGAAACTGACCTGGCCTATGTTGGCTGATGCTCACGTCCTCCAATAGGAATGTCACTGTATCTATACCCATGGATTGTGGTTTGTTTCTCCACCTACATTGTTTGCTGCTACTTTAGTCCACTGGGCATATATGACGATATCCCACAAGTCCACAGCAGATGTCAACTAACTGTGGCCAAATGAGTTGCAATAAGATAAACGTGTTTATCCTTCATCTTTGTTTACCCACTTAGCAGCATAGACTCCAAAAAGCCTGAGAGCCACACATCTGGAAGCTGAGTGAAGTACACAGATTTTAATTCTAATGGCTGTGAAAAGGAAGACCTCTGTAAGGTAAGATAATTTAATACCAGCTTTTTGCTTACACAAATTACTACTGGTAGTGCTTGCTGGGAAGGAATTTGGTTGGACCTGACAAGTCTCTCATTTCTCCCTTTATTCTCCTTGAGGATGGACGCCGTGAATGTTTTTCCATTTTCATACACAGTGCACTGAACCTGCCATAATAAAAACATTCAGATTACTGATAACCTGAGAGATCGGGATAGCTCCCCTCAGCAATAGATATAATTAACCTTCACATGCAAGTAAGCATCGCACACTGGTGGCAATATTTTGGAAAATGTGCATGGTAACCACAGTGCTAATGTATCGCAATTATCCTTAATCATTTGTTGATTTTGAAAATCTTTGTTACTGCACTGCTTCACCTATATCTCTAATGTTTTCTGCTGGCACATCTTGGTTCAGGTGTTTGAAGGGTTAGTGACTGAAGAAGTTTGTGTTCTGCCAAAGCTGCATGGGATGGTTGCCTGGTAACAATACCTGTGGCGTAAAAAGTATTGCATCAGGCATATGCCTGTTCCTCTCTTTTTAGGGGACAGCAAAGAATTATAGAGAAGATGTGTTTTATTTAAGGAGCCTAGAATAGCTAGAAGAGCTGTTACCTGAGAGACAGACCTGAAAAGGAAATGCTGTGAAAACAATATATCATCGGAGACTGCCTTCAGTAAACCACTGCAGAATTAAATTAAATTCAGTGTTAACACTCTAGATAGCTGCCACAGAAAAACAACCTACTTCAAGCTGGTTGCTGGGGGTCTCACCCCAGCAAGACAGCCAAGTTCTTTGGAGAGCAGTTAGGCATAAGGTCTTCTGCGTTTTGGCCTCAGGGGGCCTTCCAGTGTGTTTAAACGTCATCCAGCTAGACCGCATGTTGCTGTCTGCAGCTGTAACGCTCATTGGGCACTACAGCAGTCTCCTCTCTCAAGGGGACACACAACACCACACAGTGGTCCAAGAGTTTGGTGACAGGTTCTCCACAACTTCCATTGCTCCCCTGTAGCAAAACAAAATTACTGCCTCCTATTGAGTGCCAAACCCACAAACTGACCAAAGCAGTATCTGCTGAACCAATAAGACTTTTATTTAAAAGTATCTGTCATGGATGGATGGGACCTCTATTACTGCCTCCTCATCTTCTCAGCTCCACCATTTCACTAGTAGGTTTATTCCCATGTCTATCCACTTGTTGGGGGTGGAGGGGAAGTTACAATCTTTAGTAACTAGTAAAGGCTAAACAATGAACAAGTGACAGAAATGCTCAGATAGACAGGTGTATTTTACCTGCCGACTTAATGACATGATAGGCTATTACCATGGCTGTCAAACTGCAGTCTGGAAAACATTGAGCATCTATGACGGGTCTGAGGGTCCTTGTTAAAGAAAGACTTTTACAGCATCCCCCAGTTCCACTTAGTTTGAGGATGAGCAGAGGTCTGCTGGTCCCAAAGGTTTAACATTACTTGAGCTTGGATAGAAATGTACTGTACTACAGAACTAAAGAATAGCTGAGGTGGTAAGGGACCTCTGGAAATTGCCTAGTCCAACCCCATCACTCACAGCAAGGACAGCTAGAGCAAGTTGCCCAGCACTTTGTCTGTCCCTATCTTGGAGGAACTCTAGTCCATAGCATTAACTCTTTTCAGGTATCTCTTGAGTCTTTAGAAGCTTGCTCTGAGTACCACTTTAAAGCCAGATGTGGCAAGGTTGAAAGGAAGAGACAGAGTCCTCTAGCCAAATTTCCTGTTTATTACAGTCAGAGATTATCACAGATTATTTGCCTAATAATCTTGGCATCAAGTCCAATAACTTCTGGTTGATTACAATGAATCTTTTAGCCTGACATTCTAATCTTGACTTTAAAACTCCAAGTGACAGAGAAGTCAGAATATCCCCTGGAAAAAGTATACTAATGATTAATTATCCCTAATTAATTATCCCTAATAATTATACTAATTATTGATTATTAGTGCAGTATCTGAATATTTTGAGGAATGGATTTTGCTATGCACATCTGACAGATTAAAAAGACTTCTACTGCAAGGATTTTTCCACAAGATAAATATTTATGGACCGAGATATTAATATTTTTATGTGCTCTTGGATAAGAAATATCCAGCAGCAGTCATAGCATAGTATTCCATGCAATTTTAATAGTTATCCAATCACTGTTTTGCTGTGCTAATACTTAAGTAGATGTTATATGATCCATCACAGTGTATTCTATAAAGAGCTGAAAGGAAAGTAAGCAGTGCTGGTTAGCTACTGTGAAGTGGGGGAAAAAAATCTAGTTCTAGCAGTGAAGTTTATCCTCAAATCTCCTGTGGCCAGAGTTCACATTTTCTACATTTTGTTGTCATTAAATGGAATCTTAACCTTGGGCATAAAAAGATTTCAAATAAACAGCTGCTAAACACGAGAGAGGCAGAAGGTTGTGTAACGCTTGTGTGCTCAACTCTAGCAGTTCTTTCATCTTTTTGTTGCTAACCCAGTTTAATCCAGCCTTACTCATATTTTATAATTGCAGCACCTGAAGGGTGAAGTGCATGCATGTCTGGGGGTAACTATACTCTGCCCAGTGAAATGACCCGTGCAGGCAGAGAACAGACTCCATCATACCCTAGCACCTGTCACTGCCCTCTTTCCTGACTCCGTCCCCATGCAAAAATTCTTCAATCACATCTACAGAATTCTGAAAAAGAAAGAGCCGGGAAATATATTGATGTTATGACAGCAGCCTTCTGACACGGTCTGCTCGTACCTTCTGAATTAACTCACCATGATTCTACCAGTCCCCACTGCAGACTGCAGATTTATGGCACCAGCATGTTTGCTTTTGGAGAGCTGGAGGCATCAACAATAGTAATTTACTCCTTCTGGAAACAACGCCAGGTGTTGAACATTGGCTAGCTGAATTCTTCAGAAATTTCTAACTACTGAATAATGCTGAAATTATAATAATCTCTCAAATTGCTTTCTTATTTGAATACAAGACCTACACCCTTCTAGATAAGAACAGATGCTGAAACTCTTCATGGACTTTCTCCATAAACATCCACAAGCAAATAAGGATCTCACAGTAACCTAAAACTGGGAAACTCAATATCAGACAGTAAGCATATCTGACAGTGGTAACCCTGTCATCTTCTCTCCGTGCCTGAATACTGAGCGGTAATAGCTGTGCTGCATGTCTCAGGAGCACACTGCCGCAGACAGCTCTTGTGAGAGAAAACTCTTCAGCACCTACTACTGCCTGCTGATGGAGACAGGTTACTGGGCTAGATGGGATGCTCTGAGCTACCAGGCTGGCATCCACCTTCTCATGAAGGCCTCTTAAAAACCGTTTTCTGGATAAATAAGGCTAGCAACATTCCAAAACTCACTGAAGGCCCTGAAATTTCACCTGTTGGCCTCAGTGTTTATATTTTTTAAGAATATTAATTAAAACTAAAATTAATTAAGCTTCCTCTGGGCCAGTCTGCAATGAGCACCATCTGATGAGCTGCACTGGTAGGTTGCCTGCGGCCATAGCTTGCATCTCTCTCCCCCGTGGCTGCATTCAGCCACATGCAGTACCACAGGTAGGCAAACATTTACCTTTGGAAAATCAACACCAGATAATTACTATTTACATTTTCAATTACAGGTGAGTAGGAGTAAATTTTTCTACCCCTCTTTGCAAACCTTTTGGTTATAATTAAAATATCAGTGGCGTTTTTCAGAGCATCTCTCTCCAGTCTCTATACTGAGCCTGGTAGTTTACCATTAACATTTCTCAGCCGACCGCATGCTCCCCTCACAGCTGTGCTCTCTGCAGTATGTGGTGGAGGTGGTTTAAACAAAATCCACAGGAGAGGAACACTGCAACCAGCCCAGAATAATACACATTTGGCTGGAAGACCCGAGGCACTTGGCAGTGCCTGGGCTGCAAAAGCAGACATAAATGCTAACATAGGTAAGGTTTTCTTTGAGGCAGAACAGAGGGAATATCTATGAAAGACAGTGTCCTAAGAGACCCACTTACAGATGTTTGTTTAGGCCAGAGATGTAAGTTGCATGCACTGTTTACTCTCTCAATGTTTTTCTCACACACACACATGGACTAAACTTTTGCATGGCCTCAAACCCGTTCCCAAGCATCAGTATTTGGGCTCATCTCTAATGAACTTTTTTCATTTTCATTGACTGTGGTTCTTACTAACCTGGTGGTACGATATCTGAGAGAAGAGGCAGAATTGATTCCTCCATCAGGAGACCCCATAGAGAAGACAGTTGGCCGTTTCATATAAAAAAATATAGCTGTGGTTCTCCTCGCCACTGACCCTATACTTCTCCCTCCAATCTTCCTGATTGTCCACAGAAAACTTCTAGGCATGTGCTTCCCTAACACTGGAGAACTGTCTGTTGTGTCTCGGTTTCATATCTAAAATTTATTTTATATAATTTATTAATATATAATGTAATATAATAATAATATTTATATTTTATATACTTTATTTTATACAATTTTAACCCTATTTTGCTGACTATTAGCCGTCTTCTTCAGCAAGAAGAAGCAGAGGCTTTCCTTGGAGTAGCAGGGAGAAAAGAAGCAGCAAACTGATGGGAGAAGTAATTTACTAGTGATAAGGAGAAGGATCCAGAAGTGCTCAGTCTCTATGTGTGCATAAAAAATAAGACGTACAGAAGATGCTCCAAATCTCATGGGAAATTCAACTGGAAAATTCATCAATTTATTATATGTTTGCTTTATACGAATACAAAAGTCCTGCCTTTGCTTTATTTTTGCAGAACATAAACAACAGAAACCATGTCTGGAATCATCCTCAAAACAAACTGCGTAGAGAACAGCACCGTGTGCGGTACTAAAATATGTGGGGTTTTTCTACTTCAGAATATTTCAGCAAATATCCATGCATAAGATCTAAAGTCAGATCCCGCTCCATAATGCTGTCCTTGTTCTTGGAGAATTCAGGAAAGTTTTATTTCAGAATTTCCAAGTTCTATCAGAACTACGATGTCAGAAACTATATTAGATGTAGTCAGTTGTCAGCACGTAAGTTTACATCTTTGGTGATGCTGTATCAGTAATACATAAGGAGAAACTTCTAGAGGACTGATGTTGATAGTTGTGTCAATTTTGTGTCACTTCTGGACAGCTGAATGCATATCTTACATTTATAAAGCATGTATTTTAATTATATAAAGTTAAGATTTTTGATTTCTGAATCCTGGCAAAACCCCCCAGAAACTAGAAAGTTGATTCCTGTTTAGGTGTTTACTTTTACTCAGACAAATATATAGGTAGATAAGTTTCTATCGAAAGTTTATTTAAATGCATGTATGCATATATAAAATACACATATATTTTTTTTCATGTGGATGTATATACATTTTAATCAACATTTTGGATATATGTTATCTATCACTCACTTTTATTTGTGTTTCATCAGTATTTTGTCTTACAATATATGTAAAAGAATCTGACCTTGCTTCAGTGATAGACATCTTGGTTTATCAGAGCTAATGCTGCTCTTGGCACTACTGACAACCAAAAGCGGATGGGTTCTTGCTGTTCACAGAGGCAGTGGTCCAGGACAACCACAGAATCGTACCAGCACAGGCAGTGTTGCATAGCTGTATCTGCATCAGCTGGCTTGTGGGGAGGAGTTTCTGACTTCAGATCTTCTTGGTATGTCCTGTATGAAAACAACTTGCCCACAAGACCACCCTTGACTCATACAATTACTTTCCCTTCCCAACAGAAACAGTAGAAAATTATATATGCATTAACTAAGACTGTGTTTTTCCTCTTTTAGTTGGATAAACAAGCAAAGTTGATAAACTATATTGTCAATAGGAGGAACTTTCCATCCAGTAAACCAGTACAGCAAGATCCAGCAAAGTTCTCCCAAAAGTGGCCTTGCTCTAGACAGTTGAGAGCTGGATGAAATACTGTGAAAACTGGCTGGCATTTTCACAGGTTGTTTACAGGATAATAAAGGTGAGAGTCCCTTTTTCTGCTTTCATCCTCCCATTTGTGTTGCTTATTTTAAAACAGGCTGACAGGCAAATGAGTTCTTAACCTTACTCTCTCCTTTTACTTCGTCCCCTCCCTTTTTTTTATTATTTTTTTTTAATATTTAGGGTTTACATTATTCCCAGGTATAAAAAAGAACAGAGAAATCCCAGTGGCTGCTTTGCTAGGTACTGTGCAGAAAGTGACAGACCTTAATTCAGGCTATCTGTGAAAGAGATAAAAGAGTGGGTAAAAAAGAAATCGCTAATTGCTTCCTGCCCCAAGCCTTTTGTGTGTCTGTATCTGTGTGTATGTCTTCAGGACACCACAGAAACTGTAATGGTTTTCCTAAGCCATGGACTGATGCAAGAGCCACTGTCCCACTCTTAGACTATAATCACAAACCAACCCTTCCCTTCAGAAGGTATCTTTCTTTTGAAAAAGATCTTTAGTGATCAGAACACAGGCAGAGCTGGCCAGGCACGTCTCCTCCTCATGACAGATAAATGTTGTTAAAATATATACATACGGAACTGAAGTTTGCTTTCACTCAATGACTACTAGGACAACAGCTTGTGTTAGGCTTCCTTCCGCCAAAAGAGCCTCAGGCTCAACCCCAGGACTGAGACACCACAGAGGGCTGTGGGACAACAACAAAGGCAAATTCTGGAAAACAGAAGTAAACCCAGAAGATTGTTCTGTTTTCCTGTTGGTCTTTATCTGAATTTATTAGTGATTTTTTCAGAGATTAACTTCAAGGATCAGATGGTGCAGCAAGTTGAGATTCCTTTGGGGCTTTGCAACCTGTATATGAAGTTAAAGCTACTGCACTCACAGACTGACATGAGAAGATTTCAGTACAAAGCAAGGAAACTTTTCCCACATCTGATTTCTTTGACCAGTCCGTGGTTTGGTGGTTGGTTTTTCTCCCATCCTAATCTGTTTATTTCAAGAACATTCTTAATGATGTTCCTGAATCTACCTCAGGGTAGTTTTGAGGTCTGTCTAACCCAATAGCCTGTCTTTTCAACAACAGATGCCTCACCAGAAGGGACAAGAAACCTACTAATCTATTCTTCCTAATTTATGCTAGAATTTGGTTAAATCCCATAACATAAAAGTTTACATCTTTAAAACTTTCTTTCCCTTTGTAGCTTGTAAGTGTTTTGAATCTCCCTTTAACTTTTGATTCCTGGTTACAAAAATCAACACCAGAACAAAGAATTTCCTGTCAGCTTCCCTTCTCTGCTGCTGTTTCCATTTTTCATATCTATAGCTTTTTGTTTAGATATAAACCAGTATAGACCTATTTGTCCTGGTCAGAAATCTATGTTCCACCTGAACACTAGCTATTAAAATGAATTTTTACATTAACATTACCAATTTTTTTTCACCTTTGAAGAAGAAATTAATTTGTTATCATAATACCAGAGTTCAAAGCAGACAGGAACCACCTTCTCTACCCTATAAGACAGCAATAAGCACACACCGTAAAAAATTTCTCCTCTCTGATATTCAGCAAATCAAGGTTGCCACACTTCAGATCCCATTCAGTGAAAATGGCTTAGGAAGAATCCTAAGCATTACTTTAAATGTCCCAAAATGCAGATTTACATTTTAAATACTAAGTGGAGAAGGAGAAGGAGAAGGAAGAGGAAGAGGAAGANTCTTCTTCTACGAGTAGTCCTCACAGTCACTAGCGCTCTTTAGTGTGGACAAGGAATAGAAGTTTGGCTACATGGAAGAAAAAGAAGAAGGAGGAGGAGAAGGAGAAGGAGAAGGAGAAGGAGAAGGAGAAGGAGAAGGAGGAGAGAGAGAAAATCAGCATTTTGCACTCCAACTGGGAAAATCACGCAGCATACATGCTTTAGTACGTGCTTTAGGGTATCAACTCCCTTGCCCAACGTCTGGAAACAGCAGTCAGTGGTATGTCAGAAGGAGGCTGGTGGGCAATCGTGCATCAACAAGGACCATATTGGTTGCCATTAGCCAGAGTCGCCTTCTAGCATTTTTTAAGATGACTTAGGCAATGAGGAAAAGAAGGATGGCATTAAATTGTTACTTTCCCTTCCCAGCAACCAAAACCAGCATCCCACTGTAGCTGTAGCTGAAAACCACAGAACACAAAGATTGAAATAGTCAGTTTATCAGCTATAAAGTTAAAAAACACATTTCCTTTCTCTGATAAAGGGAGATGAAACTAATGATAATACAAACATTTGTACCTAGAGAAAAACAAAGTAAGTTAGGAGCAGCAGTTCTCTGGGAGCATATTCTAAATTCATAAAATTGCTCTTTAGCTTTCTAAACAATAAATTGCCAGAGTGATTTTTAAGAAGCTCTACATGAAGAAATCGGCATAATTATTCCTTCTTAAACAAATAGCACAGGCACTCCAGCCTTTATTTAGTTATGGAGGCTTTAAGCAATATACTTTTCCACATTCATTAAATAGAACCTGAAGATCATGCATCCTCTGCCTAGAAGCAATCAGAATCATAACAACTGCGCTATATCTCCGAAAGCTAATCACGCAGACACCCATCAATTAAACAGAAATTCAGTAGTTAGAGATTTCATTTGTCCTTCATTAAGAGGCAAGTGAGGTACAACTTCTTTTTAGGTAACTGCATTCATTTAAAGCGATTTTTAAATAAAATGCATACCCTTCTATTAACATAAACAGCACATTTTAACAGCTCCAGTATGTAACCGCTTCCTCAATGTGTGTTCCAGAGATTTAAGTGTAGCATTCCATAGGCCACCACACAGCATTCCTTCTTTGCCTATAGTCCAGCTCAGGGGGAAATACAAACAAATTACCTCACTTCCAAAATCTTGAATAAATTAATGGCAAATCACATCAGGGATTATCTTTAATCCCTCCACTTGCATGAGCATGGAGGGAGTGCCCGACAAAACCTCTGCGTCATGTACAAGGGCTGGGGTAACAAAGCTTTCATCAAGCACATAAGTAATGTGAGAATAACCCATGAGGACTCTTGCACAACACACCCCCTCAACGCACTGGGCTTAAACTAACATTTTCCCCAGTGATTATACCAAAGACTTCATTGCAAAGGAATAAATTGCTACTCTTTCTTTCCCGCTCTCAGTTCTCTCTCCTGAGAACATATAACGCTGAAATGGCATTATTGCCCCTAGAAATGTCAGATCTCACGAATGGGTGGACATACCTCCACCAACACAGGTAACAGCCCGAGGATGTGAATAAATGAGTCCTTAGCATTAATTCCATTCTCTAGTAACTTTAGGTAGGAATGTTATAGCAATTTCTGGGAAAAAAAAATCAATTATGGGTTAAAAGGAAGTGTATTTGAAGTTATTAGAAATCATGATGAATATCTGTCAAAAATGGATCTATGATGTTCCAATTATATGTTTATAAATGCTATTTACAACACTATTCTGCATACCAGCAATCTTTAATTTGTATGTATCTTCAGCTCATCTCACCTTTTGATCCAAGAGACCTTTAATTAGAGCAATTCTTTCCATTACCATTTCAAATGGTTTTGACAAGAAAAAGGAGTGGTTTGGGTTTTTTTTTTAAACACAGCCAGGAGTCATAATCGTTTATGGCTTTATGAGATAAATACAGTGATACTAATCTTTACCCAGGAGTGAAATGTACATCAATACAGCCTGTAAATTCTTACTTCAATACAGCTTTCTGGTCTGTAAACACTTCGAACGATTCTAGCCTCACATCCTTCTCAACCGATTCATATGCACTTTGCAGTTTTTAGAAAGTTCTAGCTTCAGCTCTTTCTTGGCAAAACTCTGCTCTTAAGGATGCACAGCTAATATAGCAGTAGATCTGCTCTTTATCTTAATCAGCAAAGGTCCAATAGAGCAATAGGCAGTATATTGATTGATGAGAGTTGGGCATATCCTGTAGTCCTGAAATTGTCCTCTTTGTATGATCTAGAGACAAATCAGAGTTAATGTGCAGTAGATATGTCTGAAAGTTAAATTTGTCCCATAATCCTGACATTCATCACCACTTACTATGCCCTGTCCACCTTAGCATTGTTTCCAGATTCCATTAAATCTAGCAAAATTTGTAATTAATGATTAATTCCATTTATTTTCTGGTGCTATATCTGTAGGGCTGCTGTCAAAGAAGTGTTGCTGGATTACACTTTTACATATTATCTACTTGTTTCAGTCTCAGCGGTTTAATGAGCCTGCATCACCTCCAAAAAATTGATGACAAGACAGTAGGAAAAATGTTTGCTTTGAGGGACACAGTTTCTGGTATTTGGTAGCCCTGCCTGCTTGTAATGCTCTGGGACCTGTGCACATGCACACTCATGGAAAAAGCAGAATATCTGAGCATAAAATTATGCCAACTTTAGGAACAATTTTTTCCAACTTAATTCAATTTTCACATATTTTAAAAACACAACGGTATTTAAATAGTTTTAGAAATTAAGGGTGGCTGTTTTCCCTACCCATGCACAATGTGCACTTAGTAAGAGAACTTTCCAGTTCCCCATAGATATAAGGGAAGGTAATCTATGCCTTTAGAAAATAGGTGAGACAAGAAGCAGTAGTTTAGATTCTGCTCTCTCTCAGAATCAGTTTTACAGAGAGGTTAAGTCAGCATTTACAGTGAACATACTCCATGCCCAAAGACAGATCTTCAACAACTCTAAAGGGATGTCCTCTTGCCTCAATTGCTGATATATCTGTACCTGAAATCTTCTTAAACCTTGGCTTCCCACAATTTAATAGCTGGAATTTTCCTTTCAGTATGCCTACAGCATAACTATAAGCTGAGATCATTCATATATTTTGCAAAACATGTCCTCCTCAACAGATTTGTAGGAAAGGTCTTAAGAAGAGTTTTATCATAATCCTTAAGTGATAGTTTAATTTACTTAGCATGCCCATTATGAAATTACATATTTGCTCTGAATGACTCTATAAAAGTACGTGTTTTAAGGAATTTAAATATTGAGTAATATTATATTGAAGCTGAGAGTAAAACAGAATTCATACGATCTTGATATATGATAAAATTCTAACATATATATTTATCTTACCATTCATACATGACAGTTTTACATGTTCACAACTGAATAACAAAGCTAGTGAAAAATTCGTGTAAATTTGAAAACACAAACAATAACTAAGGTGTACCTGCAGCCCACATGCTGATCACAAGTGTTCTTTTTCCTTTTCTCAAAGAACTGTCTCTGCATATCAGCCATAAAAAAAATCGTAGATGAATATTGTGTTTCACTTAAGAAAAGGCAAAAAACGCACACAGGGTCACTGTGAGAGTATGTCGGTTAAAGCAGCATCCCAGTCCGCTGATGAAGCTATGGAAAGAGAAGGCAGCTTACCCTGCTATAAGCCCCTGAGGCACCCACATCATCAGGAAGGAGCCACATCTAGTGAGCATGAAAGGGACATGCCTCAGCAAATGGAAAGTATTTTCAAAGCATGTTAGGGAGTTAAGTGCTCTAGAGATCCCCAGATTCCCTCATCTTTTCTCTGTAGTAGAACAGAGTATCGCTCCTGTTTTTCCCTCTCCATATTTGTAGTGGCTTTTAGAAATAGCATTAGGGCAGCCACTACAAAAGATATCAAATAAGTGAAGAAGTTGGTGGGTAGCAGTTGTACTACAAGAGACCTTATTCTATGCTCATGACCTTGACCTTTCCACATCGTGCCAATTTGTGTATATAAAATGCTGAATTCACAGCCTATTATATGGGAGGAAAATTCTCCAATGGAGAAATGAGAGAAAACATCATTAGTTCAAACTCATAATTTCCATTCCTCTGCATGAAAATTACCTGTCAAGGGAATAATAAGGCCCTTCATTGTGCCTCTAGCAGTACAAAGTATTGCCAGGAACTTAAGGAGAAAACTGAACAAGCTGACCTTATTTAAACTTCAGTCTGCCTAAATTCTGAAAAGCACTTACATCTATAAAATGGCATTCAGTGGATAAAAGGGGAGAAGATTGGAGGAATGAGGTTTTCCTGTCTTTCCTTCTAAAATGCCAATTATTGCTCAGACTGCACATTATTTGCCAAGCCTGGTGAGTCATAACCTTGAATACCCAAATGCTCACCACATGGTTGCAAAGGCTTGCTTTGCAACACACTACATAAAGGATTCTAGCCAAAACCCAGACTAAATTTAGATTCTACCATTGATTTGATTTAAAATTTTTCCTCCACTGATCCTAGCGAAACCGCACACAAGCAAATCCCCAAATAATGTGTCAAGACTGAACACAGAACACAAATCAAACGTCCAACTCAACAGTTTTCAGAGCATCCCCCTCCAGAATGGTATCAGTCTTTGGTTATGACAAGCAAATCTGCCAGCAAATTCCTGAATGTTGTGCTTTAATCCTCTTGCTTAGAAATTCAATGTGATGTTTCCATGTTTGTCATGGAGAAATCAGGAGTGAAAAGGAAAATGCTGACAGGTCTGACTTCACTTGTAACTGTTGTGTTGTCTGTGAAGTCACGCTATTCAGCATGTTAGTGCAGGTGTGTATGCACTCTTCCATATTGATAACAGAAGGAGAGAAATTAGTGATCTCCTACCTAAGAGACAGGTGTTAAACCTTTTAGACTTTTGTGATCTTAATACAACAGTGTGCATTGAATCAAATCAACTGAGCCTTAGCTGTCCTGCTGCACAATGGCTTCTAGCTCATCCCACTTGTTACCCATGCTACATGCATTCGTGTAGATGCATTTGAGCTGGGTTACCGATTTCACCCCCATCTTTGGCCCTTTATCCCTGGGCTCATTACTAGTGGGCCTAGTTTTATCCCCATCCCCCTTCAATTCTAGTTTAATTCCCTGCCCATGAGCCTTGCTAAGTCTTGGCCTAATACTCTTTTCCCCTTTCAGGACAGGGTTTTCCCATTCTTAGCGAGCAAGCACGGTGTCCTGTAGATCAAACTGTGATGACAGAACCCAAAGCCCAGCTGGTAGCACCAGTTTTGGAGCCAGGTATTGATCTGTCTGATTTTCTTGTTAGCCCATTCGTAGTGATGTGATTGTTTCTTTTGTCCTCTCCCTTGTTCAAATGGCTTTAAATCCTGATCATGGAAGACACAGTTGGTCAAATTCTGATCTCAGTAAGACCGTCATAAGCTGAAATATTTAACTATGTTGAGTTGAAACTACAAAGATCAGTGGAGCTTCTTGAAGAAAAGACAAATAAGCGGGTAACTGATCCAGAAACAAAACAAAACAAAACCAACCTTTACCAACAAACATTTTAAAAATGCTGAACTACCCAGAACATGAAAAACATTACACACAGACAACATCTTAATGAATCTTAATGAAAAACCTATGAAATCATAGCCCCATGTGAACATAAGGAGCTAAAAATAAACAAATCCCAGTCCTGACAAAATAGGACAAGATACTGTACAGACGTAGGGAAGATGGTAGACTCTGGAGCTTGGGCAAAACATTGGTAAAATTAAACATAATTTTGAAAAGATTAATTTCTAAACTTGAAAATTTAACTCCATTTTAGTGCATACTTCTTCAAATATGAAGAAACTGTTGTTTCAGAACAACTTCGAGTAGTTAGTTAAAGGGGTTTTTTTCAATGCAAAAACAGTAAAAAAAAAAGTTCTGCTTCTGAAAAGAGTGGTTGCTCCTTCCCATCTCCCCATTTCCTTCACCCTCAAAATAAGATAAATGCAGCCATTTTGTTTTGTTTGAAATTATTCGAATAATAATTGGTTTTGTTATCTTTTGTAGCCTATGCTTCCATCCAAATTTTAACCCACTGTGGATTATCTGGAGTCTGGGACATCATCTATGTACCACTGTACGCAAAAAAACAACAGCAGATCGATGTGAACTCTCCTGATAACTATGGCACTTAGCAGATGAAATATTAGTCAGCTGCCTGTGGTTCTCAGGAAAAAATCACACAAGAGCAAATGGCACTCTAAAGATGCATTCCTTTCTTCAGCTTGGAACTGTCAGGTGAAGATTTTTATATATAGACATAAAACAAAGTATACAAAACGTTGCTCTTCCTGTCCTGGTTATATTGGTAACCAGCTTTCCAAGATGATGTTCCTGACCTTCTGTGTCACTTAGCACAGACTTAAAAGACAGCAATGAAGTTACAGACCTACCAGTGACCTTCTTTGGATTCCTGTAGCTGGAGATGTGCAGACGGAGGCTCTCGAAGCCAGTCAAGACACTGAAGTAGTGCCCTTGCTTGCTAGTGGGCTGCACTTCAGAGGTTAATATGGTTAACGTCTTCCTAATTGTCTAGAAATAGTTGACAGGTCTTGCTTGCAGACAGTGCAAAAGGTAAGGACTCTCCTTTGGACACTGCACATTTTCTCAGCGTGAGCAATTTTTCTGCTGCCAAGATCCCCTTGCTGTGATGAATTTTTTGATCTCCAGCACTTAGACATCTCCTGGGAAATTTTCAAATGGTTAGTTATCTTGACTTCCCAGGTTCTTTTTTTTGACCACAATCATTCAAAGAGAAGCCAAAGATCAGATCCCTGACTACTTAATGTTGCTCGTTGTGGTTTTTGAATCTGAAGATTGCTTCTTCGCTTTTTTTTATAAACTGTTTTCAAGCACTTTCTTTAATTCAACAAAAATTGTTTACTTGTTTCTTAAATTTATTTATATTTTAACATTTAATATCTTCCAGCTTTGAAGACATGAAATAGTATAATAGAGGTATCACTTCTTTATTAAAAGTCAGTCTAACATGTTATGCATGTTTTGGACCTTGAAGAAGGCATAATTCTGTCCAAAATTCATTCAGTTCTTGTGTTTAATGCCCTAAGCAAGCTTTCCATCTGACTTTTCCCAACTCTGATATTATAGTATATTCTATTCTTTCCTATACAGTAAAATGCAGATTATACTGCAGTTCTTTCATTCCCAGTGTAACAGGAACATTTTTTAAAGCTGTCACTTTGTTAATGGTTTTGTAGAAGCTATAGCAACAGAGAGAATATTTTTTTTTTGTTTCAGTTGATTGTGACAGACATTATAAATTATCATTTATGCATAACCTTTTCATCAGCAATATTACAGCAACTTAAAATCGTGATAACATAGAACGTATTATCTAATGCCTGCACCTGGCTTTTCAAGTAAAGGTGTCCTGACCATTCTTCACTTGCAGAAAGCCCCAAATGCAGTGGTTGTGCTTTCACACCATCATCCAGTTGCAGCAGAGGTGAAAGTCAGGCCTACAGAAAAGGATCTTGGAGAACTCTTATGCACGCTGGCATGGTGTGATTTCTCTGTGACGTTATGTCAATGGAGAATTTATGGACATGTTATCAACCTTATCTCTTTGCATGGCTTGTGCTACCTGTGCAAGATAGGTAGCAAGCAGACCACAGGCCGACTACTGCTTCTTATCTTTTCCTTGGGAATGGTCTTCCCAAAAGCTCTAGGCTGATGCTTACAGCAAAACTGGTAAGTTTACCTCTAGGAGAGGTTTACTTTCTTTACATTTCTTAAGAAAGGCATTAGACTCCTCTGTATATCCACACTTCAGAAAGTACTGGAGGAAGGCAATACTGATACAGCTGGAAGTCTCCATATAAAGGAAGAAACAAGTTCCAAAAGCAGAAGCTCTGCAAACATTCTTGTCCTGACTTTGGGAAAATCTAACCTCCTTACTAGCACTGCCTAGTCCAGAATGTATTCTCGCATCTTTAATGTGGTTTTAACCATGCAGTTGCACACCATTCTCCCCTCTTCTGCAGCCTGATCAGGATGGCATCCACCTGATATTATAAATAAGTACCTCACATGGAAAGACATATTCCATTTTTCATTCATTTAAGCATAGTACTTTGTTCCTGTATCAAAAAGAATAATGAATTCTGGAAGTCATGTAGAAAATCCTGCTATTTTCTGTATAAGGAAAATCTCATGCTATCTCACCTGTGTGCATAAGAATCTTGTTACCTCATCACACCAAAGCTAATAACAGCCTTTTTGACTACATTTCTCAATAGTAGAAAGGATAGGTGAGCTTTGACAGATCTTGCTCCAGTAGTTTAAGGCACGACATTGCCTAGATATTTAATCCAGTCTTTCTTCCCTCCAGCCCTCCAACTGGCACAGGGGGTGGTCATGATTCATATTCTTCCAGTCATTGCTCAGCATCGGCACTGAGGTGCGTTTGCACTGTGCCACCACACTGCAATTCAAAGCGGCGGGACTATAAGCAGCCAAGACTGGTGTGACCTGCAGCAGTAAAAGGCTGGATCAGATTGCTTTGGTGCTGTGATTTAAAGTTTCATTTAGGAAAAATATAAAAACATGTTTATCCTATAGATTCTGAGTCTAAAATATGATCTTCTGGAGAAAAAGATCTTCATTTCTTTTTTTTTTTTTTTTTTTTTTCCTAATCAGAGGCACGGAGCTGCTGGCCTGAAGAGTCCTGACATTAGATCAGGATTAGAAAAATTCAGGAAGGGGAAGTCCTTTGCTTGGTGTTAACACAGTTAGTTGGATGTAAACTTCAAATGAGGAAGATGGCTAGAGTCTGGAAAATGGAGAATGATCGTTCTACTGTTGCCATGTTTCTTGCACTCCTTCCCAAAGCATCAACTACTGGCTGCTGTCAGAAAGTAGACACGGAGCCCGATGGACGCTGGTATTAAGCAGTTTGACAGCACTGTGACTGCATTCTTTTGTTATCCTTATCATGCTTGTACTGGCATCATTAGGCTAATATGAATATGCACAAAAGAATGTGCTTTTCTTTTTTTTCCTGCTGAAACGCTTGCAGTGATTTTTGGCAATAAAGGCATATACAACATTACAGCATAATCAAATATAATTCAAATATAGAAAACAGTAGAAATGCCTAATATCTACTCTGGAGGTGTAAAAATTAGCTCAAGCACATTCTCTCTTCTTCAGAGCCTGGAAGAGCATAACCCATTCTAGGACCAATGTTATTTTAATTCTGTTGTAGAAATTAGAAAACAGGACAGCTAGTTTCCCATGTAACTGTCAGATAGAATTGGAAGTAAAAGTATTTATTGGGATATATCTGATTTGAAATCTAATGTTTATGACATGTGGAAATGCTTTAAAAAGCTTTCTTCCAGAAAGTATTATTTCAAGCCAAGCTCTAAATAGAATTATAAAAGATTAAAAAAAATTATGTGTATGAGTAATGGACATATTCGTTCATTACACAAGAACTTGAGATGTGCATTTTTTTGAGATACACGTCAAAAAAAATCTAGTGTTACAAAAATTCTACCTGAAGACAGGGAAAGAAAATGTGTCAAACTTAACACATGACTGATTTGATATAGCTTGGTAATTGTTCTGCTTTATGGTTACCATCGATAAACTGAGCCATTCAATCTCTAAATCTCTTGAATACAGATTGGGTAAAAAGATCACTTTTTTTTAAAGCAATGCAAAGGCCACAGTTCTGCATGTGGCTTTGTGCTGGTGAGCTACTCTACCTATGCAGAGATCCAGCAACAAAGCTTCCTGTAGAAAAAATTGCAGGATGAAGTGTTTACTTTTTGGCCAATAAATTTTGTTTAAGATTTAAGATAATGTTTTATTGTTCACATATATGAATGTTGTTTGCAACTTCTACAATTCCTTGTGAGGCCAAAAATCCCATACTTTTCTGGCATCCATCAAAGTTTGTGGACATTTAGAAACTTTTTTATGGGAGCAGGCAGTTACAGTTTCTTCTGCATTCCCACTTGTATTCATTTATCCAAGCAGGTATGGTATCTTAATAGAAAAATCCATTAAAAAAACCCAGTTTACAGCTGTGTTTGGATGAGGGCAAGGACATATAAAGTTAAATAGCAACAGATATTTTGAAAAATAATATTTTCAACAATATAAAATGTATTGTGCTAGAAAAAAATAGATAAAAGTCATCTTCTCTGTTGGTATTTTCTTGTGAGGCTACAGTTCGTGCCATTATGCAAAAGGAGAATGATTGCTCCAGCCATCATTAATGTTAATGTTTTATTGTTCAACCAAAAATAATCACTTTTCCTGTGGTTATTAATATTTTAACATTATAAATGTTTATTAAAACAGTAAAAAACTATGTGTTCTTTTTCTGAAAAAGCATGCAGGCCAAATTAGTCCTGGGTAAAGAATGTAAAACCATTTCTAAGAAAATTAATTTGCTCAAGCAGTGTTTATGATCATGAACCCTTTTGTGTTTGACTATTACAGCAAATTTGCTTTTTGGCACAAATATATAAAACATTGAACTTTAAGCGACCACTGGAGAATATTTGTGGAAAACAAACTGTGAATTTTTAAACATAAATATTCCATTCCCATCCTCAGTTAATCGGGATATGAAGCTTACCATCTGATCTGAATACACATTTTAAATCAACCAACACAACACAAATTTCAGCTCTCAAATACTTGTGATAAACTGCCTTTGCATAGTTCGTGGACTGAGAAATGCTAATGAGAATTTTTAATATGTCTGAAGTGTATAGATTTTGGGTTGTTTTGGCACTGCTTGCATTAGCAAATAGTACAGCACAGTTGGAGAGACCCACAGTGTGAAACCATTGGTGCTGAGAGTCCAATACCCACAACACTTTTTCAGAAGGTTTAAGCTGGCCCCCTGGTGAATGAATGACTAATGAGTACTCATTAATGGCTGGAGTGTGTTGAACACACTCTTCGATCTCTTCTTCCAGGTTCCTTTTTTTAGAAAGGAACCCAACTCATAGCTCTGAGACAACCCCAAGATGCAGACCAAAGCACAGAGAAAGGGGACAACTGAAATTGCGCTCCTGATCTGAACGAAAACAGGGCTGTAGGTGCATCTTATGTGGGCATTGTTTGTTGTCAGAATTTATAGTGTAAGGTACTTCTGTGCAAAATAAAACCAAAAATATTCAATGTTTCTATTTAGTATGTGAACTTCTGAAACAGTCGTAAGTATCTTTGTGTAAGTCTAAAATACTAGCACGTATTTCAAAGATTATAACTATGTATATATATTTTATTTCAGGTCACAATCTTCTTCAAACATAACATGTACATTTATAAAACACATTTAAATTACTTTGTG
>VXBO01006727.1:62212-74578 GCA_013400135.1 Rhinoptilus africanus
CTCAGACTAGCTTCCTTTTCTGAGAAATGGTGTGTTACTTTAATTTCACAGTATGTACTTTTCTGACATGAAGGAGAGATAATATAATAAACTTTCTTCTAGGAAGATCTTTAAAGTCAATATCTAAATCACCAGGGTTATACATTTCAAAAAAATAAAAGCCTTGAATTATGTCAAGCAGCGATACGGCGCTGGCGAAACCTTTAGAGTTAGCAGTATGGTAGATTAGCCTTCTAGCTTTTCACCTCTACAGAAGTAGCTTCAGATTCTGGTGACGGTTTAGGTCAGAAATAAAATGAGTTTGTAATTTTCCTGCTAATACCCGATAGTTAGTCTCAAAGAACTAGTGCCTGGTTCTGGATGATTACCAGTGCTAGTTTCATAGAAACTTATCACTAGCATAGCAGGGGCAGCGCATTATTAGTGAGGTGCATTATATGTTAAAATAAATTCATAGCATCTATAGCTAAAGTCAGTCCTTCCAGTCACTGAGTCTTGAAAATAGCATGCTAACGATTTACCTTAGCATGGCTAGTTTTCAAGAAGTCGTGCCCAGTAAAGAATTAGCATGCAGATGGAATTTCCTTCTCCTCCAGCAGATCCAATTTGAATCACGCTTTGGGAAAGTGTAAGAAAATTTACTGTCTTGAGGTACCTCTTCTGTAGATAAACAGCAGCAGTTTTAGTATTCCACAAGGACAGAAAATGTATAAAATGGTAGAAAATTATCATTTGAAGAAATAATTAAAATTCTGTGAGTGACATTTCTTTCTATGTAGATACAGACACATGCAACCTATTTTCTAGACTTAATCCAGACATAATAGATGGCAGATGTAATTTCCATGTAAGCATGGAAGCCCTTCTCGGACAAAAACTAACTAAATCATATGATCATGGAACACTTTTGTGTGTGCAAAGGTTGTGGGGTCAGGTTAGTAAATATTACTTCACAAAGCATTCATTTTATCAGATACATATTCGAAGTTGAGATATTTGTGTGATAAAATTTAAAAAAAAACCAAAGAAATATAGCTTCTCTTTTCTATTTGTAGAACACAAGGGAGCACTTATATAACAACTGGATGAAAGGCATCAAAAGTTTTCATTCCTTAAATTCGTTACATTTCACGTCCCCTTGGAAATGTCACTTCTAAGTGACAAAGGTTGATTCTTTCTTTGAATGTTATTTAAAATATTAGCATTTTTATAAAAGCTCATTTGACTCTGCAGTATTTCTTTATGAAATGTGGTATAATCAAATTGCTTATCCAGATCCACACTGCATTACTCTTTTTATAATGGTGTGATAGCTGCATTCATTAGCGTTATACTGGTATAAAAGCTAGACAAAAACACTGAGGAATCAGGACCCTATTCTCTTTATTAACAGATCAGTTTTTATCTGAAAACAAAGCCTGAATGTTTTCTACTTTGCATATTTTAAATTATCTGTACCAAAAAAGGGAATAATGTCTATTTCCAAGACCTATACACACTATTCATTATGTCTGGAAAGAGAGGACAGGACAGGCTTAGTTCATTGGATAGTTGCTAAATTTTTTATTAGACCCTGGCTAGTTAATCCATAAAAATGAACAAACCACTTTTTCTCAAAGTTTAATAGCTTGCTTACCTCACGCTGTGAAACATAAGAATGTGCACAAGAGACAGCTCAAGTTTTGAAAAGTTTTATCTTTTCATATAGTTGCTTATCATATGAAACAGATGTAAATATGTACTAGTCTTGTTTAGGACACAGGAGTGTCTTCAGTGAATATCTGGCATTATGTTTAGTGTCTTTTATGTGTTATTTTGATCTATGATTTGATCTGAGTGCCCTCTACTGAAAAGTTAGATGAAGTGATTAATTATTTAGTACTCAAAGATATGATGCCTACAAAACACTCAGGCGGTGGTATGTTATTAAAAGATATATGTATTGATATATGAATGGCCTTAGAGCAAATTTACTATTTCAAAGATAAGTGCGTTATGCATATGTGTACATATATGTTAAAAAATGGTGTTTGTTCCTTCTGCTTCCAATTTTCTGAAAATATGTTTTAATGATGTAAGGTTATACAACAGCAGAAATCCAGTGCATTGATTGAGTAACAGATATCTCTTGAGAGCTTGTTCCCAAATCCCTGGAAGTCAGTAAGAATCTTTTCCTTAGTTTGAGTGTCTCTGGATTGGTTCTAAGTAGGTATTGTACAATATGAACCAGTTACACAGGCAACTTCAGAAGGGTTCTGCTACCATAGGACAATAATAAATTAGAGAAAGCAGAAGCAGAGGGTGTTTGAAATTTGGACACTGAGAAACCAGTTACAGATGCATATATGTATGTTATTTGTATATATATTAAAAATAGGCATATATTGCTCACTACAACAGCTAAAATGAGATGTCCATCTTGAATGCTAATTGAATTCTTACTGTTCAACAAGTTTCCCATAAATTATGGTTCTAAACGTGGTTCCTATCTTGGATCTACTTAATTGAGATTAAATAAAATTCATACTTTCAAGTGCTGTATTACTGTAATTTTAAAAGTGTTGAATGCATCATTGTGTATAGTATTTTAATCAGTGTTAAAAAAAATTGATCAAAACTGTAGCCATACACCCTGGAATACACAGAGATTCATTCCATTCTGTGTTTCAGAGGAATCAGGTCATCTCTGATATGGTCTAACATTGTTCACAGCCAAAGGACGTACAGATCTTTTGGTTGAGATGATTGATAAAACCAGCAAATTATGATGCTTCCTCACCATACTGTTTGCTAAGTGTGGGTAAGAGTGAAAGCTATCTGGCACTGCCAAGCAAAATGAATGAGCTAGAGATCCCCTGCCAACAGAATGTAACCCCAAACTCTCTCCATCATACTGTAATACATTTGATGTTTCACCAGCTCTTGAATTAAAACTAAGTGCCTCTGAACATTATTGTCCAAGCTCACTAATTCTCTCTCTACTCAAGGCAGTGTTCACTAATACATTAGTGTCAATCTCAGCCTCTTGTTCTAGCCTGCATTTCTACTTTATTTCTTGTCTTATAATTAACTTTCAAGCAAAGTTTTGATGTTTTGCCTTTTTTACTAGTCAGAGTAGGCATAATTTTATGCATTCATTTATATTTTATTTCTCCAGATAACCTATCTTTTCTTTGATTCTGTCTTTTCAAATGTTTCTCCTTGGTTCCCCTGAAGAACCTCTTATGGTTTGTAATGATCACCACTTGAGTAGCTGAGTGAGTACAACTCACAACCATGACAGTCTTTCTTCTATTTTACACTTTATTTTCATCAGATTTGTTCATGTAAACATTGTGTACTGCAAGTTTTTCTAAAGGTTTTATAATAGAACCCTTAGATGTTAGTCTCCTTTATGTCTGCATGCTGATTTTCCCATAAAAACCACTTTCATTTCATGAGTTTCACTATCACTTCCACAAAAAATACCAGCATAAAATAATTAGTTCACTAGCTACCAGTCTTATCGACCTCTCTAACGAGCTCGGATTACCTTACTATTTAGAAATTATATACTGTTTTCTTATTTATGATGTGGAAAAATTTCTACAAAGATAATTACTATTTAGGTTTTTTCCTCATAGACAACATGTACAACATATATACAAGTGCATTTAAAGATGTGCAGACACACACATTTATTTTATTCTTTTATTAAGGCTGTTCCAGTCCAGCCTGTTCCAGTTCATTCTCTGAACAGATTTGTCACTTCTTAGAGGGCACAAAGAATCGTAGGATCATAGAATGGTTTGGATCAGAAGGGACCTTAAAGATCATCTACTTCCAACCTCCCTGCCCTGGGCAGGGACACCTCCCACCAGACCAGGCTGCTCAAAGCCCCATCCAGCCTGGCCTTGAACATTTCCAAGGATGGGGCATCCACAACCTCCCTGGGCAGCCTGTTCCAGGGCCTTACCACCCTCACAGTAAAAAATTTCTTCCTAATATCTAATCTAAATCTCCCCTCTTTCAGTTTGAAATCATTACCCCTCGTCCTATCATTACACTCTCTGATAAAGAGTCCCTCCCCATCTTTCCTGTAGCAGCGTAGACATAATTTCTCCTCCCAGTAAAGATAAAAATATGAACACTGCCAGCTCCAATCCCTGCCAAATTCTTTGGTCAGTAGCAACTGCACTCTGCTTGCTAATGAAAGACCCCATAAACAGGTCTCTGCATGGTGCTAACACATTGTCTTTGAGCATTGTTTCTGCCTTATTCCCCTGACTGTAAACTAAAAGGAGAACAGTGATTAAGGGCTAGACAGAAATCCCTGAAATGACTGATGATGCGAAAATGAAGTTGTGTCAATTAGAATTAACAGAGATTATTTGCTTTCTCTCACTAAAAAAAATTACAAATTATTAGAGAATAGAAAGCACCCCTCTAAGCCTAACAGTTTATTTACCATGACCTAGGTGGGAAACAGGCTCTGTCAGAATCAGTACTTGATATATCAATTTGTGATTGGGCACATTACTATGGTCCCACGGTCTAGATAAAGTACTATACAGCAGTTGTTAAAGTGCAAAAGACTCAAGCATAGCAGGGAGAATGTGATTAATTTTCAGTTATCTAAGGAGGTGGCTTTGGTTGAGGATGGACAAGGAGTACTGCATTCCTGCTGCCACCCTCGGACCTTCAACATATCTCACTGTGCAAATTGCAAACCTGGCTTGTAGGATGTCAGACACTCTGTTAGGGCAGCTCTTCTTTTTCCCCAGCAGAATAAGGGCAGGTGGCAAGGAGAGGAGGAAGATAGCAGGGTGAGACTGATCCACAGGTGTGTATTGAATGGCATCTTCTCATTGTTAAAATTAGTTTTCTGAGTTCATTTTCCAGCATCTGCTGCAAACAAGAAAAGTGAATCATGAGCCACTGGTTAAGAGCTGAGAATTAAGCTCAGTCCTGACACAAATGGGCATAATTTCTGTTGTGAGTAAATGGTATTGTACCCACTTAAGTCAAAGCTGAATTTGGCCAGTAATATATACCAAGCTCCAAACTAGTAAAGACAGAGATAATTAAGAAATAATGACAGTGGGATAGAACAATGTCACAGGATAAAGGTCTCCTGCCACTCAACAAATGCTGAAATGAGGCTCATTTATCATGAATGAATGTCGAGGCAGAGCTGGTGTCTTTTAAAAGCATGAAGCTTTACTCTTTTGACAATGCTGAGTAGTAATTATTTGTTTCTATTATGTGGAACTAAATGATTGATATAGATGTAATAATTTTGTTCAGTGGCTATTGATAGCGTAGATGAACAGATGTTCACTTCATAAATAGTTGACCTATTTTATTCTAATTAGCTTAGACAGGAGATGTCTTAATGTATTGTAGCAAAAGAGTGTAGTCCGTCAAACCAAAGGTTTTTGCTGTATTTGCACTACTACAAATTATTTCTGAGAGTTTTGTACTGCTCCATTAGGACCTAATCATACATTCACCAAATAGTGTTGCTGTGAGAGGGGGATACAACATAACAGGCCACAAAATCCTTAATTTACTAGGCTTTTTAATGAAATATTTTAGAAGGAAAATTTGGAGCTGCTATAGGAGGCACTCTACCATGAAAAGTACAGAGGAACAAAACCAGAACAAAAATTACAATCCCTAAACAAGCTGCGTGTGGCTGGGTTCAGGTTGGAAATTGAAAAGCAGAATGCTTATAGCCATCTCACTAGAAGGCACACAGAGACATAAATTCATTAGATGCAGATGAATAGCCCAAATGCATCAGTAAAATCTGGCTGCATTGAACCTTTCTAGCAGCAAAACATACCTTATTTCACCAAGGCATATGGTTGGCTTTTATGATCAGAAACAGTATTTTGAGGAAGCTGTCTGTGATGAAAAACTTTGAAAAGTCTGCTGAGAAAGAAAAAAATCATTATTCAATTATTCTTAGTTCTTCAACTCCACCTACTTCACAAATTATGAGATTATTTCAGCATGACTTCTCATCCACAGCTGAAGACACTTCTCTAATGCCAGTCACAACCTCATTCCTCAATAAGTATAACTAATAGAAAGAAGGGAAGGTAATAGGGAGAAAAAAGGCAACAGAGATTGTTAACATGCTGCCATTCAACAGAATATGTCCTTTTAAGGCACCACGTCACACACACATGCTTGAACACATTGCTTCTCTGTGACCTTGCCTTTATTCTGTTTCAAAAATTAGGTGAAAAATGGTAAAAATGAGAGGTTGTGTGATGCAGGTGATACAGCCAACTGTCACAGAGCGGAGACAAGGACTAGCCCTTCAACTGAGAAATGGCAGATATAAAAGGCTTATTAGCTTCAAAAATACTTTATCTGGTAAAAAAAAAAAAAAAAAATCAGAGGAGGAAACTGTCTCCAAACTGCTCTTCTCACCTCTTCCAACAAGTAAATACCCATTATACAACAGGAGTTACTGCTACCTTGCTTCGCTGCCTGTCACCAGGCTGAAGCCACCTCCTCACGGAGCACCATGTCTTCAAACACTGTCGCACCCCATTCAGGACTGAAGATGAGCCAAGTGAGCTCTTCTAAGCACCGTTTACTTCCATCTAACAATAATTATGCATCAATTGTCAGGGCTCTGCGGGCACTGCCCATGCTCTAGAGCTCCCCTCACCCTGCCCGTGGCCCAGGACTCCAGTTCAGCCCCTGGGGCCACCAGCTCCTGCACCAGGGGCATTGCAGCAGAGCTGGCCTCCAGATTCCCAGAACCCTGCCCAGCCCAGCCGTGGGCCCCACCAAGCTGGAACTACATCCTGGCCCAGCCTCAGCACATCCCTGTCCACATGGAGGTGCCATACGCCCAGGGCTGGAGCTGTCTTCAGTGCCCCCCTGGCTGCCCTGCTCCTGAGCCACCATCGCAAGTTGCCAGCCTTTCCCGCACCCTGGTAGCAACGTACTTAATAATTTTGTGGTCATTAATCAATGAACGTTCACAGCTCCTTTGCATATAACTGGTTAGGTAGGCCATAAAATCTTCCTAGGAGGCAAGCGGCGTTCCAGGCCACACAGCCATTCCTTCAGAGAGCCAGGATGAGCTCTCCGGATCTGATGGCTTCCTGATAAATTGCTCTGCTACTCCTTCTGCTCAAGTAGCCACAGAAAAAAACATATCACATGCTTATGACTATGCAGTGAAAAAGAACCACCACCACGAAGTGTTTAATTTAATTACTACCTAGTAGCTGGAAAGCAAACAATTCACTGTGGATTCAGGACTCTGAGACACTAAAAACTTCTCCATCCCATGTATCACTTACAAAGCACGATTTGAAATAAAATAGAATAGTAATCACTTTGCCCTCTGTCCCTAACCAGTTATTCTCAAAGAATTATAACATCGTAAATCTCCATAAATTATTCCATGCCATACATCTTTTAAAAATCATTTATTTGCTAATTTGCTGCTGACTCTCGGAAGTTGCTTTAGCGCTCTGTGCATGTCCTGTAGGACTCTCTTTGCTCAGACTCATAGTCTTCAGTATCAACTAGACCCAATTAAGCAGAAAAAATAAACTAATGGTTGCTCAGCATTTCTGAAAATCGAAGAAGCCTCTGTTTGGACCAAATATGTGGGGCTCTCTTTGTGATTATGGTTTTTATTCATAGTGAATTATAAGCTGGAAAAAGCAACTCAGGTGAGGGCTGTATTGTACCAGGTACTACGAAAGTATGGAAATGAGAAGCGCAAATTGAGAAGAGTCATAGAAAAAAGGAAATTTAAACTCTTTTGTATTACTTCTAAAACTAAGATAGTGTTCCTTTCCTAAGTGTTCAAACCTTATGTAGGCAAGAAAAATAAAGAATACCATAAAGAGTTACTTTCCTCATGTTATAGTTTGTAACTCAGAGAAACTAAGGGTGTCTCTCAAAGACACAGGGACAGCCTGAAGACTATTAGAAAACAGGAACGCCCATCACTGCCATAGCTGCAAGGTCTCGGTCCTCTTCCAAGGAGGGAGTTATGAATACTCAAAAAGCTGGAAGCTCTCTCCCAACCTGTTCAATATTTGCTCTCATGACAAAACAATGCCAAGCAGTTACCTTTTCGTGTCACAAGGAGGAAGGGTGTGATTTCATGTGTTGGATTCCTGTGCTAGCATTTCACCTCATGAGCAGAGACCCAAGTCTGACCAAAATGATCTCATCTTCATTCAATTAGAACACAAAGAATGGCAGCATTCCCATATCCAGCTGACATAATGTTTCAGTCTGTTATTATGGGCACCTTTACATAGCTCATGGCACCCTTCCTCTCTAATTTGCAGATCAGGAATGTTCCGCTTTGACTGTCTCCTGGATTGCTGTATAACTGTAATAATGCCTGTCAGATAGCTCTCTTTTTTTGTTTTTTTTTCTTTTTTTTTTTTACATTAGGAGTGAAAGGTACTTCTTACTGAAAATTAGAGGGTTAAAAATATGCAGCTAGAGTAAAACAATCTTTAAAGTTTCAGGGTTTATTTTGCTGTTTAAAAGGGATTTAAAAGTTAAGGAGAGGAGATGCTATCAGGAAAAAAAACCTGTTATCTATAATTTTGTTACAAACAAAAACTGTATTTGTAACCTGTGTTTTCACTTTCTTCTTCTACTCATAGCTTCTTAAAAGCTGAATGCTGAAGTATTTCTTTTCCCCCAGTTCTATTGCTTTTTTTGGTATCCTAATTTAGTTCTAAATGAAGAGATCAAAGCCAAACTTTGAAAGATGTAGAAATACTTAAAGGTTCCAGCTAAGACCTGGGTGCCATCTTGTTAAAAATATGGAGTCGTTATGTAAAAAGTGAAGAGGCATGACACGCAAGAAGCACAGGGGGGACCTGTTGAAGTCTGGGCAAGTCAAGAGCAAATCATGGTTCTCCCTGGGTTTATCTACAAAGCCTCCACTTGGCCATGCCCAGCAGTACCCCCAGAACCAGCCTCTCCTTGCAAGCACGGCTACAAATGCATTTGGAGACTACTTTCAGTTGTAGACGTCTTTGGCATTGTATTCTGCCTCTCTAGCTGAATTTCAGACAGAAATTCACTTCAGGAAGTCGTCAAAAGCTCAATGGTCAAAATGGTCAATGAACTGTGGGGTATGCCATTACTATGGCTATTCTTAAACCTGCCTATCATCACCTGCAGTGAAAAGAATACTTTTGACCCGATACTCATTAGACCAGCCCATTCTTCCTTTGCAAATTACTAGGCCTTCACTCATTTACACCAGATAATTTGTGGCTTTACACTTAGTAATGCAGCTTAACTCTGAAAGAAATCTTAAACCTATCTGCCTTTAGGCTACTCATATTGACTAAACTTCAAAAATCCTAAGGCAGTGTTTTTTAAAGGATACATCGTACAAAACTGGGTATTTATCCCATGTTTTTCTAGTCTGAAGTCAAGTACCCTAGACACTGGTTGGGTATTGCATAGACAATATGAGGATGTGAATACATTCAATTAATGTGAAAAACAAACAAACAAGCAAACAAATGAAATTTTCTCCCTTAGTCAATGTCAATCAACAGAAAGCAGCCAAGCCAGTATGAACTTGGTAATGACCAGCAGTCAGGATAGCAGGAGTGGATAAGGTCTAGTGTGATCTCAGCAGCTGAAACCCGTGAGGCATGGGTCCACTGTGTCCTAAAAAATCACATGTTGTGAGACAGCCTGAGACCACTTCCAAAAGGGAAATAAACCAAGTGATCTTTATGGCAACAAGGGCACACCGTGCAAGTGCATATTCATTTAAAAACTGACGAGCTATGGAAAATCCAAGCAGTTGAAGCTGAAGTGAGAAAGAAAGGTTTTATATCCTTTCATAGGCAGAAAAAGTAGTTTTCAACTGAAAGAACACATCGGAGAAAAATGCCATGATTCCTAATCTGAGTCCACACTTTGGACTAAACTCCTCAATACAAAAGTGAAGAATTTCCTTCATCAATAACTTGACCCCAACAAAAAATGGCGTGTTTGTATCTGGTTTAGGACAAGTGTCGTGGTTTGGGCTGAACTGAACAATGATGTGACAGATGCCCTCCCCCACCACTCTGAAATAGAGTCTCATGCTCTACCAACTGAGCTGGCTGGGCAGGAGACTCTTCATTCATATCTCATCAGCAGAATCATTTATCTCCTAGCAAAGCTAGTCTCATAGTACTTAGGCTGAGAAAAATTATTTTGTTGATAAAGTTTCCATCTGTGCTACTTACTGAAGAACAGGATTTAGATGGTGATGCATTTGATAAAGATACAGTGATTCTACTTACTGTGGCTGGTATTTTCTGTATACCTAAAAGCATTTTAAAAGTACTTAGGACAACTAAGAGAGGTACCAGCTGGCTATCTGTCTCCAGACATCTACCTGAAAATCTCAGTCTTCATTTTTTTTTTTCTTAATTGGTAATGTAGAATATACCTGTCTGTGCATTTCTATATCTATGTATAGTATAGTATCTAACGATACTACCAATAGTAATGGTAAAAAGATAGTATGTATCTTCACTGAAATTAAGTGCTTGTGTGCAAAAGCGAACAATACAAGAATGTACCAAAGTCTCACCACATAAGTAAACAAGCAGGGTGGCAAACTGATCTACGTGTGAAACTTTGACTCTATTATAATCAATGGCAAAACTGCCAGTAACTACAGAGGCAAAAAATTTCACTCCTGGACTGCACGATACATCCATGGGCACAAAGACAGTCTGTAGAAAGGCTCAGGAATACAACAGCTTAGGTCTCCGCCTTTTAATGCAATCCTTACTCTCCTTAAAACCAATTTCTGTCTAAGACCATTCCTTCATCAGTCTGTGTATGTATCTCCTCTTAGCTTCTGCTGGAGCTCTGAATGTGTCTCAAAAATAAACAGACTGCTTAATTATTAGTTGGTGGTGCATGACAGAATTTTGGGAACAGGACTGTAAATGTCACATGAACAGTAAATATGTTCATATTTTGAAGTTTGGAAGTAGACATCAGTCGCCTTCACTGCAATGGAAATATGTAGATACCTTTTTATTGCTGGCAAGCCTATTTTCATGAGATAATTATACAGACTTGTTAAATGAGTCTTCAGATAATACTGCACAGCTCTGTGCCCTGGACTAGTTATAGTCTAAACATTCTAGGGTTTGTCAGAACATTTTGCAGAAATAACAGGGAGTTTTGACAATGCTAGTCTTGGGAAATGCACTGAACAGGGAACGATTTCTTTAGTAGCATCTAATATTTCTGAAATACCTGATAAATCTGTGAAAAAGCTTTATGGAACAGAATTTCTGATGGTATTACAGTTTGCATACAACAAAGTCTATTACTTTCCTAAGATTTTGAAAAATACATGTCCATGAATTCATATGCATGAATGCATGAGGTTTCAAAATGCCAAGTGGCTGATTTTTAAAGTTTTTCACAAGCATCTTGTGTTTTTCACAAGTATCTATATTATCTAAAGTACAGAATTTCAGAATTAAAACCAGAATACACATTTCTTTAATATCATAAATTACAGTTATTGATTGATGGTCATAAGGTTTTCAAATGTTAACCTTTGTTAGAGAGAAAGTTAGTTAGAGTTACTAATCTTCAGGTAACAGATAAAGAATTCAAAATCTGGAGGAAGAAAAGCACAGCAGTACACCAGTTAACTTCTCATGCTTATGAAACCCAGACGCCCTAGCAGCAGACTGCAGGCAGTGCTGTCAAGCAAACTGCAAGCAGGCTTCCTCTCAACTATTAGAAATAAGTATTGGAAGACATACATATGCCACCATCGTAGAAGCATGTTTCTCCACAAACATAAAAATGTATCAGAATTTCAGTAACTATATGAACAAACTAACAGCTTAAGTCTTGTTCCGCTGTGCAGCCAATAAGGGAAAAAAACCACCAGCAGCATACGCTGTACTGATTTTTAGAAGTGTTTTCAAGCACATGCAGCACCTGGAACTTTTAAATCTGTAAAAAGAAAACAGCTACACAGCACTTGTTGAGAAAACAGACCGGGCAATCCTAAGGTTACTCTAACTCCTTTACAAGTTAAAGAAATAGCCAAAGTCAACTCTGCCGTAACTCTGCTGCTGACGAGTGTAGCGGAGATGGTGATTTGGTGAATGAAGTTATCTGACGCTGCTCGGTAAAACCGTATTGAAGATTAACTGCCCGGTTCACCCAAGAAATCACATTTTGGGGAAAAAACGACCGGAACGGTGGGGAATAAACTCTGCTTCGTCCTGCCGGGGCGACGAGCCACCGCGGAGCTCCGCACCTCGGCTGCCTCTGCCGTCGGCGCTCCGCGGGGCTCGGGGGTCCCGCCGCGGGGAGCGGGGCAGGATT
>VXBO01006727.1:76519-135558 GCA_013400135.1 Rhinoptilus africanus
CTGGGGTTGCGGGGGGTGGTAGCGTGCTTCCACCAGCACAAGTGGTAGATTTGTTGTGCTTTAGTAAATGCTAACTACCGGGTGGATCCCCGTCGCGCACCGCGTGTTTGGTTGTCTTGGCCCGAATCGTTGAAGGCTGCATGGAAATACGGAGCGTGGAAAATTGTGCTCTGAAAAGATTAGTTTCTCTATCCGATTTTTAGAGTGCACTGCACAAAGAGTCAGGTGTCATGTAAAAGCAAAGCTGGTGTGTAAACAGGTGGGATGTGAAAGGCACAGAAATGCCCCAGGAGGTAAGCCAAGGTTTCCTGTGTAGAAAATCTGACTCTTCAACACTTGCCTTGTTATTGCCTTGTGTACGGTAACAGGAGCTTCTTTCAGGCATTTCTTCAAAGTCAACCCATCTTCCTTTTTTTTTTTTTTTTTTCCATTGTTAAACCCTAACTAACTTGCAACTGTTGGATTAAAAAAAAAAACCCACCCTGATATTTAACAGATCAGAGGTTTAAAGCACTGGTTCCCACATCTCAGCTGAGTTCCTAAATCTCACTTTTTCCTCCTTGAAAGAAAGTCATTATTAGATGATGTGTGTCAACTTTATTGGCACAAATATTAAATTAAACATTAATAAAACTGTCAGCATATATTAATACTTTCTGGCTCCAGAGAAGGAACAGTCACACTGTTGTCGTTGATAACTGACAATATTTTAATATGCAAACACTTGGATAACAAGGCATAAGTATCACTCACATGAATTTTATGAACTGCAAGATTGTAAATACAGTGTCTAGGCTGAGAGAAATATGGTCATTGAAAGGTGAATCATGTCATCTCTTCTTCTCTTCAAACGTACATAGAGTTCCTTATCATCTCTATGGATGAAGTTAGTGTTGTCCACAGTGTTGAATATCTGCAGTTCCTGTTCATTAAAGGTAGAAACATTAAGTGTTCTCCATCGTTATTCTGAGAATGAAGCCATAAATGTTTGTTTTTTCTTGAGATATCTGTGTCTCATACATAGGGTGGTAGCATTTGGCATGAGATTCCATGTCATGTAGCCATATCCTTCTGTGGCTTAGTAAGTTCTGCACAGTTCTGGTGTCATGCAGCTGTAGCTGTATGGCAGAGGGGAGGAATAGCTAATTTCCCCCCCCCCCAGTTTTGCTGTGTCTCCCAAATGATGATGCTGGAAGCACTTCCCCAGTGTATGCCCACACCGGGTGATACACATCGTGGAACCAGTTCAGTTATTTGCAGTCTGGGGCTCCAGCTATAGAAGTGTGTTGGGAAGTAGCTCCTGCAACAAGCACTGAAGTGTGTGGAGAAGAAACTACTAGTAAGAAGATACTTGAGTTGTGAGGAGGACTTCTGGAATATGTGGAGGAGATAAAAGACAGTGAGAGGGCTCTTACAGAATAATGGTTTATTATTGTTTGTTGTTATGTTATAGAATAACAGTTAAACTTTCAAGGAAAATCCAAGAAGAAAATAGTCCAGGAGAAGATATGAAGAGGAGAGAAAGGAAAATAATAGTCAGCTATATAGGGATTCTCTCTTTAAAAAAGAATACATCTAAAAGTGTCACAAAGATAGCATAAGTAAAAATCACTAATGAGATTTAATTGAAGGAAAGAAGGCTAAAAGTTGAGGAGAGCCATATTTGGAAATGAAAGAATAGTGCAAGGAACATTTCAGGAAGTAGAAGAGTAGGTGGTAAAAAGGAAAGCAGACCATTTCTGCTTCATACAAGAATAAAAACGTGCTCTGGAAGTCGAAAACATTGAAAAAGGCAACCAGAACTGCTGTGATACGGTTATGTTGGCAGGTGTGACGGTTGCTTTCTGTTCAGCTAGACCGTGAAAAGCAGCCAAGCTTCTCCGAGGAATCAGCTACTTGAGACAGAAGGTGCACCACCCAATCACAGCAAAATATGAGGCAGTATTCACCTTGTGACCCAAGAAGTTTCACTGGCAAGCAGAAAGGGTGGGTACTGATTTTTTTGATAGTGTAGGTGTCTAGGTATGGGAAAGAAGCATAACAAGGATGACAGAACACGAAGAAGAGGGAGCCAGAGACACAGTCAGAAGAAAAAATGGAGAGTATGGCTTTGGGAAGGCAAAGGATAATAAAAAGAAGCAACAAAGCAGCAAAGAGAGTTATTCAGGTTTGCTGCTAAACAATAATAATAATAAAAATATAACCTCTGTGTGTTTGACTCCTCTTATTCTCGGAGAAATGAGAGTTTGGATATTCTTTGTAGACAAAGAGAAATGGCTGATTCTTGCATAGCTTTTTCCTCTCACTGACAATGCCACCACCTTAGGACCCTCAATTACTGCTCACTGCTTGGGTCAAGAAGGGGTAATCATATTTCGTGTAATAGATAATTAATCTATGGAACTCATAGCAAGAATCTTAGTGAGATAAATAATTTGGTAAATTTCTAAGAGCTTTAGGCAATTAGTGAAGATACGACATCTGCTGTTATATTTTCTGCCCTTGTAATTACAAGGACTATTAATTCTCTCATCTCGGGGGAATGCTCAAGTGAAAAGATTAGGAAGCTGTTTGCGTTTATGGTACCTTTATATAGTTAGATGGCTATGTGAGCTTTCTTCTGAAGGGTATAACATTTTTGTCAAAATGCTGAATGAGGTGTGTGATTTTTCTGTTTGGGTTTTTTTACACCTCCTTTATTTCCAGTAGATTTGGGCAAAATGATTAAGACATTTGTCAACTAATAGGAAGAGTTCATGTGGAAAATAAATGGGAGCTGGATGTGCGGGATTGCACCTAACAAAATTTATCTCTAATTCGAGTAAACTATTTTCTAGAAGTATCCAAAATTCATATATGCAGCTTCATTATACCTGTACTTTTACTCAGGTTATCTGATTAATAAAGGTCTCTAATTCATTTTTGCCAGTTAAGCATCCCTCCTCATTTTCAGAGGAACCAAGCACATCAAAGTCCCAGTTGGGAGCATTTCTGAAGGTTAAGCCAATTGCGTAGAGTGTAATGAGAAGAGCTTTGGTATCCAGCTCTAGGGACACATGTTTAAAATTCATTGCGTGTCCTCTGCAAATGGTGGGCACATTTTGCTGTCTCTGCTTTTTTTTTAGTCCTGCTGGTCCTGCAGAACTTCACTATCTCATTATCAGTTCTCATGGGGAACCGATGTTTATAACAGAGCTGGAAACCCAGTTGCTTCCCTGCCAGGAGGGCATATTTTAGCCATCTGGAGAGTTCCAGAGAGTGATATTAGCTCTTGCTCTTTTGCTTGTCAGACAATGATTTTTTTTTTTTTTTTTAATTTGACCATGCAAAGAGTCTCAGCTTCAACAGGATTGGTTTTTATTCATCTAAATATTCTACTCACAATTATTCCATTACCTACCAAGTTTGCAACCCTACCCTTGATCAACAATTTACTGGAGAAGTACAGAGGGAGTAAGAAAACACTGGAGCATCCTGCACAGGGCCATTCTGTAATATAGTCTCACTCTTCTCTGAAGAGCAATGTCATGGGTCCTCCTGCTGTAGTTGGCATAAGACTCCCATTGGTGCGCGCGCACACACACATAGAGGAGGGAAAGAACAGATTTACTCCATAGTATACTTGCAAGTTCTTCTCAGCCATGCCAGAGAAAGCACCAAGGGGACCAGAAATGGCTTGATTGAATACTACTGTCATCAGTACGGGACTGTCATACAAGAAAGGAACATTTTTCTTCGTGAGAAACTAACTGTTGTGTGAAACAATTGAGCATTCTCTTACAGAGAAATGTGATAAAACTAAATAGTAAATGTTTGAACAGTTAACAGACCGATCAAATTATTTACACTACAGCTCATCGTCTGGTCAGAACAAAGTTATTACCAGAGGGAAATAAGGGTTTGGGGGGGAAATGTGCAGGGTTACTGAAAAATATGTTTTCCAAAATCAGTGTTAATAAGCTGTGAAAACCAGAAATGCATCTAATTCAGCGGCGTAAAGGTAGAACAGAGGGGTAACCATACCACAGAGACCAGATTTATGTACAGTAAATGTGAAGGCAGTCACAACAATGCAGAAATACTCAACAGGCAGACCAGCAGCAATACACAGGAAAAACAAGAGTTTTACGCAATAGTCTTCCGCTATACGTGTTTTGCAAAGAACTAAAGATGAAAAATACAGAAACGCTTATAACAGCTGGAGGACAAATCTGTAATGATGAAGGTAAAGAGACACAGTGTTTTCCTGGGTCTCGTCATCTGTGAGATGTTTGTTATGTAATGCTGGGTAAGGATAAACATGACCACGAGAATTCGAAAGTGACACTTGAGCTGTGCGAACCTTGTTCCGGCTATGGTATGCTTATGATTAATGGTAGTCCAGTGGGCTTAGGATGTGTTTTCATTTCATTTTCTTGTCTGAAAGAGGATAATGAGGTGTTCTTGCAGATGCTTAGAGACATTCTTGCAAGTGTGAGAGCAGCCTGAGCCCAAGCCCGAAGCTGCTTTTTTGTTTTCTGGAAGGCAAGGGGGGCAGATGCAGGTTGAGCAGAGATGGGAGTTACCTCCTATTGACATTAAGTGAGAGTTAACACGTAGGAAAGTAGGTAGGCCGGAAAAAGCCTTGGAAGTGGAGACAAATAATTGACATTTGGTGTGTTAAAGAGGAGAAGCTGTTGCAGTATCTTTTGCTTCCAACACTGCAGGCAAAACACCATGACCCAGTCAGGCAAAAGTGAGAACCATCTTCTCTAGTCACATACAGCACACAAATCGTGTACCGAGGCTCACGAATACACAGCTGTTGTGGCAAATTCCTTTTGATTTCTGGAAAACAGAAGGTAATGTGGGCTAGGGGAAGGCTAATAAGATTTTGGGAAATACCTTGTGTCGGCTGTATGTTAAGTAATCTAAAGTCCCGTACATGGAGTTTGAAATGGCAAAAGAGAGCGTTCCACTTATGGTTGGACAGACATAGATTATAAGATGCATTAATAACTAATATAACTTAGATAAATGATTTTGACAAGAGATTAATAATTTTATGTCCTCTAAAGATGTAGTAAATCACAGTGATATCTGACTCCATTTTATTCCCTTACTGTCAAGAAACATGCTACCATAGAGCTCTGTTCGCATTAATAAGTGATACACCAGCCAGTAGATGGTGATGGCTGTTTTGAACAAACTCAGACATCAGAGTGAATTAACAGTGTAGGAGGGAACACATTCTCAGTAGGGCTAGAGTCAAAAGATTTGAGGAAGATCTTCAAAGTGTGTTTCTCCATGAGAATGGCAGAGACCACACATAGGCTATTAAGTGAAAGGCTATTTTTGCAGTTTGAAATTTAAGTTAGGTGTTTTGACAGGTTCAGGTTATGAGAGAAAGCACAAGACTCTGCACCTACCACTTTCTGAGGCACTCTAAAACATTGTATCCCCATCTGCAGGGATTTGGATGAAACAGAGGTAATTGTGGAAGATCTGCTAATGATGAGTAAAAATGAACACCAGCAACTTTTTCTGTTCTTCAAATTTCCCCAAGGAAAACTGAACAGCAGAAATGATGGGTTGGACCAACTAGTTCATATACGTGGGGATAAGGGAGATTTATTGGACCCAGACCTTTTATAATTGATAAAGCTTCTGCTTTCCTGGTTTATCTGATTGAGCTGACTCCTGATATTCCAGACACAAGAGTTCCCTTTAGAGTGGTCACTGTGCAAAAAGTGAAGTTCCTTAGGGCTGATGAACAAGAGAACAAATTAAAAGTTAAAGAAAAATATATTTGAAAAAGGTTACAGAGACATCGTACTTTAAATATTTAAGAGAAACAAGATCAGATGTAAACCAAGAGGTGGATCAGACGAGAATTTAACCCCCTTTTTCTCCAGGCATTCCTTTCCCCCTGTTCCTTTGACGGCAGGAGTACTTGCTCTTCAGCATGGTCCGGATCAGACACATGCCAGCCCCTTAAACACATGGGCAGCTACGTCATGGCACTGTCTGGCCTCTCTCTCCATTCAAGATCATGGCTTTGTGGAGCATGTTTTTCCAAAGTTAAGCATCAAGGGCTATATGCTCTCAGGGTACTGACTAAAATGTAGATTAACTTAGTTTGGTGTGGAAATGGGAGGTCTGGTAATGTTCATGTTTGCAAATGTATTCATGGTCAGAACTTTTCTCAGCCAAGTTTCAGACAACAAATTGTTGGAAGCCATAGTCCAGAAACCATGTCTCAAAATGTTCCCTAGCATGCAGAAAAAAAATGGGGATGTTTCTGAAGTACTTGCCTAATATGAAAGACTGGCTGTCAAGGAGACTTTTATGGTGGAAATGTTTCTGAAGATATTTACAAAAAATGCAGAGAGATTTTGAGGTACACAGAATTCACTCACTTGCCAAATAGACATGCCTTTCTCAAATAAGAAATACAAAATTGTCCAAAATTCCATATCTTGAAAGAGTAGTTTTAAATATAAAACCATGAGGAAACAGGATACTTTCTTTCAGTTATGAAATTTTATCAAGACTATGAAGATGACATTAAGGACAGAGGTCAGTAAAGGAAAATCACCAGGAGGGAAATGTTAACCCCACTGAAATAACTGCAAGGTTTCCCACTGATCAGAAGTGGATGTGTTTGTTGAGAAAGAAAGTTTTCTTCACATTCCCAAGATTACACAGCATGTGAACAGGAATGGCAAAAACATAATGCTGCATGATCAGATGAATATTCAGAAAGATGTCCTGTTCTGTGCAAATGTGTAGCATTGAAGACAAGCTGCAATTACCAGTTCAGAAAAAAAGTTGTCAAACAACTGCTTGTAGTTTGAGATAATTTTTCTCTTCCTTTGTACCAGAGACCAGCGAGAATGTTGTTTACAGTGGTGGCAATTAACGTTTTCACAGCATAGTGACTGTATCTCCTAAAAACTTAGCAATGTTTGAATTTGCCACCAGTTCTACCTCTTTAAGTAATACTTACATGTGTGAAGTGCAACCCTGGTCTGATGATACATCCATCCTTCAGTACCCACTGGGTTTCCTTGGCAGGAATGTAAAGTAACTCCTAGTCTGCAGAGCTGTGTCTCAATTTTTAAACCAAACTTCCCATAAAAAAGTAATATGAGAGACAAGTCCAGTCCAATACACAAAGGGGCTGGGAAATTCAGTGTGTCTGCTCTTCTACAGATGATTTCAGTCTTCACATAGCAGCAAATCTCTCATAATTGCTCAACTGAGTGAGTGTCAGAAGGGAAGTAATGAAACAATATGGTTTTTATGTCAATTTATATAACATATTGATTGCTTTTTAGCAATTATGGCAGTACATGTAATTATTTTTTTTAATGAAGTATTTTTGGGTCAAATTCCTGGCAATTAAAATATTTAATGTTTCTTTGTAACTCTTTGTTGTATTATGAAGTACAATATGTGAGATTTTTTAATTTATTAGTAAACCAGCAAAAATGGAGACTGTAATTTGTACAACCGCTTGTAGAATTAGCTCCTACATCTTTTCTCTGCTCTTGAGACTTCGGATGTTTCATGTGATATTTTTTTTAGGGCTATAAAACATACATTTCCTGTAAAGATTTTGAGACTGACTTGGAATTTGAAATAGTTTAATGGAAAAATAGGGAAAAGCTTAGAGAAGTTGATGTACGGGAGTAGGTGTTGAAAAGAGACACCAAGTTATTTGAAGGCTTGAAAAATGTCTTGCAGTGAAAAACTTAAAATAGGATTGGCTAGAAATGCTTTGATGGAATGTTTTTCAGCTGATAGTATCTATTCATCACATTGAAACTCTGCTGGAAGGGATCAATTTTCATATTTCTGGTTTTGAAATGTTTCCAGCAGCTCCAAAATTGTTAAAACATCCTGTTTCAACATTTTCTAAATGAAAAAAATAATATAATTTTCAGTTCTAAAAGCCTTCCTCTCAAAATGTAACCTAATTATGGCAACCATCTCTAAACTGAGCTGGAAATATTGCAAATGACCCAAAACTAAATTGCTTTTTTGTTTCTTTTTTAAAAATTTCTGATACATCACCAGCATTTTCAAGGGTTCAACTTTTTGGCAACTTTTGAGAATGGAAGAATACTTTGTCCAGCTTGATTGAAAGTTGAGCTAGTTTGGTTTATCAAGAAAGTTCCTTCAGTGGGGCATACCTCTGTATTCATCTATTAAATTCACTTAAGACCATTCTCTGACACTGAGGACAAGTTGCACATAACAGCCTCTCTCCTGTTAAGAATGATCACTGCCCTGCTCTAATTCCAGGTCCATGCTCAGGAATTGGTTAGGAGGGTATGAACTGGCCCAGTTTAACACCGTTCCAGGGACTGGTATAGGCAATCGAGTTTCAAGTCCCGGGTTTCTTTCCTGGCACTGTTTAGTTTATTTGTATTTTGCATAGGCATGTCTTATGAAGCATATAATATCTTTTAATCTCTCACACAAAGACATGAAAGAAGCAATGACTGTAAATCAGAACAACAAAAATACAAATCGGAAATACAAATGTGCAACAAATTGATTAACCATTGAAACGTGCAGTAAACTCAGCATCTCATAATGTCTTCTCTTGTTGTCAGAACATGCACAGGCCAAGTAAAAATTGCTGGGTTTAGGAAGGATATCAGGGTAAAAAGTAGATTAAACCAAATAACCTAATAATCCCTCCTGGGGATAAATCACCTAGAAAAATTGTATGCAAAAAGTATCCTTTGCTTTGTGTCTTATGTTACTATTAGAAATATTATGCATCCGTTCATTTTATGGAAGAATCTTAAATCAGAATTTGCCATGTGAATTTCTTGTTAAACTGACATGCAATATTCCAAGGGCTATGTTTTGACATTTAACTACAGGCAGAAAAAGAAGACACCTTTCTCAGGACTGTCAGGAAATGGTCAAGGCTGCATACTTCTGTTCAAGGCAGGGCAGCAGTTCGTGCCAAGCTCTTTAAATCAAGAAGCACATCCTCTGCCAGTTCCCTCATGACACTGGCCAGGACGTAGAAGAAGTAAGGTTGAGCCGGACCGTATCTTTCAAATCTCCAGACTGCAAACATTCTCTATTTGCTTTTGCTACTGTCACACGTTTTCCTATTGAATGGGCTTTGAGCTCAGTGTTTGCTTCTCAGAGATGTATCTGGATATTATATATTAATAAAGAAAATGTTCCCAAATTTTCTACTGGAATATTCATCTCTCAAAGGGACCTGTGAGCTACATACAGTTCCACAGAGTTAATACATACCTAGAGGACTATTTTTCTTCCTGTGATCCCCTAGAGAAAATATGCTCAAACTCTTGATGCACTTTTCCACTGGTTCAGTTTAGTAATCGTTAGCCTGGAGCTATGGATACAAAATATTAGCTGTTAAACTGTCAAAACTTGTTGTAACAAGCAGCAGCAGCCATTGCTTGAGGGACATTTAAGCAGGGTTTCCTGAATGCTTGTAAAGCATACAAAAGGCTCTTTTCAAAAGGAAAGAGATTTTTTAAGTTATATTTTATAATATTACACGATACTGGAAAAATCGAACTGAAACGTGTCACATGGAATTACACTCCTAATTAGGGCTTCACTGGCATTTCTGGTGATCTGCCATCTCCTAAAATGCAAGTAAGTTCACAGAATTTCCTTGGTACGAAATCTGTTCTCCTATCTTTGTCCGTGCTAGTGGATAACCTAACTGATTGTGGCAGAAAAAGTCAAATACAGGGCAGCAGGGGTAGCTCTATGGTCTCTGTACAACTCAGGGCATTGAATAGTGAAGCGAGCTGCATTTTCAAAGCAGAATATTAGATACCAATGTATATGTGCTGTCTTGGTCTAACACAGTCTTGGTCCAGAGCTTAAGATTTCACTCTAGATACTTCTTATTTATGACAGACTATGTCCCATCTCTATTTATGCAACTTAAATGTTAGGTTTTAAGGTGCTTCTGAAGCAGTTAGCACATAGTCAAAAGTTTGGCAAGTCTTCGAGAAATTTGTCTATCAGCCTGGAGGTTTACAACTGGTCTGTCTTCATGTGCGCTTATGTTGACTGGGATTTAACTTTTTGAGCAAGATGTGTTCCTGAGCAGACACCCTTTGACAACAATGGCTGGGAATATTTGGGACCATTTGGGTAGTTCCTTACTTCCTGAGAATTCTGACTGTGTATGTGGCTAGACATACAGATACTGGCCCCTGGCCTGAACAATAATTAATGGAGTATTTGTGAAATAGATATCGTAGAATTACCTTTTAAAACTAGAGGCTTAGATATCAAAAAGAAAAAAAAAAACATTAGAAAGGACTTTAAAGCTTGATGCAAGTTACTGATCAAAATGCTTCTATCTCCTTACCTGTGTCATTCTTAATATTTTTTCTTTTTTGTCCATGTTTGTCTGTCATGATGATCTTCGTTTCTAATTCCTTGCAGACATCTCGGTCAGTCTGTTAGCAGTAGTCGTCAGCTTCTGTGGGCTCGCCTTGCTGGTAGTCTCGCTTTTTGTCTTTTGGAAGTTGTGTTGGCCCTGCTGGAGAAGCAAACCTCTCACTTCCAATGCCAGTAATGTCCCTCAGAGCAACTCCAGTGCTCCTACAGAGGTTTTTGAGACTACTGAGAAAAAGGAAGTTAAAGAAAATGGGAAACCTACAACGAAGGTACTTGAAGCTGCGTTGAAAATTAGCCACACTTCACCTGATATACCAGCAGAGGTCCAGAACGCGCTGAAAGAGCATCTGATCAGACATGCACGCATGCAGAGGCAGATCACTGAGCCCACATCCTCATCAAGGTGAGTCAGGGGCACTCATGTTTGTGGCGTGTTCTCCGGGAACAGGTAGAGCCAGGACATTCTGCTGAAAATTTCCGGGATCCCGGTTTATTCGCTGACTTCTTAGCAGTTATGGGTGAAACAGCAGTCACGTGAAGGCGAAGCCTCGGTGTCCTTTGAACAGTATATTCTGAAACATCCAGTGTGCCTTCAGTTACATCATTATTTTAACATAGGAAGATCAAATCTATGTCTTCTGCTACTTTGTAAATACATATGTTACTACTTTATCCATTTTTGGTTTTGTGTATAGGAAAATCTATTTTGATGGTATTTTTTAAAGTACTGCGTCTGGCTTTTCACAGAGGTATTTTTATAGATACAGCAGTTGCTTTTGCAGATGAAAGTTTCTCTCTCCCCTAAATAAATGACAGATTTGCTGTTGATAGCAAATTTCTTTAAGACGTTTTTAGCCACTTATAAAGGAATTAAAATCCCAGTCTAAGAATGTAGATCCTTATGAACTGAACTTAAAGCAGCACAAATTTTATAGAGATCCTTAAATAAATGACAAGCATGTAGTATTGCTGAAGTGATTTCTTTTGTATTAAAGTGGAGGACACATACTTTTATTTTGTCTCAGGTACTGCTTTATATTGAAAAGTAGTGAAGATGTGTGCAGTGACCTATAGTTTCAAAAGAGGTTTTCTTCAAATGCTACCAGCAGATTTAATGCATGGAGAACAAACGGTGAACTGCAAAGATCACTTTCTACATCAGAAAAAAAAAAAAAAGGAATGTTTTATAAAAAAAGAGTGTGAAAATGAAGGCTAAAGGAGGCATCTGAAGTGTTGCATAATGACGCATAAGAACACAAGGAAGTAGCTTTCCCTCAATAAAACATTTGCTACATGAACATGTGCCACCAAAGGAAAAAAAAAAAAAGCTACATTCACAGTAATTGTTGGGGCCACAAGATTGGAGAAGACACTTGCTTTACATTTAGTGGTCACAGACTTTGCTGGCCTTTTGTTAGTCCTTAAGACGATGTTTTGCCAGCCCAGTGAGCTCATTGCGGTGGTGATTGCTGAAGTGCTTTTCCCCAGCCATTCCAACAGTGTGGAACAGCCAGCAGGCAACCACAGGAGGTTCCCAAAAATGAGAGCACTCCGGCCAGGGGAGGTCTAACTGACTTTAGCAGCTGGACCATCTCCTGAATTATTAGACTCTACATGTGGCTTTAAGCCATGTTGCCCTGGCTATGCCTGGCTCCAGCTACTGGATCCATCTGCTAGGAGAGAAAGCACAGTGTCCAAGCCACTCTGAGGAACATTTCCAGAATACTGGGAAGACAACCTTGAAATCATAACTTGTTACACTAAACACAGAGGGACCAAAACCGATGCAGCTTAGCATGACACAGGTGTTACACAACTCGCTGTTACCTAATAGGAAGAGTTTTATCCATCGTGTACCAACAGGTAAATCTGTAGGTAATCAGACTGTCTGACTTTCTGAACAGACAGAAGAAATATCTGGCTGGCAAATGGACTTGAATAGTCCCTGTGGTACTATAGTGGAAGAAAGAAGTTCCAGGGACATGATCCAGAGCTACTTCAGGCTGTGAAAGTATTCCCACAGACCTCTAGAGTGATTTGGACTGGGATCTAAATGCATATAAAATATCTGTGAAGCCAAGAACAGTTTTACAAAATTAAAACCTGCCATCAGTCCTACTCTTTCTGCACACATTGGTAATTTTGTAAGGGTGCTTTTTCTTTTTATCATCTCGAGATTAACAGGGTTAAGTCTCTCCTGAGAGGACAATTCCATTGCTTTGCGTAACCTTGGTTATCCCACCTCAGCTGATTAATAGCAGGATGTTTGAAGACATCACCTTCCTTCACACTTCGCTGAAAAACTCTGCACCGTTGCTACAAAACATGTTTAGAATGAGCCGTGTCTTAAAAATTACCCAGAAATGGTCCTTTCTGTGTTTGTAAATGCAATTTTTTTTATAGACCTGCCTGCCTTAAGTGACTTTAATCTTCCAACAGCCCATATTAATTATTGCTGCCAAGAGTGTCATGTATGAGATGAAGATTGAACATTTAAATCAGCTTTCTGGATTACTCCTTCCTTGGGGACCTCTAAATAAAGAGGAGCCATTAGCAGGCACCTTCAATGCAGCAGTTCTTCATTGTACACAGGAGTCCTGAGTGACCCAAATGCACCATCTCCTAACTGCATTCCATTGACAAAGGACCCAACAGAAAAGTTTGCTGTATGGATTGCCTCCTCTACACTGATCTCACCTGAGCTGGGGCAAAGAAAAGGATTGTAACCAGTTCTATGATGGGTTCTTGCAGCCATCAGCTCTCAATCAAAGAAATAGAATCATATTAAGTCATTGTAATTGAAGCATAAGGATTTTAAGAAGCCATTCACAGCAATAATAAAACGTGCCTTATCACTTTTTATAGACTGTACATTTAAAATGAAGACATGTTAGTGTAGGGAAATGATGAATTTCTGGTTAATCATAACTATATAATTTTCATAGTTCCTGATAATGTGAAAAGATCTGCTTGTTAAAAAAAAAAAAAAAGCCCTTTAGTCTTGATCCCAATTAACCAGTAAACTATGGTAGGAGAAGTCCTGCATCAGTGGTGTTCATTTACAAATATTTTTGCTCTGTTATTGAGAAGCACTCTTCCAAGTACTTTGTGAAAACATTCTGTAATATAATTTATTGCTTCTATGGTATTCCTTCCTTCAAACGTTCATCTGTATTTTCAAAGGCCATGTTTTTTGCTGTTTAGCATTAGCTGGGAGAGGAGCTTGTCATTCAGCTCTGCAAAGAGTAAGTTGGTTCCCAAGGGGCATAAAGGCAAAAGTGAGGTGCTTGGGAATCAGAATGGTTTGGGTTGGAAGAGACCTTAAAGATCATGTAGTTCCAATCCCCCTGCCCTGGGCAGATACACGACCATTGGACCAGGTTGCTCAAAGACCCATCCAACCTGGCCTTGAACACTTTCAGGGATGGGATATCCACAAAGTCCCTGGGCAACCTGTCCCAGTGTCTCACCACCCTCACAGTAAAGAATTTCTTCCTAATATCTAATCTAAAACTACGCTCTTTCCATTTAAAATTTTTACCCCTCGTCCTATCACTCCACTCCCTGATAAAAAGTCCTTCCCCATCCTTCCTGTAGGCCCACTTTAGGTAGTGCAGGGCTGCTAAAAGGTCTCCCCAGAGCCTTCTCTTCTCCAGGGTAAGCAAACTCAACTCTCTCAGCCTGTCTTCACAGGAGAGGTGGTCCAGCCCTCTGATCATTTTCATGGCCCTTCTCTGGACTTTCTCCAACAGGTCCATGTTCTTCTTATGTTGGGGCCCCAGAGCTGGACGCAGGAGACTCCAGATGGAGTCTCACCAGAATGGAGCAGAGGGGCAGAATCACCTCCCTTGACCTGCTGCCCACACTTCTCTTGATGCAGCCCAGGGTGCTTTGGCTTTCTGGGCTGCAAGCATACATTGCCGGGTCATGTTGAGCTTCTCATCAATCAGCACACCAAGGTTCTTCTTCTCAGGGCTGTTCTCTATTCATTCTCCTCTACCCAGCCTATATTTGTGCTTGGGATTACCCTCATCCATGAACAGGACCTTGCACTTGGCCTTGATCTTCATGAGGTTTTCATGGGCCCAACTCTTAAGCCTGTCCAGGTCCCTCTGGATGGCATCCCTTCCCTACAGCATGTCAAGCACACCATACAGCTTGTTGTCATTGGCAAACTTGCTGAGGGTGCACTCAACCCCACTGTCCATGTTGCCAACAAAGATGTTAAACAGCACCTGTTCCAGTACCAGCCCCTGAGGAAAACCACTCATCACTGGTCTCTGCTTGGACATCAAGCTGTTCACCGCAACTCTTTGAGAGTGACCATCAAAGCCAATTCCTTATCCTCAGAGTGGTCCATCTGCCACATCTGTGTCTCCAATTTAGAGACAAGGATGTCATGCGGGACAATGTCAAATGCTTTGCACAAGTCCAGGTAGATGATGTCAGTTGTTCTTCCCTTATCCACCAACACTGTAACCCTGTTGTAGAAGGCTGCGAAATTGGTCAGACATGATTTGCCTTTAGTGAAGTAATGTTGACTGTCACCACTCACCTTGTTATTTTCCATGTGCCTCAGCAGAGATTCCGGTAGGATCTGCTCCATGATCTTGCTGGGCACAGAGGTGAGACTGACGGGCCTGTAGTTCCCCAGGTCTTCCTTTTTTCCTTTTTTAAAAATGGGGGTTATATTTCCCCTTTTTGGGTCAGTGAGAACTTCACCGGACTGCCACAACTTCTCAAATATATTGGATAGTGGCTTAGCAACTTCGTCCGCCAGTTCCCTCAGAGCCCACGGATGGATTTCATCAGATCCTGTGGACTTGTGCATCTTCAGGTTCCTTAGATGGTCTTGTACCTGATCTATAGTGGGCAGTTCTTCATTCTCTCAGTCCCTGCCTTTGCCTCCTGTGACTTGGGTGGTGTGGCTAGAGCTCTTGCCAGTAATGACTGAGACTAAAAAGACATTGAATACCGCAGCCTTCTCCACATCCTGGGTAACCAGGTCTCCCGTTTCCTTCTGGACTGTTGGAATGGAAGGAACACACACTCTTTATGAAGGACAGGCAGGGAAGACTAGAAGGGGGTGTTGATCTCTATGTCAGTGACCAGCTGGAGTGCATGGAGCTCTGCCTGGGGACAGATGAGGAGCCGACTAAGAGCTTATGGGTCAAGATTGAAGGGAGGGCAGGGACAGGTGATGTTACAGTGGGGGTCTGCTACAGACCACCCAACCAGGAAGACCAAGTGGATAGGTCTCTCTATAGACAGATAGGAGCAGCCTCAAGTTGACAAGCCCTGGTCCTCAGGGGGGGCTTCGACCACTCTGGTATCTGTTGGAGGAACAACACAGCAGGGCATAAGCAATCCAGGAGGTTCCTGGAATGCGTTGACGATAGCTTCCTTCTCCAAGTGATAGAGGAGCCAACAAGGAGAGGTGCTGTGCTGGACCTTGTTCTCACCAACAAGGAGGCGCTGGCAGGGAATGTGAAGCTCATTAAAGAAAACCACGCAGGTGTGCTGACTTTTGCAAGGAGGATTTGCAAGGAGGAGACAGCAGCCTCTGTTCTGTCTGAATACCACAAGTGCTCGTGTCCATTCCTGGATTTGGTCCCAAAGTTTGGTGTAACATCATCTAGGAAAGCTAGTCCGGAGCCAAGCTTCATAAATCTCCAGTCATATCATAATTCAGCATCCTGTCCTTCTCTTCTGTCTTAAATAAGTCAATCTTACTGAGTTAGAAATCAGCTTCATACTATCATTGCTCCTATTCAAGCACAATTTTATATTGGATATGTACATACAAATTTACTGTCACTCAAAATGTATTTGTTCTGAGTTATGGAAAGCATGTCTATTATAGGAGTGCTACGTAAGAGCTGGTAGGGGGTTGAATTACCTGGATTTGCACGCGTTAGTAACTTCGCAGCATTTTCACAACCCGGGTGCCTGACATCCTTGTACTTCATTATCACAGTCATTAATTCCTTTGTTATTGCAGAACAAAGGAAGATAAATATGTTGCCATGACAACAACGAAGCATCTTAATAATTAACAGACCAATTAGCTATCTTGGTGAAATGCTGTGACTCAGAACAGATTCTAGGCACTATGTAATTAGAACTTTGGCTTACTAGAGCAAAAGTGCTGCTGGTTCCCACAGGGAACAGCCATGCAGATGCGCTGTTTTATTTAGTGACACCTTGCAACAATGACTGTGTTCACTAGAGGTTCTTACATGCCTGAGGTTTGAAAATTTGAAAGGTTAGAAGTCACAGATTTGGGGTTTTATATATTACTTTTACAAGTATTAACTCAGATCTTCATAAATGCAAGAGGAGTTGAGGAAAAGGGTATTTGTCATGTATCCACTCAAACTGGAAACGCAGTACAGTCAGCTTCACTGTTTCCCTGCATAGAGAGTTTTCTCTACTGCTTGTCTATGGCAGGGTTTGAACATGATTGTCCAGACATCTCAGTACTACACCTGCAGGTGTGAGGAGCACTCAGCAAAGCCTACCTACACAGGTTTCCTTAGCACAAATAGAAGTAGCAGTAGCGCAGTCTTCCTGGACTTCATTATGAGTCAAAGATACTAGAGAGCTAGTGCCTAAATTGCTGCATACCCAAACATTTATTGCCACTACCTTTTGGATGGAGTTCAGTTCCTTCCCTGTGTTTAGTACACCTTCAAGGTTGGACTTCTCGAAGGAGAAAGGCACAAGGACAGCCCTAAAACTCCCTAAGGACAATATTGTGCTTTTCTGACTAGTTAGGGCTTTTTGACCCCTCACTCTATTCCAATGAAAACATGGTATACTGCAAATTCGGTGAGTTGTAACATTTAAGAAAAAGAAAATCTTTCGATTTGTCTGGAAAAAAAGAAAGGTAGAATGTGTTATGAGAGGAGTGTATTGTTCATTTGAATTTGGGATCAAAACACCTGGGTTTTTTTGGAGCTACTTCAAATCTAGATTACAAAGTTCTCCCTCTCCAACTCTTGTGTTACAATAGGACTGCTCCCTCCACCTACCAGTACTGAAACAGCCAAAAGGGGAAACGTTCCTGTCTATTATTTAATGGCTGCAGATTACCCTCTTGTATCTCTGCTTGGCTGAACTGCGGTAGTTTTGTGCTTCACGCCTTCTGCAACCACTTCACTTACAGGAAAAAAATACAAATAATATCTATGAAATGAGTCCTGGTTGCTTTCAAATGGACAATTTGCATTTCTGATTTAAAGAAAGAAACACGCAGCTGTGACACCTCTTGTTTTCAGAACACAACACCACAGGGAAACCAAGCAATAAGGCAAGGCTACATTTGGCATTAATAAGCAATTGATTGCAAAAAGCAGGGGAAATTCTGACAATTAAATTGGTTTTTGATGGCAACTAAGTGTGCTCACAGGAGGAGGCAGTAAGCTTTTCCAGTACAGATTGTTGGGGTAGTGAAGTACCAAGAAAATGTGAAAAATGTCCAAAAAATAAACTGGACAGTGGGATAATCTTCTGATGCTTAATTCTATGAAGCTCTTTTACCAGTGTTTATATACTGCTGTATGGCATACCAGGCGTTTGATTTCATTCTTGGTAGGAAAGGCATAAATTTCCATTGATGTTCGTGATCCAAGATAAGCCCATAAATACATATGCTTATGCAACACTGCATTCAGAATTACAAGGATTTAAACATACTGTTTCTTGCTAGGAGTACAGCTTTCTGACACACTACACAGCAGAGTGTGAGAACAGAAGGAAAAAAAAAACAACCCTGTTACAGAAAATGTTGACCAAAACTTTGAAATGTACAGCAGCCAGAACAAAATGTTCCCAACATGACTGGAGAAGGCAGCCTGTCCCTCAGTTTAGCAAATGCCAAGCAGGTGTATATAAAATGTTGTAGGATGGCAAAGCACTATGCTGAAAACCTCCAGACATAGCTCCGCATGGCCTTTTCAGGTGCCTTTCACAGTGATCAATGTGAAGCTTGGTAAATATTTAATTGGAAACCCACCAAGGGATGCCTGCAAAAATGAGGAAGTACCGATGACAGTTCTGCAAGTGGTTGTTTTTCTGCCTGACTATACTTTACCCAGGCCCTAGCGGAGTGGGATCAAGCAATGTTGGAACTGTCAACTTTGTTTTGTGAAAGAGAACCTGAAAGCCTGAAAACAAGTTTATAAATATATGTATTGCCAGGACATGGGGTTGGGGGGGGCGGGCCTCTCAGGCCAAGTACTTCATTCTGAATTATCATTTCCTCTCAAGGATGTTATAACACTTGCAAAACAATTTGGGGAGGGTGGGGAGGGTTATTTTAATTATTTTAAAGAGAGGAACCCTTACTAATCTGATCTTCTTGTATTTTCTGCTTACTAGTAGCCAGGTCTTTTCCCGGAGATAACCATGGCTCATTTTGTGTGTGTATGTGTGCAGGCACAATTCTTTCAGGAGGCACTTGCCAAGGCAGATGCAAGTGTCCAGTGTTGATTTTAACATGGGGACAGATCCAATTTTGCAAAGGGGAGAGACAACAACCAGCATTGGGAGAATAAAACCGGAACTCTACAAACAGAAGTCTGTGGATTCCGATGGGCAACAAGAAGATGTGAAAACATGTGGAAAACTTAACTTCACTCTCCGGTATGATTATGAGAATGAACTTCTGGCTGTCACAATTGTCAAAGCCTTAGATCTGCCTGCTAAAGACTTCACAGGAACATCCGACCCCTACGTTAAGATTTATCTGCTTCCAGATAGGAAAAAGAAGTTTCAGACACGAGTTCACAGAAAGACATTAAATCCTGTCTTTGATGAAACCTTTCAGTTTCCTGTAGCCTATGATCAACTCAGCAACAGGAAATTGCATTTCAGTGTTTATGATTTTGACAGATTTTCTAGACATGACATGATTGGGGAAGTTATTCTTGATAACCTTTTTGAAGTCTCAGATCTCTCCAGGGAAGCCAATGTATGGAAAGACATCCACTGTGCCACCACAGTAAGTAATGTGTTCCAAAAGCATTAATGTGGTATTTTCATTTCTCTTTTGTAGTTTGTGGCAGAGTATCCTGTTTATCAGCAGAGTCTGGAAGAAAAAAAAAAAAGTTGTCATCAATATTTTCCTTTAAGCATAAAGAATATGATGCTTAGGAAGCTATAAAATTTAATTACTGAAAAATCTTCTGTGAATGCACTGTCACCCATATGGCTCACTGTGCAAATATAAATTAGGTTTATTAACTAAATAGTATATCACAAAAGTCATTGCTTAACAAGAAAAATTAACATTCTCCTGTTAGCAGAATACGCTGTCCTTCAAAATGACCATCTATTAAGGAACAGGCCCTGTCCTGCTCTTGTTAGCAGATTTTCACAGGTTGGGAATCTTGTGAAGGAAGAGAAAGGGGCTAAAAATGCTTGAAGTCTAAAATGTTCTTTGCTGGTTACCCTGTGCTTAGGGTCCCCAGTAGATGTATCCGTGTTGCTGCTGATTACTAGCAAAACTCAGGAAGCACAAGCAAGTCGAGTTAGGAAACTGAAATTCTTTGTTTATTTTTGCAAGCAAGATAAGGAGGGGTGACGGGCTACCAGCAGGAAAACCACCAGTCTCCAAACATTGGTTTTATTAACCTTGAAATCTAAACTCATCTTCCCTGGCTGGAATTTGAGGCAGGGGGCAGAGGGGAAATTAAATAGTAGGGGGGTGGGGGGTGGTTGTTGGTTTTGGTTTTGTTTTTTTTAACAACTATGCTATTTATACAGAATTTCTCCCATCTTTTGTTCTGTGGAGATATCCCAAACAGTCTGAGCCATCCCTTGGTTTGAGTATGGGCTGGACATCCACAGCAGGGATGAACAGAGAACAGAGCAGTACTAGGCACTGCTTCAGTGACAGAAGCTTCTCACCATCCCTTCAATAGAGTTGGAGACTTCCCATGCCTCTTTTCCCAAATGTTTTTATGCTGTTCATACCTGCTAGGCAGGGAAGTCTAAGGCTGCATGGCAAAGGAGGACAAAGAGGGCTGGTATTTCCTCAGTGATTTGAGCATAAGCAATGTGTTTCCTAAGGAAGGAGAACTATTTGTGAGTGGAGCATAGTGAAGAGAGTTTTTGAATGTGAAGTCACAAAAACAGCTATTTATTTTAACTGCTGGGTCTACCAAACTGATCTGAACGGCCTCCAGCACACCTCCAGAAAACCACATCTGTGTATGCTTAGTTTCATCAAGCTCTGATTTCAGGTAAATTTAGGAACTGTGTTCTCAAGCTTAAAATTGAATATGTGTTTAAGGTCTTGGAATAATAGCCCAGTAATATTTTTTTAAAATTTCATCTGGCTTTGATATTATCTTCGATCCTTTAGTAATCATTTAAATGCTTACCAGTCCTTTGAAACAGGCATGTGTGTGAGATTTTTAGCTGATAACTAGAATGGCTTCAGCAAATTAGAATCCCTGAACTATTCATCACTTGTTTTGAGCAGATTGAAATGCCATACCAAATTATGCAGTTGGGAGAGATATTAATATACATCTGGATGAAAATGGTTGCTAATCTTGGCGCTGAATTCTAATTCACATTTCTTCCTTACTAAGGTTTAGCACATGCAGTTATAGCACTTAATTCACTCTGCTGGTGTTTTATTATGTATGAAGTTTAAGAGAAAGCATGAAGTTTTTGGATTTCAGCCTTTCAGACAGTATAGTTTACAGTATTCCGTGTGTGTGAATAAGTTGTCTCCACTTAAACCATTAACAATAAATACATAAAATTGAGATATTCTCTATCATTGGGTGACTACATCAGCTTTCACAAGCTTTACACAATCCTCAGAAAATCATGTAAGTAACTGATTGAATTTATTTTTCCTGGCAAAATAAAACCCTCCTATAAGATGTCCTGATACTATATGTGCAATGTGCTGCCTTGTGTTTTACTTCAGCTGTTTCATGTAGATTCAGATTGGTTAGTAATAAAGGTTTCTAGTTCTACCATTTCAGAAACTGTAAGGTGAGGGAGCCAATCCTGCACAGGAATAAACACTACATAAGATGGAGTATCAATGGAGAATTACAGCTTTAAGCACCAGATCCAAAGTTTACCAAAGTCATTAACTAGCAGTTAAATAACTAACTAATACTTGCCAGCCAGATTCAATTGGGCTTGGATTAAGCCTTGAAAAAATAATCTAGCCAGTTCTACAGTTAGTGAAAAATAACTTTACTCCAGGCAAGTGGTGCTTTGGTGCTCATAAAGAATCTTTAAAAAACAAACTTCCTCTCTCAGTGGGAAGGTCCTTACGGGACCACAGTAGAGCATAGGAGCCAAGATGCAATTTTGCAAATATATTTCCCATGCTTTTTCCTTCTTCACCTCTGCTCTGTTTTGTTGTATGTTCTGTGAAGTTTTTCAGCCTTTTGTTCAGACATGCTTCCTACACCCAGTGGTTTGCTCATCTTGGTGCTAAATGATAGATGGTAAAAAATGGTAAAAGCAATAGAACAAATAGAACAAAAGATTGGTCCAAAACTGTAAAAACACAGAAGAAGTAGCCTCTCCTCAGCTTTGAGTCTTTTACACTTCTCCCATAGCCAAGACTTTTCTATTCAAACGGTAGAGGGAGAGTATAAATAATTCCTATTACCTGCTTGGAAATAAACTATTTTTATGACACAAAACTCTCAAAGTTGAACGCCTACTAGACAGATTTACCAAGGAAATGAACTGCAACATTTTACCAGTGAAGGATTTATCACAGGAGAATTGGAGATTCTCTGCTGTGCAAAGACTCTCTGCCAGTAGTTAACATAATTTTCAAAAGTTTTGCTTGTGCATCCATAAAGGGCTTTTATTTGATACAGGAAATACGCAGTTGGGAAAATTGGACTGGATGGTTGCACTGAGTCCTTTTGGCCATTATACCAGTGACTCTGTGGGAATTTACATTTTGATTTTGTTGTTTTTTTTTTTTTCTCTTAATAGTAATTTGAAACTATTTTATAAAGTGCAGGATTGGCCCCCCACATGCTCATTTTTAGTCTTACGGTTTTCAACTGGTGATATTTATTCATCTTTTGTAGTTTGTATTTTGTTCCTTTATCTTTTCATTCATATCATTGTTTCTCTGTTATATGTTATGTGGAAAACCTACAGCTATTGTACATGTATGTAGCGTGTACTTGTTATAAGTGCTAAAGCATTTTCATTTCTTAATGTTAAATTATCAAAGTAAATTTGATGTAAAATCAGCTGTGGAAAAGAAGTATCCTATAATCCTAATATCTGATGATTTTGATATCCCCAAATTTTGCTTATAAATGGGTGACTGAATTTTCAATAAATAATCCGTCATTTACTTCTGTTCGTTTGATTAATTAAAAACAAGAAAATCTCAAGAGGCAGCCTCAAGAGGCAACCTGTTAAGGTTGTTCAGTATATTGGAATACTTTCTTTCTTAATAAGCTTTAGGAAATTAATCCATAATATCAGAGGCAAACAAATAATATCAAATGGATTGTTTAGACAACATATCTAGCTTCTGTTTTGGCAAAGCGCTTGTGAGTTTTGCATACATTTCTGAGATTTTGTTACAAGCAAAATATACTGCATACTGTCAAAAAAGACAGCCCATTTATGGGAATTGCTAACAAGCACTTAAGTGCAAATATTCAGTGTTGTCAAATTATTTAGGCAAAAAGACCATCTCTTATGATCTAACACTTTTGGAGTGTAAAAGTTTATTAACTTCCTATTATACTTTTTTAAATGATTGATTGCTTTGGAAATCTCTGCCTCTAACGTCATTGCCTAAAAATATTGACAAGTGATTGTCAGAAACATTTTTTTTCCAAAGGTACTCTGTGAACTCTGTTAGTATAATCAGTTATAGGAAACTGTGCAATTGGAAAAAAAAATAGCGCTCAGAATTTAGATGAAAGCCATTTCCAGCACAGTGGTAGTCTCTTGGGGATGTTAGTCATGGAGCTGTCATATATTTGTAGCCTCTTGAATTATCTCACTTAGACAGATGGAACTTGATTATTATTTAGTTTTCCAGCACTAGGCATTTCAGTGCTGCAGTTTTCTGATTTGTGAAGTGGGATATGAAAGAAGGTTTTCTAAGGACACAGACTTCATATGATGCCCATGATGTGTGATTGCTGTTTCTAGAGCACCTGGAATATAAGTTAATAGCATTGCTGCAAAAGACAGAAGTGCTTAAACACCTTTTTTTTTTTTTTTTTTTTTTTTTTAATAAGCAGGACAGTAAGATTTTGTCTCAGTTCACTTATCTCAGATACTTACTAAACTAGGATGTCACACAGGTAATGTTGATAGCTGTTCGCCTCTGTTATGGAAAGATATTCTTCTGACTTCCTGATCAAACAAGAGTGAAGCCCACCTCTGCAGTTCACCCAGAGCAATTGCAGGCATTATTTTTGCTTAGTTTTCTCCATTGTTCACTTTTCATAAGTAGACAAAAACCAGCACACTAGACCTTACTCTGAGTAAAGCAATAGTGGTGTAGAGCTGACAAAGTCTATGGTAGCCAAACTTTGAGTCCGCATTATAAGGATTGTCCTATTTTTAGTGTTCGAAGAGCAGCACTACCAGGAAATGTTTTACCACCAGCAATGTAATGAACTATGCCCTACGGTTAGCCATCCTCCTCAGAACGGACTTAAACTATTAGTTTCTGGAATTGTACATAAAAGCTTTAACACAATGTTAAACAGTTATGAAAGAGTAAAAGCTTGTCAGTATAGAAACATCTGTCATCTCTATAATAGGAACAGCCCCTTTAAAGCCAAGAATAGCTGGCACTTGTCATTTCTACTCAGGGCCAGCGATATAGAGGATTCAGGTGATCACCTGCTCCTGAGTAGATGAGAGAATACTCTGAGTCAGTCTTTGCAGTAAATGTGTTGAGGTTTTTCATGTAGGTTTGGGACTGCTTTATGTCTGGGGAACAAGTAGAAAAGGTGATGCAGAAAGGGTGGGTTCCTGTAATATTATTACTGAATGTTTCTTTTCATTTGAAACAACAAATGATTTGAATATTCTGCTTTGATAGAGGCAAACTACTAGTATCAATCTGCCTTAAAAGCAAGAAATATTAGATGAACTAAGAATATGGTTTCCTCAAGGGAAATTAATGTCTCTGGGTCCAGGCAGTACCGTGGTAGTTATGCTAAGGCACATGGCTTGACTGACCTGCTGTGCCCTAAGCGCTCTCTGAGTTTCTCACTGCAGATAGTCTCTTTGCAGTCAATGCATGGCTGCTTCAGAAGATCGTCTTTATAGGGGAAGCCACATACATTTTGGTTCATTCATGTGCCGGTAGATGCCTCAGTTAGTTCACAGAAGTACCTCTGTTCTCAGCTGTTCTGAAGCAGCAATAGGCTTCCTTGCTGCCTGGCAAGATGAAACTACCCCCCTGGTGCATGAGACAGATGGTTATGTACAGAGGGAGTGACAAAAGAAGGACCCAGGAGGCTTCCCAGGGTGTTATTGAGAGCATCCAGCCTGCTGGACCCAGTGTGCTATCTCAGGGAGTCCTCTCCAGGCCATCAGGACTGCAATCAGCAGCTGCGTTTACCCAGAGCAATCAGGATGTCAGGCGAAAACAAGCATGAGGCCTCCCCAAGCAGAAGACGCAGTCATTACACAGCAACCCCACTGCTTCCATACTGTCTTCCACAGAGGCAAGAACAAACACAAACCTCATTGATTCATTTCCCAGGACAACAGCTCCATCAATAAGTGGTGCTGGGAGGGAGAAAAAGAGTTTGATTTGATATGCAAAGAATAACAGGAGAGGAAAATAAATATTAGCTCGGGACAAGGTTTCCAAAGTAAAATCCCCTTGAGTGGTGGTAGAATTAGCTCTCCACTCCGAGCGTCCTGTAACTTTTGGCAACTTCTGTGTTAGTATAAGTACTATCAAAGTCTACGTGCATAGATGAGTAAATAGACTGATAGTTTTCTGTACTGCTCTGTCCTATCTTTCTTTTAACTCTTGATCTATACCTCAAAACCAGAGATGTCTTAATACGTTCTTAGCTAACTGTCTGGGGGGGACACTTTTCCCTCTTATTTTCTTTCCATCCAACCCCCAACACTTATAGTTTTGTTTTATTTTATCCCTTATTCTTGAAGCTTGAGGTTGGTAGGTTTTATTGGAAAGGAGGAATTTATGTAATGTGTTTCTGAACAGAACAAGAAAAAAAGAGAGAGAAAAATCTGTCCTTTGAGAGAATTAACTTCCTGCAGTATTCAGATCTGCCAATGCATTTTTCTTTAAATTTACACAGTATGCAGAAAAGCAATTTTCAGTGTGACCAAAGGAAGCAGCTAAAAGTCTAGGAATGTAAATGCCTGAATAACTTCTTTGGTATCTGAAAAATTGTTGTTAATTAGTACAGATGCTTACTCGAAATATAGCAGGAAAATTAAGAGAAAAAAATTTGCAAATCAGTTCTTTAGGAATCAAGTACAAAATAAATTCATGCAATCCTTAGTATTTTTGCTATGCTACTCTCACATGCAATCTTTAAACCATAGTTTAAATTACAATTAATAGGAAAGTAGTTATGGATATTAAAATTGAGATTAAGAATCAAAATTATTACTTACTGTGTATTGTGATAATCTGAATGATAATGAAAGTAACAACAGGGAAGTTTTCGAGGGAATTTAATTTCTAATGGAGTATTAATTGTGCAAATACTTGTTACTTTAACCATGGAAAGTAATGACAAGCTACTAACAATAGAAGTGTATAAAGCTTTCAGTTCCAGTAACATTTATATAGCTCATGGTAAGAATCCATAACAACTTGCTCTTTTAAGACTTCATTTATTAAAATTTTTAAAAACTTGAAAAAATAGATGAAAAGAAGAAAAAACAAACATCGGTAGAAAAAAGGCCTAAAGCTCATTTGTAATCAAAAAATGACACCTTATTTCACATATCAGCTCCCTACAAACTGTTCACTTTTGCTAGCATAGGAAACCAGTTAAGATCTTGGATTACAGAAGGGAGACTACAGAAGTTCTTACGCTGTCAGTGTAGTCAGTTAATAATTTTTCCTGTTCAATTCAGAGTTATGGGTGGCGATGTATGAGAAGAAACTACCCTGAACATGGAAGGACCTCTAACTTCCTCATTGAGTTTGTGGAGGTACTTAGCTAAAAGTTGCCTCTTCTATTGAATTTAATGGAAACAACTGGGAAAATGAGTTGCAATAAGATACAGCAAAGCTTTCTCCAGCAACAGCTGTTCTAAAATCTCAATCAGGCTAATTAATGCTTCCCTGCAAGGGCTTCTAACTTCTCCATGCATCTCTCCCCTGTTTATCCGTATTTTGAGTAGGGAGCACAGCCTTTGTACAAGTGCTGCTACATCTACAGGCATATATGTGAAAATGAGAGCACTGTTGTCCGTTGGGTCTGGTAACAAAAATAGAATAAGGACCTTTTTTCATCCGACTTTGCCAACCCCTGTACTGATTTCCCAAGAGCCCATAAAACAAGGAATGTGGACAGATCCTTGGTAACGTAAAGGAAAGAAATATTAGCACATCCATTCAGATGTGGTTGCTTGTGTGGGAAAAGAATTACACTATTTGAAGAATCTGTATTCGGTACCTAAAAACCCCTAAGTTCATCTGAACAGCCGACATGCGCATTTGAGATCAGTGTTTTCTTTGTTTTATTTGTTTTAGCATTGCTGTGCCAGAAAAAGGATTGGATAGTGAGGTAAACCGGGAGCCATAAAAATAACTGAAGCTGGTATAGCACTTACCACTGTTCCAGTTCCTTAGTTCTGTATGATGGCTTGTGTACACAAAAGGGAAATAAACGAAGAAGAGATACGCAGTACCAACAAATGCTTCCTTTTGCATTAGTGCAGCTGTGCTAAATGCTGGTTTTCTGTACCAGTTATTGGAAGTTGGTGGAGGGGAATCAATATGAGCATCTGTAAAGCTAGCTGCTAATTGAAATCTAAGTTTCATTTAGGAAGAAAAAGAAAAATTCAAAATAGACCTAGGAAAGAGATAAAACCTCATGGGGTTTACCTAAGTAACGTGCATTATATGATACATGTAAGACAATTTGAAGCACAGTTAAAAAATTGCATGAAAGACAACCACAGGGTCCAGGCTTGTGTTCTCTGAGTTGTGTTTTGTTTGAGGTAGACTGTAATGCAGACGTGACTTTTGAGGGCAGTCTGTGCCTTGGCTTCCTCAGGTTTGCTTGTACTGAAGGGTTCCTGCCAGATAACTTGTGTGAACTTAATTATCTAGTCATTATAAAGTGAGAAAAATATGAATTTTCTAGAGCACTGAGATTCTGAAATAATTTAAATCCTATTTTTAAATCTCAATTGAAATCAATAATACTTAAGGATCCAGGTAATTTAAATATGCTACTCATGATAATCAATGTAGTAGACTAAGACTTCCATGAGAAGTTTAAATGCTGAGCCTTACTTTATTCATCTAGGTCTGGACTTGTGTTTTATCTCCAAATTCAAGAACATTTAGTGCTCATGTTAACAAAAAAGTGTGGAGGGGAAATGATGATATCCCAGACATTTTACCCAAAACCCAGTCTCTGATGCATCGTATACATATACATAATTTTAGTCTTAATCCTTCAAAAGAACATTTAAAAGTTCCTAAGTCTTTGGATTCACCCCATGGGATTGATTTCCAAAGATTATTTATTTCAATGATGCATTTTAATGTCTTAATTCCCAGTTGCCCTATGACTTGTAGAGGTCCTAACAAAATATTGTCAGTTCACTCCGATATGAAGAAAGACCACCAATCTCAGCAGATGTTCAGAGCAGAAAGTGAGTAAAAGTACTAGGACGTTGCATTCCTTACTAACCAAAAAGACACTGTCTACAAAAATTTCAGAAAAAATCAGTTGCCACAACTGATACCAAACTAAATTAAAAATAGAAAATCACCAGAGATGTTTAAAGGATTCTGAAAGAACTTGTATTTTAACTCATTCAGAGGACCATGGGAACTCCTAGTCTGTGGTGGCAACCTGTAACAGCCAGTTCTGTCCACCAGGAGGTGAGTTAAATGGTGTCTACAGAGTAGTGCTGGGTCACTACTGATTTTATTTCTAGCCCTTTGATCTTACAAGGAGTGACTCATAAATGTCTTTGATATAGACAACAGTTTATTTGAAATAGTATCTATTCTGGTCTACTGCAGAATTTATCTATTGAAATAGCGTGCAGAGCAACATGAGTGTTGTTCTACAACAAGAAAATCAGGTATTTCAGGTCAGCACAAGCCACATTTTTTCCAGGTATAGGTTACAAGTGTCAGAAAATGCCTGCATAAACAGTGTAGTGGTAGAGAGTCTTTTCCAAATCCTAAAACCATCCCTTACCACTTCACACTGAGTAGTCGGTACACTGGTTACAGAGCTCTGGTAACTTCAGTACATCTGCCCTTCGTACAGCCTGTTGTACAGAGCGAATAGATTCCCCTCATTTATTGTCCAAACATTTCTTTGTGCTTTAAAGCATTTTGCTCATTCATCACGTGGTCAAAAACACTGGATTTGCTTGCAGGGGATTTTTCCAAACTCTTTTAAAATATAACCTCAGTACACAGTGTTTAGAAAGGAAAGAAAAAAGACTGAGCGTGAGCCTCAAGTGGTTGTCATTTTGTTAAGCCTGATGCTTTTCTCTGCTCTTCAAAAAATGTGGTAGACTAACCACCATACGGAGTTTTGCAAGCATTTTGAGCAATGCTTTTTTAAAAGTATTTAAGTCATGGTAAATAGCCCTGTCTGTATTCTTGTCCATCATTTGAGCTTAACCAAACTTTTGAGTGTCTATTCAATTTCTCTTCAAAAAGAAATAATAGAATAGTCAAGTTCATACTCCATCTTCCAAAAATGACTTTTTCTCTATTCACCTACACAAGTAAACTCTCTGAAGAGGGAAGAATTAGTCCTTTTTATAAGCTGCCCACTGTGTTTAATGATCCAACTCATCTTCATCACCTCTCTCAACATAGACCTTAAACTTCGAAGCACTGGATGTGGGGGAACCATATTTACTTTTCAAACAAAAGAGATCTTTTTGACATATGGATATGAGGAACAACAATCAGACTCTGAATTCAGAATGTAATGCTAGTAACAGGAGCTGTGCTTAAAACAGATTTCAGCTATGACAAAAAACGTAAAATATAACGGAGCATTTACCACTGTACCAGATGAGTGAAAAGAATTACACTTAATTTGCCCAAGTTTTATTTATATTTTCTGATACAGAAAAGTGAATTTGTTAATGTACTCTGTGGTACAAAATTCTGCATGCTGTGTGGCAAAGGAAAGTGTTGGGCTAAGGAGATGTCAAATAGCTGTATTTATCCTATGTGGACTGAATGAGCTAAATCATTTTGAAATCTTGATAAATCTGAAGTCCTGAAATCCTGAAAAGGATGAAATTTGCCCACAGTGCATGTTCACATGCTTATCAATCTATTAATTCTCAGAACAGAATCCCAGCAAAATGACTGAACATGTGAATTGACCAACCTACAAAAAAAAGTCACTATTTTATTAACAGTGCAACAGAGAATTTATAGTTATTCTAAAGCTGCATTTTTCAATCTAAAGTCTACAATACAGAGGGGAAAAACAAAACAAAACAAAACACTCTGGAGCATGTGATTAAGTCCATCTTTATATCAAGAAAGATCTGAAGTACCAATTTCAATTTAGACAGAGTATTAACCCGGAGGAAGTCAATAAAACTGTTCATGTAAGCAGCTGAAAAATGTGAACAAGAAGCCCTAGTCTGTCTCATAGCTATAATTAATGTATCCGTCATCTACACAGCAATCATTATTTTACTATGTATCATTTAAAAATATATCATGCTTCCCTTCTGATAGGAGAACAGCTGTACCATAAATCCAGCAGTTCTCAAACAAATTTGTACTCTTGGAGTAGCTGTGGGTTTGACAGATAAAACAGTGAAGCTAAGATATTAAAAATAAGCTTTTTAGTAGTAGTCAAAAAAAAAGTCCTGTGAGATTGCATGAGCATGCTTGAGAGTGGCTGCCATATAGTGGCTGCCTTCCTTACACGCTCCTTACAAGCTCATATTTTAAAATCCTGACTCTTTATTAATATGCAATTTTCTTTGGGCTTTTTTTTTTTGGGGGGGGGGGTTTATGTAAAATCTTAGAAGAATAGGAAAAATTTAGAACATAACTAACATCTCAACAACTGAACCTTTGCAGTATTAGGATAATACTGTGAGAAAAGAAAAAATAAGAACTGATGGAACCTCTCTTCCTTAGATTACATTTCTCAAACGTTGTAGCATCTGAACTATATAGCAACATCATATTGCATGAATTCACAGTACATTTTCTCAACATAGAAACTATCTCTTTGTGAGGAATATTAAGATCCGTATGACCCTTATCCATCTTTCTGAGTATATTACCCTCCAAAAAATTGCTATTGAGCCAGGAAAATTGTAGGTGCTACTCCTTTGCTTTGCTTTTCTTCTAGATCAGAATAATTCCTCAGAGCACAATAAGAGCAATAAAGCAAGCATCTTTTACAATGACATTCACCTTTTCAAACCACTTTGGATAAACATTTTGTATGCATACATGTGTGCAGAAATGAATCTCCTACATAAATTCCAGTGGCTAAAAAACATGTAAATGTATGCAATCAAAATATCCCACCAGATTTTTCTACTGGAGATGATGGAGTTTGAGTCTTTTCAAAAGCAGAATTTGACATTCTACATTCAGCACCTTTTCATTTATGTGAATTCAACACAAACATATCAGGAATCCAGAAAGTTTTGACTCTGCTTTTATTTTAATTTCTCAGTTTAGTAACTCTAAATCCCATCACTGAAATATTATCCTGCTGATACTCTTTCTGTACTTTACAGAAATAATTTCTGAAAATTATTTGTGACCTATTCAAAAGTACCTGAGGCTGCAAAAGAAGTCTCTTATGTTAAAAAAATAAACTCTAAAATTGTGCATGATCTGAACTGATTTGTTGGTAGTAGGGTCAGATTTCTAATCATTGCTTTTCTTTTTCAGGAAAGCATAGATTTGGGTGAGATCATGTTTTCCCTTTGTTATTTGCCTACTGCTGGGAGAATGACATTAACAGTCATCAAATGTAGGAATCTCAAAGCAATGGATATAACTGGCGCATCAGGTGAATCCACTTCTTTTTTAAATAAAAAGGCAGAGTCTGTTCAGGAAAGGGACAAATAGGAACTCCTTGGGTTTTGTGTGTTTAACATGGTTGTGAAATGGAAGTAGCGGGAGAATGGGTATAGGCTCTGTTCAGATCTACGGGCTATCTTTGGTCTGGCAGGCAGTATTTCTGTTCAGAATGCCTGTACCTTTCCTTTGCACTGGCAGCATACTGAAAGCAGTGTTTGCCAGCATCACTAAAATCCTTGTAATTTTTTGTCTTATCAATATGACATTCCAACAAAAAAATGTTGCTCTTATGCTCTACACATCTGAATGACTTTGAGTCCAAATGCACGCAACTGATTATCTGTTACTCAGATCCCTATGTCAAAGTGTCACTGATGTGTGAGGGTCGAAGACTGAAAAAGAGGAAAACGACCACCAAGAAGAACACACTCAATCCCGTTTATAATGAGGCCATCATCTTTGATATCCCTCCAGAGAATGTGGACCAGGTCAGCCTCTCCATTGCAGTGATGGATTACGATCGGTAAGCACAGTTTGCTTTCTGACCATTAATCTTCAGTGAGAAGTTACCTGATCATTGCAAGCGACTGCTTTGTACCCCCTTGAACTTTCAAGTAGGTTCAGTATCACAAAAGATAAAGCCTTTGAGTCTTTTCCTGAAGAGGTTTAAAGCTTCTACACCTTTTAGAGCTCAGGGCATTTTATCTGTGTTATAAATAACCGTGATGAGGAAGAAACGTGTCTCAATTTTCTTACGGGCCACTAGCCTTGGCATACATTTCTGTCCCCGTCTGGTGGCTAGACTATGTAAAAACTTTCTAAATCAGGCATGTCTCCCAGTTTAAAAAAAGCTCTCATATTTCCAATTTCTAATTAAATGGCAGGTATTTGAAATCAAAGAAAATTTAGATGACTGAAAAAGAATTAAATTAAGTTGCAATGGTTGACTCAATAAAAAAGCTTTGTAACTTTGGGTTTAGCCCTTGCTAATAACAAATCTGAGCCTCAGTTGTGTATGCCTTCACCAAGAACTGACAGGAAGAGGCTCCGGAGTGGCTCAAGGCTTGCAGGTTAAACTAGACAATGACTGAAAGAATCATGACTGAGCTAAGTCTGCTTCATTCAAATGCTATTAGTAATGAGCTCTAGAGATTGCAGAGCAAATAAACAGTGAAAGCCTACTTTAGTAATATGAACCTTCAGATTGTTTTTCCTTGCCATCAGATTTCTGATTGTCCTCCAACTTCTGTAAGGAAGACTTTCTCATTCAGATGTGAAAGGGGCACTGCGGCGCTGTTTGAGGGAGAAGGGCACAGCAACTTGCACGCTTTCAATCCTCTTCAGCTGCCCCTTTCAAAGCGTTTGCTAAGAGGAAGTTAGGAAACATTATATATACATATAGGCAAAAGACATAAAATTGCTTTCTGGAGTCCCTCAACAAGTCTATGGCACTGCCATGAGTATGAAGTATTAAAGGTATAACCTGTTATGGCTATGTCTCTTGTCTTTCACATTTTTCACTGACGTTCCAATGACCACAACAGTTAAATCTGGAAATGTAGTGTGAAATGATGTCTGAAGGATTCATAGCAGGAAATATGTTCCCATTTTCCTTCACTCTCCTCTCCCACAAAATTTAAGCATACTTTCCTTCCAGAACATTTGATGTATTATGAACTTTTTCTGTCCTTGTGTCTTTTGCGTTGTAACCTTTTTAATGACAAGGGTTACATGTTCATTGCTATTTTTATAGCTGCTGGAGGCAGTCTGGTAGTGGCTGGAGATTTTTTGATGCTACCATTACAGAACTTAATATTACTATGGTACCACTAAAACTAATAACCGTAATATGTAAGATGAAAATTTTGGGCATGTATTCTATGCTCCACTAAACCATTAAACAGAATTATACATCAGATGTTATTAAAAATATTTTTCTTAAAAAATTTCTGCCTCTCTGCAATTTCCAGAGTAGGGCACAATGAGGTCATTGGGGTATGTCGGACAGGAATTGATGCTGAAGGGCTTGGAAGAGACCATTGGAACGAGATGTTGGCTTACCCACGTAAACCAATAACTCACTGGCATCCGCTAGTAGAGGTAAGAAGTCATGAAATTTTCTTCTTCTCTGTATATTGAATGTTTTTGACTCTCTCACACTTATGTGCTTCTGAGAATCGTGAAAATCAATGCAGCATCTATGGAGAAGCTATAAGATCCTTAGCACAACTTAAATCGAGGTGCATGGGTTTATTGATTACTTAAACATGCCATTTCAAATCTTTCCGTGATGTGCTGATGGCACTGTAAGAGTAAATTAAGACATTTAAAATTTCCAGAGATTATGATAAGGAGTTTAACATCCACTTAGAAGAGATGATTTGCAAGTATTTTAAAAGCAACCATTTCCTATTCAAAAATCTTTAGCACGAACAGTTATGTTGCTAAAACATTAATCTGGAACTGGCCTGCTAATTAGGCTAAATTGAGGCAACATGCCAGCAGCTACTGAAGGTATTATCAGAGTTACTCAAACAGACATTTATTGGAAGCTTATTCAAATGCATGGGTGATTATACCTACAAGTCTCTGGGCTTGGACTCCCCCTTCAACCTGCTGTGGCCACATCTCATTGGCTTTCTGTATGCAAAACGCTCACACCTTTGAATTCGGAAAGATTCATATTGAAGCCTCAGGAAGCAGCAAGCCCTGGTTGGGGACACAGGGGACACACTGTTTAGCCCTTCCCAAAAGCAATCTCTGCAGAAAAATGAGTTGCTGTCTGACGCTTCACGCGCCATTTGGTTTCCCTACTGCGTAGCACATGGCTGCAAAGCATGTCCAGTGACAGGTAGGAAAAACCCAACAGCAAGGCTTCAGTAAAACACCTGAAGAAGAGTGTGAGGGCAAGGAAGCTGAGCCAGTGCAGCAGGGAAGCCTCTTTTTAGAGGTTTGTGATGCTCTCTGGATTTTGTAAATTTGGAGACAGAGGTACCACCCCTGATTGATTGGTGAAACAAACCCACTCTGTGAAATGAGTCACAGGCATTTTTAGGCAGTCACTTTAGGAATTTTATTTCCATTATTATTTTTTCTGCTGGAAATTTTTAGCCAGAAAGGTTCTAAATGTGATTTGGCTTCTTTTTTGAGGGAGTCTCTTATCCTCTGAAATGAGTGTGATGCACATCCAGATATGATGACATTTGTAAAACTAACACTTTTCTTGCAGTTACCTGGCCGAGCAACTAGTTTTGATAGCCAGGGATCTTGTTCATCACCAAAACCACCGCTTACACCCTAGGGAACAAGAGTGGATTCATCGTGTTCAGTGTTCAAAGCTCCCTTGCAGCTCACATCTACATAAACAGAAGGTTTGGCTTCCGTGGATGAACTGTATCCATATTTTTTTATTAAAATACATTTTGCCTATTCTAAGTCTTATATTACAGTTTATAATAATTTCTTAACGTATGAATGAAGTTGACTTGAGCCAAATATAAACCTTCCTCATACAAATTCATTCACCTGTTTTCTTCCTGGCATATATCCAATGTCATATCCAAGCAGTATTTTGATATGACCTATATCTTTGTCTAGAAAAACAAATCAGAAAAAAAAAAAATCCCTTAAACAAAACCACTGCAGCTTGTAATGCCTAATTCTTTTAAGAGCAAATAGTCATATATAACTCATGTAGTAAATTTCTTCTAAATTGCACTAAATTCTGTATGACTTCTTAAGATAATACTTCAAACCGAATGTTGCATGAAAAACCAACTGTTGTCATGTTTTGACTGTTTGGAAAATCAGTTCGTTCCTTGGGCAGGGAGGAAGGGCTGATCAAAAGCCCACTGAAGCCAATGAGAAGGGCCCTACTGGCTTCACTGGGTTTTAGTTCAGCTTTTGTGGAACTGGATCTATGCAGTTATAATCTTCCAGCAACCCAGATGCCGTCTATCGCTACGGGAACTCGTTAGCCTGTCCAGCAAAACAACCAAGCACGCGCACCCAGGAAGGTGGCTGCACTCTGCGGCCGCTTTGCTTCAGCTACCCACCAGATGATGAAGGACGAGCCTGGATGTCTCCGCATGGCACTGAACAGCGCATGTATGGGTATCGCTGTGGGAAACTAATGTGTCTGCAATGAGTTGTGTGGAAGTCGATGCAGCTCTGCAGGGATGTAGGTGTCTCCTGATGAGGTGCATCGAGCCCCTTCGAAGCAGCCCATTTGCTGCTGGCATCATGCGGTCCTTTCTTGGTCTTTACGCAGGTCAAACTGTAGAGGAGAGAATGCTCTGAAGTAAAGGAATTGATTTAATGTATTTTATCTGTTCAAAAAAATGACCAAACCTGCAGTTACATCAGTGTTTTTCTGATTCTTTATTTAATTCGACAGTATTAGATTTCTTTGAAGTTATTTTGACAAAGTGCATAGCTCATGTGGAATAGTTTCTGGTCCCTGGCTGGGCCCCTCTAAAATTATATGCTAAATATGAATTTGAGATGTGTATGGAGAGACAAATTGAAATGTAACAATTTTATAAACTAGTAAACTCATTTATTAGAATATATAGTGACAGCAAATGCAAAAAAACTATCAGCTGAAGTGAGCTGCTTTAAAAAACTGGAAGAGAACTACACATTATTTTGTGGATTTAGCTCTTTTTAACACTGCAGTTTGCCTCAATCAGATAGTTATTTTCTTTTTTGTGTGTGTTTTCTGTGTTTTTTTCTTTCTGCAAAGAACACGGCAAAGACTGCATGTTTGGGACTGAGATTTTGAAAGCTGAACTTTGAACTTTCTATTTGAAAGCAAATAGAAAAAAGTTGAGGTGGTGGGTCTTTTTGCATCTTTGTAAAGTAAAAAGAAAACTGAGAAGCTATTGTTTTCCAAAACAGCATTTTTACAGAAGAAAAGTGTCATACATGACAAAAAATGCCAGTGGAAGATTGGTTTATGATGATCAAAGAATTTGTGAGAGTTAATCTACTTATAAAGGGAAAAGGAAGTTTCTGAAGAACCATTTTGGCTTGATTAGTTTGGCCTGGTTGACATAGAATATGTTCATAAGGGTCTGGTCCCTCCATTCCACTAACTAATCTTTAAGACAATCAAGTATGCCTTGAAGTGTCTTCAGTGCTCCAGGAAATTTAGGTAGGCTGGTCTTGACTTACAGGTGTTTCTAAGGCAAAAAAGGAGGCATGTTTTATACCTTGTCTTCTCTGCCTATAAACACAACAAGCAAGCAAACAAATTAATAAATCTTTCAGACATTCTTTGTGAATTAAAAAAAAAAAAGGAAAAAGAAAAAAAAAAAAAGCTCCAGCCCAAGCTTTTGAATGTCCATTCCAGGTTGCTATTCATGGCCTCTAGACAGAAACAGTTTTTCCCAGAGAGGGTTGGTAATGCTTAATATTGATCCTCCCTGCTCAAGATTGTATTTTCATCACCATAAAAACAGATCAGCCTTGCAGAATTCCATTCCTCAATTTGATCTGGGTGAGTAATTTTTTAAATTGGAGAATGATCTCTCCTCTGTGGGCTTTTTTTCCTCCCATCATTGTTATCATCATGAGATTCTGTGCCCTAGATCATCTACATCATGATTTTGCAAGGTTGATATGGAAACAGAGATAGATATGTATATATATATGTGGAGATTGAAAACCTATTTTGTGTATACATTTATCTTAATAGAAATTATATCAGCAGTGGCCTTTGTGGCCTAGAAAATACTTTTTGTAATGTCGTACTGTAACAGTAAACTAAATATTCTTTGCAATTTTTTGCACCTAATATCCAAAAAAGCTAAGAATTTCATGATCAAATGTAGCATAAGTGTTCAGCAATGAGCAACATCTTTTTAAATATTTTGTTGTTCTCTATGAGTATCCTGTATGTTTCATCATAAGTAGAAAGGTATTTTGAGATTTGTTTTCTTAAATTTAAATTATTGTCAAACACCAAAGGAATAATATCTCAGTTTGTGCCCTCTTGTTGTGTTATTTTTGGTGTTGTTAATAACAATAATGAATGACTTCTGTGTCTAAACTTGATTTATGGGTGCTCTGCATCTAGGATAAAATCAGTCTGTAAAATTATCAGGACATCTAACTTCAAATTATTATAATTATTATTATAATTATTTTGAGTCCCTTATGAGTGAATAATAGAAATAATGCAAAAGGTGGGTTGTTTTTTTTTCCACTGCTTGCTTAGCTATCTCACAAAATAGGGTATATATTTGGTATAACATACCCATTGGCTTTAGAGCCTTGTTCACAAGTTGCTCTCTGAGCCTACTCACAGAAGCACCAAGTAAAAGCTTAGCACAGTTTTAATCAGTGAATATGTTTCTTTATTAATCTCTTAATGAAGAAATATAAAATATTTTAATTTGTAGAAGTTGTAAGATCCCTGCTTCCATCCTGAATGGGTTTTTTGTTACTAATCCACATTTCTGCCGTATCACAAACATTAGCCTAATTTGAACAAAATCAAATCTGGCAAATGGTTGGTGTAAAATATATTGTAGTAATTTTACAACTGTTTGAAAAAATCACATTCCTAAATGCCCGAGTTATTTTACTGAAATGATTTACTGGAAACAGTAACAGCACTTAATAAGAATTGTATTTTGCACTGCAGAGCTTTTTTATACTTTCACAACAGTAAACCACAGAACTGTACAGAGAAAGTACATGATGGATTAAGTGGTTCCAGGGGAGCTGTTAGATTTTTGTATTTATTTTCAATAATGCACTTTAAAGTGAAAAACCCCACATACAAATGTATCTAATGAGCCATTCTAATCTTTTGGGTAAATATTGTTTTCAAGCAACTGTTTCCCTTCCTCACATTAAATAAGTTTTCAGGGACCATTAGATTTGCTCTAAGCAACTATAAAATTGTTATTAGGTCTATGCAAAATGTTAAGTAGGACCCTAAACCACAGGTAGATTTAGGATTCTAGTGGCACTGCAGACAGTAGCGTAGGTGAGCATATGCTCAATAAGATGTAGGTCACGTATTGTAGTCCATGATCTCAGCTTTAGATCACTGTATTGTATACTTCTTTTCCCTCACCCTCCCAGCAAGTAACCATCTCTTTTCCCACCATCTTTTATCTATGTTGGGCTTCTGTTCAAGCAGTAGAGACTTGACCCTAACCTGTGTCTGCAGTGCTGAAAGATGACTCCTGGCCTTAAAAAAGTAGTAATATGAAACCTGTGGGGTCTTGACCAAAAAAGGTGTAGGATAGCTACATAGCTCATTTTTGTTCTATGAAGAGCTGTGAAGGAATTTCCCGTCTGTGCCGTCCCTTATGGTCATCAGACATCCAGAAATCAGTAATCCTGTTTTATTGCTTCTAGCAAGCACTAAAAGAGCAATATACATATCTCAGGGATATGTATATTGGTCAGGAACAGAGAAAGTGTCCAGAACCAATAAGATAAAACGAAACTTAGTGTATCAGGACAAAATTTCACCTGCAAAATTTCTTCTTCAATATATGGAATAGTTCTGACATCTTATGTTTAAGTAACAAAACTATACATTTTTCTTAAAGAATCACAACCGCATTCAATATTTTTGAAGAAAAGTTAAAGCAAACAAGAACTGGTTTTATTGGATTGATTTTTTTCCAAAGGAAAAAGCATTTGCTTCCTAAATTCTTTCTATGGATGCATTTTTTGAGCAATATTAAGAAAACTTTATGTTTCAAAAAAAGACTTACTTGTTCCATCCATTTCTCCGATTTATCATTTTTTTTAATTGGCTTCAATGTAATCCTTTTGAAAGTTTTTAACATGATGATGCACAACAAATACATGATAGTCTATTTCCAAGATTATTTTGCTATGTCTTTCTAAGCAATTAACTGCTTGTATCCTATAGACTTTTGTATGTACTAACTTTTTATTACACTCCATTAATTTAACAAGCTTTATACATCTGGAGTCATTTGACTATATTTTTAAAGTGTGTAAACATTTAAATGAAGAACTCAGTAATAGAGTTCATCTCCTGCTGAAAATGTCAAATTTTTCACAGATCCGTAAATGTGCCTGCAAAATTTGCAAACCACCTTATTAGAGCATGCAAAAACCTAGATTTGCACATATAGTATTTGCACTTGCGAAATGTATAATCATTATTATTTAGCACTTCTATTACAACAGAATACCCATGCCTAATCAGAAATATGTTCCAGTTTGTGATAAATACTGAACAAATCTGTACTGAATGACAGTTCCTTGACCTGAAAAGTTCATATGACTTTATTTCTACAAATGAATATGCTTGAAAATTCTGTACGTGTTAAAATATGACTTCTATGTTAATTAGACAGTGAGGTGACTTTTGGACAAAGCTCATATAATGTCTGTTAGACCATCCAAAATATGGATAAAGCATAGTATATATGACAGGAATATTAATGCATGTTTTGATTGAAAATTTTCTCTCTCATTCACACCACAGCTCACCCTTTGCTCAAGATTCACTTTCACTTAGCTTCTGAGGCTTGTCAGTCTGAACTGAGCTCTCTGGTGTCAGAAGATTGCTAGATCATGGCACAGAGCAGACCACAGAACGAAGAAAGACAAAGGAAAGCGTGGCAGTAGGAGCACCGTTATTTAATGCAAGAGCAAACACTCTGAAATGAAAATCCTGCTTTCAAAACTGGTAATCATTACAATACTCACAGTCCTTTTCCCTTCTTTCTGTAAAGCAGGAAGAAAGAGGGGCGTTCCTGAAGAAGAGTCATCATTAGGCATAGGAGTTAATAGAGGTGCTGATCACAGCCATTTGCCATTTCCAAGGCAAATAATACCTTAACTTCAAAAAGTGTCTTTTGTTTACTCGTCCAAATGAATAAATATCTCCTGCACAATTCCCCTTTTCCTTAGTCCCAGCTGGAAACTGGTGGGTTTTTAACAGCATGCAGGAAACCAAGATCTGGAACTCTAAGAGAAAAGTGAGGCTGCAGGTGGGATTTAAATCACAGGGGAACGTGGCCAGGAAAATGGAACTAACACCTTCAATCTTGCACTGAGTGCTAGGGGATGCTTGATGATAGCAAGTGCTCAGGGCTGTGATTTTATGTTTTATCTGATAGTTCCTCTACAATGTTGCTGTTGCTGGGAAACCTTTTCTTTACGGCTCAGAGAGGAGAATGCCTCTGGTTTCACTATGTAAAATTTTTCCACCCAAGTATACTCTGTGACTCTTATGTTACATGGGACTCAGTCCTCTGGAAGGGCACAAAACCTGTTAAATTTGCAGAACAGGAAAAATAAATTAAAGCTTTGCGCTGTACTGTCATGAGGACTATTCACTTTGTTGATACTAAGGGTAAACGTTGGTGCCTTATTCATCCAAGGGAGGACATTTCGTACAGTGTTCTCTATTGCGAAGGCCATGTTGGTGAACCATGTCAGTACTGCTGAATACCCTCTGTATCAACATTGTCAAAATATAACTAATAAATATAAATACAGGTTGCGTAAGTTATCAGAGTACCAAAGCTCTCTCCAGTGGGAAAGATATACTAACTCCCTGATAGATAATTCAAGACAGTGCGCTCTGAAATCTGGGTCTGCAGAAGTCACGTAGCTCCTGCGATGAAAGTGGAACTGCTCTGTAATAATTTATGAATACACTATGTTGACTTGGCTATCGGTCTTGAATTAGGTGAGTTCAATAAGTAGGCTTTAGGGGAAAAAGAACAACAGGCAGAAAATATTTGACAAGGGAGCGCCTCTTAGAAGAAAGACATTTACAGAACGTTAATGTCCATCCTGTTGCCCCGGGAGATCCTACTGATGCTACAGTCATCTGAAAAATGCATCTCATCTAAAATGGTGAAAACCCAAGTAGGCATAGGGAAAAAAAAGCATGGGAATGATCAAGAGATCTGTTTCAGAATAGACAAGATTTATGTCTGAGCAGGCTGGGGTGCAAGCTGTTCCTATAGTTTACTGAGAAATTAGGCTGGGTTACTTTCCCATTAAGGGATGGGAAAGCTTGACACAGGACAGATATGCATATAGACTGGTATTTAAAAATACAGTCATTTGAAATATTTAGGCTTACATATTTAAGCTTAAATATTTAAATAGTTTTTGGGGGGTTTTGTTGTTTTTTTTTTTTTTTTTTTTTTAATGAACACATTCACATTCACAGGCTTCCTGAAAAAAAAGTTGCAAAGGCATTCAGACTGTCTGGGTTAGCAGAGTTACTACAGACACAGGCAGTGTCCCGGAGCCCAGCATAATTTTAGGAGAACTATGAAATCCTGCCTCTCCCCGCAATAGGTGAAGTCAGGAAGCCTGACATGAAACGAGAACTGAAGACAGACCTAGGAAAGGATGAAGGCATAACTATTTCATGACAACTTCAGAGCTCACAGGGAGCTTTGACACTCATTTACTACCCAGGGCACAGCAAGAGTGCCAGCAACATGTTTTCATGACAGCAACCTACTCTGTATACAGTTTTCCTTCCCTCAAAACACAAGCATAGAAATGTTTTGGAAGGACCACTGTTTTAAAAAGTTTGTGATCTTTTCATACCTTAGAAATTCAAACCGCTGAGGTAAAGCAAATCTATTCATTCTTCTGCTCACGAGGGAAAAGAAAAAAGGAGGAAAATCAAATTTTTCAGTAAAAATCAATAAAGCTGTAGAACATGCCTTAAGTTGCTTTCCTGTGTAGAATAATGATATAGATTTAGTACCTGATATCTTTAGACCTCTTAGGTTAAAAAGAAAGGCTGTGTTTCCTATTACAATACAATATATTTCTACAGGTACAGAATTCTTACTTGCCTAATACTTTTGTGATTCCTAAAATCAGAGAAGTTCTAACAAATTATTGTCCACATAACAGACAAGGCATTTTAGGCACTTAAGATTAACATCACTATAAAGGATTCTGGTTTTTGCGATGGTTTCTAAGTTAATTTCAGGGGAGGAGAAGTTGTGGGCAGTTAGTTGTTTTTGTGAAGCAGATACATTTCTATAAATACAATCTACAAGAGGAGAGAGAGATAAAAGGTGGAGTTGTGGGGTTTTTTTCAATATACTATGAGTTGAGACTGATAATTGCATCAGAAGTGAAGAGGACAGAACAAGAAGATATTTAAAATCTTTTGTGGCATCTGAGCCATGAACATGAGAGAAGAGAGGAGGGGAAAGCCTATTCAACATGTAAAGAGCTCTCTAGAAAAGAAGTGTTAAAAAGAAAAGCAGAAAATATAAAAAGGGAGTGAATTGAGAGTATTTTCAGTAGTCAAAAATATATGTGTAGCAAACACTCCAAAAAAAAAAAAAAAAAATTTTTTGATGTAATTCCCCAACCTCCTATCTTGTACAGTCATTTGCAAGCTCACAAGGGTAGTGGGAGCCATGTTTCAGAATTTGGGTCTGTTCTTGAAACAAAAACAGCCCTCCGCCCCACAGATCCTGATCCCAGAGGATTCATAGTGCAAAGAGCACTGGTAGCTGCTCATGGCACCGCCTCCCCCTCCGATCTTTCTCTTACAGCATAATTGAGGTAAAAAAGGCACATGGCTGGCATGTGCTCAGACGCGTTCCTCTCTAGATGCTGTAATGGTCTCCTATTTATTCACACCTGGCATAGGTTGGAAAATCTCCAATAGGTGAAAAATAATTTTTGTATAATGTCACCTCTTCACATTTTCAAAGCTTCTGACAATCAGTGCTTGAATTACCAATAGGAAACATCTCTGAAAATGCTGCTGTGTTACACAGGGTACTGGTTTTGTTTTCAAGTCAAGCCTAAACTAATGTCACACAGTGGTGGAGGAGTCATAGGGTTGTTGCAGGTGCTAATTCTCCGATGACTCACAAAACTGAGGTCATGATTATGGTGTATTCCTCACTTAATGTCCCACAGGTCTTTGTGCATGAATAGGGTCCTGGAACTGTTGTTCCAGACAAATCCCATCTCCTTCTGTTCTTATTATTCATGGAGGTTCAGCTGAATAACGAACTCTTATTCCTTTCTCCTCAATTGTCACATAGCACTGGGTGTACTCTGATTGTTCCACCCTGAGAGTAGATGCCTTTTAATGAAAATCAGAGTGATCAATAGAGGACCATTACTTCCCTCGCCGCATTATTTTGAGGCTTAATTGCATAATAATAGTTATGAGGGAAATGTGTGCATAGTTGAACAAGATAGCATTGTTATCTGTAGTTATTTCTGGCAAATGGGTATGTGTGGATGGGTGTGGGTGTGTCTTTCTTCTTTATGTAAGTGGAGATTTGGCTACCGTAGAAAATGAAAACAGAGATTCCATAGACTCTCCAAAGAGCACTTTACACTCTTACATTTATTCCTTTCAAGCTTTGTGTAGTATAAGTGTTTAACGATCCTGATTATCCTTACAGCACAAGAACTTGATTTATCTATTTACATCTACAACCTTTTCAGTTCTTAGTCCACCAAGGTAACTTTGGGCCAGAGAATCAAAATCACTGATGAAAAAGTATAGCTTTATCTTAGCCAGTAACCGGATCTGCACAGCTAGACTTTTTCTGCATTATTCTGAAAAGGAGCCTGGCACTATTGCACTTTAGCTACTTGCCAGTAGCAGACAGACAGTTGTAGGTCATAGCCAGGTTTCAGAGAAGCTCTGAGGATTAATCTCTAAAATTTTGGGTCTAATTCTGCATGCCCCCCAGAAACAGGACAGCCTATGAAGTCAAAAAGCGGTCCTACCTTAAGAGGGCTTGATAATGAGCAATCTGTGTTGAGAAAAGAGATTTCATTCAAATTATTCCAAGGCATGTTTTAGAATATTTTGCCTCATTTTCTGTACTGTTATTAAAAATGAACTTTTTCTTAAAATAAATCTTTATAATTGAATATCTAGCAGGGCAAAAATTGGTACTAAAGTACCAATCTACTCATGCACTGAAAATAATATAGACGCAAAAAAAAAATTAAAAAGCCTTTTAGCAAAAATATCTGTGCCAAAATATAAAGATGCTGATGAAAAGATATTTTGCTTTTTCTGTGTTTTTTTCTCTTTTTTAAAAATAGAATACTTCACCTATCTTTTTTGGGCTATCTCAAGAAAAACATAAAATGGTAAATGTATCTAATGTAGCTTTAATATTTATTGAAATAATATAGCACAAAACAACTTATTAAATTCAGCCTTTTAAGGTGTAGTTTTAACAATACACATTTATGTATTTTGCATTACTTCGAAAGCTTACCAAAATCTATTCATTACCTTATTTCCAGTATATAAGAATTATAACATGCTTCCAAAAGGAACTTTCTTTTAGGCCTAACCCTTGCTACTTTATATGACAATTGTTCTTGTGTTAATTAAAATTAAAATATTTTTTTAATATCATGGAAATAGTCCATTAAGTATATCCAGCAAAATAACTCTTGATGTCTTTTTAATGTTGTTTAATTTCAAAGCAAAGCATTACATACAGGACCAGCCCACCACTGAAATCCAGCAGAAGCACTGCTATTGATTTCATTGGCTTTGCATCAGGTTGCGTGTGATGATGCATTGTAGCACCTTATGAAATGAACCCGGTAAGGATCCTCAAGGCAAGCAGAATGAATTCTCTTATAGCCACCATGGATGTTTGTGGCTTGCTGACACTTCAGACTACATTAAAAGTCTTCAGTGCATCTCTAGGGTATGAACTATTATTGCAAATGCTGATTTTACTAATACTGGTAAGAAATATGAGCCTCAGCTGCCTAATTTGTTAAATAAAAATGTCTGGTCTCTGTAGTCAAGCATGGAGGTCAGATGTATTTTTACTGGATTTTTCCTTTTTAATGGTGGCCTACAGTTTTCCACAAGATGCTATCTTGCTATTGAAGCTCAGAGGTTGTCTGTACAGACTAAACCTTCAATACGTAACATTTAAATATCCCTGTTGCACATCAGATATAAAGCACTTCTTTTCACTCTATATTTCTATGGAAAAATATTGAACAAATTTTACTTTTGTTAAATAAATAGAAAACTTTCTCAAGAAGGGAAAAAAGTATAGATATATATTTCATCTTGTTTCTTGCTTCTTTTTCTTCTGAGTGTGAGTCTAAATTCTTTCTGTTCTTCTCTATTTAGGTGAGTAGTTTCAGTAGGATACATTGGACTTATATACATATGTCTAAGGATGGGGTATGGCTAGTTCTCTAGCCTACAAGTAGGCACTGTTGGTGTTGATCTGGAGACACACTTCTGACGTGTTTTCTCCCCATTCTGGTGGAGAACATGAGGGCATTTGTTCAGCAAACTACATGAAATATTTTTAAATGTGACCTGCTAGTCGAGTCCCTGCGAAGTTGCGATGGCTTGGGCACACACCCTGAGCAGAGCTCAGATGCTTTGCTGGCTGGGGATAGGGTGATGTGGGGAGTCTTACAGCTAGTCTGTGCTAAAAGCACATCTCGGCAACCTCCAGGCTAGTGTAGCCACGCTGGCTGGGATGAGAGTGGGTGAAGCCAAATTCCATTTCTTCATTGCCCTGCTCTGCCCAGTCCTTACCACCTCAGGCAGCAGGACTGCAGCACCGGCTCCTCTGCGCGTCAGCCAGATGCTCCTCTAGCCACTGCAAGGGGAATCCCAAAAAAGCTTCTCCTTTCTTCTTGTGAGCTTGTAGTCCGTACTGTGTTCAAGCCAACTGGCTTCAGTGCGCTCCTCACAAGAACTGAAGCGAGGGGAGTAGAACACAGAAATTAGCCACATCTTTTCTTCAGCACAGAACACTGCGTTTTTCTAGTATATGCTTGTTCACGGGGAAGGCATTCTCCAGGGTGTATGCTTCAAAAGGTAGGAAGTTAAATTGGAGTTCCTGGCCATAGGAAACACTGACAAATTAAAAAAAAAAAAAAAAGCAAACTGCACTCTGTATTTTAACATTTAATATTTTGAAATATTAAAAGAAAGCACCCAGTACAATAAAAATGTCAGAATAAGTATCTTTGCTTTGACAATGTGGGGTTCTGGATTAGGCCCTAACTGGCCCAAACTCTAATAGAACTCCCTACCTTTAAAATAATATTTATGATTAGATCAGAAATGTTGCCAAGTCTATGTAGCTTACAAAGAACTGAAGAGTTCTTCTAAGATTTTGTCTCTTCTTGCTATGTGGTGTTGGCTGACCAAGATCTAATATTGAATACCTGACTGTTTTAGTACCCTTTATTCAGTGTTCATGATGTGACTTTTTAAATGAAGTCTGTGATTTGATACCTAGCCATTGTTCAAGTCAATATCCTTGGCTTCTGCGTTATAGAGACAAGAAAACAAAACTTTTTGAACTTGTGTTACTGGCTTTTTGTATGCGCTAAATGGCCATTTGTGAAATTTGACAGCATAAAATTGTACTACTGATAGTAAATGGGGTTTTTTTTGCACTAGCCTTTGAGAACTGTAACACATTTCAGTATTTTTACAATGTATTCTCTAGAAAGTGTGAATCTATTTGTCAGTTCTGAAAAAAAATATGTAACGATGAAACCTCAAAAGATGTTATGAAGTGTACAGTTTGTGATAATTTTATATTTAAAAAGACAAGACAAAGAAAAGAACTCATTTGAAATAATTTTATTCTAATTGTTTCATATGTATTTTGAAAAATAAATAAAGTGATTAAAATGATTCATTTTTTTGTCTTTCTTACAAAAACAAACTATTCAAAAGTAAATAGAGGTCAGTGGGTTATAACCTTTTCCTATTTATCCTCTCCCTTTTCCATGCTGGAATTCCTTGTGCACCTGCAGCATATTTCCATTGACTTGATGCCTTAACTTGATGCCTTCTAAAACAGAAATATCAGTTCATTTTCATTTCTATGGGTGGGAAGAACAGCCTTCTTAACCTTTTGGCCCCAGGCTGAGCACCCCTGCATATATCCAAGTAACATTACAAAATCTTTTATTCTCATGAATATGTTACTATAAAATCTTACACCATAAAGAGGTGGAGGACAGTTTTGCCACTAGGTTTGCAGAGTTGAAGACAGAATATATTTAAATGGAAAAAATTAAATCCATTATTAACTAGTGCTTTGCGTAATGCTTTTCACATTATCTTCCATTTTCTGCTATGCTATTGTTTACTGTAATCTTCAAAGTCATTAGAACATATTTTAAATGATGAGTTAATTATTCAATTTAAGATTATTAAAGTTTTTAAAATTATTGAAGTACTTCATTGAAGAGACATAAGCCTAATTTCCAGCTTCCTTGTTCCTAGTTGCCTAACCACATAGATCAAACAGACAAGAATTTTACCACCATGCAAAGGAAAAAAAAAGACAGATTTGGACAGGACTTAATTTATGTTTAAGTTGATTTTGTGCTAATGACAACATGTTATGAAGCAATGATGATCCAGGGTAGATGGGCTCAAGCATGTCAGATACTTCATTTGCAATTAGCAGGAGAGCACTCTTTAAAAAGGAAACCTAAACTGCAAGTGTTCCGTTTCAGCTGGATGTTATCTTTTTTCATTCTACCAGCTGCTTAATTGCATCTGATAAAAATTAGGAAAAAACCACCATGGTAGCATATCTGCAGCCCTGGAAAATATTGTCTGGAGAAAAATAGTATCCAAGTTCAACATACAAGTAGTTGCCCCTTGGTAGGCTTTTGTAATTTGCTAAAGTGAAATAAGATATATAGTCTTGAGGTTCCAATCCTGTTTCTGATGTTTGCTGGCTGGACTTTAATCTATCCTAAGTCAAATTTCTGGTAATGCGATTAAATGCGATTCTGTTCTCTGCTTCAATCCAGGGACTTGGTTTACATCTGTGATTGAAAGACTCAGTTTTCTTTGAGAAGCTGCTTGTCTTTACCTAGCAAGGGTAATGTCATTCCAGTTTGCCATTGCCTTTAATCTTAAAATTTCCTCTTTAATATATCAAATTCTCATTTTTATTAGAGGGATGGGTTCTGATGGTTATGAGTAGTACAGTTTATTTTGGAAAATTAGCTGTAATTCACAGAGAAACAATACCACCTTCTGTAAGATTTCATTGCAAGCTGTGCAGTATTATTTCCCCTTAAAGTCCTAATTCTTCTACTTCAATCATTCCTGAATGTTTCTGCATTCCTTACAATAATCAAATTTAGTAGCCCACAGAGAAGCTGGCGAATGTGCAACTTAAAAAGGTGCAAGAACGTGAAGGGGAAACAGGAGCAGATTTGTCAGAAAAACAGGAGAAGAACGGAGGGCAAACAAGGGTCTTAGAGATTTAGCCTTTCTATGAGTCCTGCTCCAATCAAGCAGCAAGATATGGGCATTCCCCAGGACAGTGTGGTGGCTTCTCCTCTGCTCCCCAGTGCATGGGGAGAGGTGTTGGGCTGGTGGTACAGATGTTTCCTGAAGTATAGATGTCCACAGCCTGGTCCCAACACAGGGCTCAGGTGGGAGGCTGCACGGCGCTGCACGGTGGGAGGCTTTGCCCCTACCCCTCTCCCACAAGTGCAGGAGCACTTGCTCCTGCAAGTGAAAGGGCTCATGGTGCACCACAATATGTTGTTTCCAAACTTCCATGTGTTTTCAGGCAACCTTATGGTTTGGGGAAACTTTTGGTGGCTGTCACCTCCCTTTCCAGCTTGCCTCAGAAATAGACAGAAACAGTTGCTGACTTCAGGAGAGGAGAATGGCTCCTGTAAAAAGCCACACTGTTATACCCTTTAGCCTAGTGAAAAATAAACATGATATAATTTCACAAATTATTAATATTCTTACACACAGAGAAGAGCACTGTCTCAGTTACTGCACACAATTACCACAACATTAAAAGTGGTATAGAGAAAATTGGGAATCAGAACTGAATCCATAATTCCACTCTTCTAGGCCACAAAACTACCATTCCTCTAGATGGACTTACACTTTGCATGGGTTATATCAGAGTCTCCCAGAGGAAAAGTTGTTATGCATATGAAGGCAGAAAATGAATTTTAAAATATATATGTAGTGCCCTCTTATCCTGTTAAAATACATTGGTTCAGATAAGGAAACAGAATTATTATTTTCCCACAATATTGCCTAATATGTCATTCTGAAAGTTGAATAAAAGCCCTCCTGCTGTTACTGTTGTAGATAACATAATCTGGTTTTTAACTCAAATGACAGACGCATGTATTTTTAGAACAAAAGGTCCTGCATGAACTCCATTCTCTGTGCTGCTTTTATGCAGCTCAGTTATTCCAATGCTGATTGTAGTCATATAAAATAGATTATTTTAAAAGCTTTAAGTCTATGGCAGTATAAAGACAGAAATCTTTATCACTCGTCACATTCTGAAGGTGGTATTTTGGGAGCAGTGCAAGTGCTCTGATTTGCACATGCACTGATTTTACTTAACATGCCCACCATGCTTAAATTGCTCAATTACTCTCCCCTTTGGAATTTTAAAATGCAGCAATCATAGCTTAAGCTCTTCTGCTGAAGTGGTAAGCATACTCACTCCCACTCAGGTGTCTTTTTGCCTTCTCCAGCATATATTTTTTATGTTCTCAGGCTTCACGCTACACCTCTTCAAAAAACAGCAGTTCTCTTTGTGTCGGTGTCATACATCCCATGGAGTAGCACATTTCCAGTTAAGATGACCAGCCACAGTTTCCCATTTTAATTTCTTTTATAGCTGTTCAAAATAAAGTCTCTTTGCTCTAATGCTGCTTCTCAAGGAAAATGGTGAAGAAAATCGCTTTGTTCCAAAAAGGAAGTGAGATTGACAAGACCTTGTTGCCTGTCCCAAATCTAACGGAATTTCAAATACACAGCCTTTGAAGATCAAAATTTTGTTTGGAGTGACTAAACAAGACTTTCCATAAGGTTGGCTGTTAGGAAGCACTCACTGAGATTCAAGAATCAAGTCAAAACCTGAGACTTTGCATATTAAATACCACATGTGATGTTATATAAAATCAAATTATTTTAAAAATCTTTGCAATAGTAGGATTGGATAGACATGTTCTATGCAAAGCTGATTTTATGCAAAGCTAATTCAATTACTCATTGAATACAAATTTTGTTGATAGTACAAAAAATCCTAAAAATATTGATTTATTATAATGGTGTTGCACTTAAATATAGATAAAACTACCAAATAGAAGTATGGCTCACTTATAACCAGAATTTATTTAAATTAGAATTTGCATTTGGGAATTCTTCACATTTGAGCTCTTAATTTCTGAGCTCTTTGCCCATTGAGTCCACAAACAAATCTGCCTAATAAGCTTCTCTGCCCTTTGGACTTGTTCTTTAAGATATGTTTGTGAAAGCCACTTGTTAAAACCAGTCATAACTATAGGTTTCAGACATCCCTGAAATAAAAATCATAAAATAGTTTTTGCTAAGGAAACATCCTGCTAAAATCCCTCTGATACCAAGTCAGTCTGAAAGAAGCCAGCTAGCCATCTTAGATAGCCATCCACCACCTTCCTTATTATAGACATATTACAACCAAGCGGAAAAGTATTCATGCCTAGGTCCTTAAGGCCAGAGCCTGGACCAGCACAGCAGACAACCTCCCAACCTGGAAGGTACCCAGAGAGACAGCATTAAGCAGCTCCTCACTGATTTTCTTTTGTGGATTGTGTTTCTGACTTCAGCATGCTGGGATTTTTACAAATAACATCAGGCCTTCTAACTGGGGAGGTGGGCATGGGAAACATCTGTCTGGAGAGCATCGCCTCCACGCAACTCACTAGCACCAGGAACTAACAGCTTATTTTTTTCTGTGTGTACAATCAGAAGGAGAAGTGTTTCACAAGAGGAAGTTGTAGAAAAACTTTGGTTTACAGTTGTGGCTGCTGGCCTAAAAGTGGTGTAGATGTTCTAGGAAATGCGTATCTGTGCTTTATTTCTAAACTGTTGATCAGTTCTTTATTCCTAAAACCTGATAGACTCAAACCACTAAGCTTAAAGATTGGGAATTGAACCTGTCACACAAGCAACAGTGGCAAGTATCAAAAAATATATTCCCTCCTCTTCTTCACAAGCTCCGTGAAATCACTTGTGCATTCAAAATGACCATCCACTGCAATAACACAGCTGATAACTCTCGTTGTCTCACAAACATTTCCATTGGCCAGAAACTGGTTCACATGCCCTATCTGTGTCACAAATGCTCTTTAATGAGATCAGCATAATCATAAATTCAACCACCATTCTGGATATTTCAGAGAAGCAGCCTTCGGGGTGACACAGAAGGAAGAAATCCAGGATAGATAAGAAAAAGAAAACAAAACATATTGGCAAACTACGCAATGTTGGCTTGCTTTCAGCTGACTCCCATTAGTTCCCTTGGCCTGATTTTAAAGTGACTTTACCTAAATATCTCTAGCAGGAAAACAAATGTCAGTTGGGTAGCTATATCGATTTATCTGAATAGCAGTAGAGTCTGGTTTCTAATTCTTTCAAATGAGAGAAATAAAGCTGTCTGGTGCTACACATCCATGGTGCCACAGTGGGTCTTAGCTAGTTGATTGTGATAACCTGCCTACAGTGTGGTAATACCAACTAATTTTGGTAACCATTTTATTGCATAAAGAACTCACAAACTCGTATAAACTCTGTTTTCCAAGTGCAGTGAATTATGTGTAATTTTGACTGACGTTGTCTGGTAATATTTATCTGTGTGCTTGCCTGCTAGTAATAATTGCATTTAAATATTTACATTGAGTTCTAAATGAATTTAGATATTTAAATTACATTATGCAGACAAATACAGGCTGCATACTCAAGTAAAATGATATCAAGCATAGCTTTCAGAAATCTAATTGAAAATCTGTAAGTAGCATTTTAAAAGTTCATGCTCTATGAATGACTGTGTAAGCATATTATGAAATTAAATTCCTTTAAAGTGTTTATTTTTTTCTCCTACCTCAGGAATAGTACATGTGGATAAGAAGCTCATATCTATATTCTTTTCTGCTCGTCAATGAACATAAACTCCTGTTTCGTTTCCGCTAGAGACCCTTCCGCAGCAAGCTGTGGGATTGTACTGAAAGGAACTATTGTATTGTTCCCTTTCAAGCATGCCACCCAAAAGCCTCCTGCACCATTCATTTGGCTCATTTCTTCACCCTTCATGGTTGGTATTTAGGTGGCTGGACTGATCCTCACTTCTCTCCCCATGGGTAGAATTTACAAAATCCGGGATCAGCCTGGGGAAGTAAATGTAATCTGTGGCATTTCACTGCCTTCACGGTTTCTGTTTTTGCTTCAGGAAGGAAAGCACATGTGACGACTCTCCTCATAACAAGTTATTCTTTCCTCACAATCCAGGTCATTTCCATTTGAAATTATACTTTGAAAACAGGCAAAGCTTAGCCCTTTTCCTATCTGTCTTCTCTACCCCTCTATCTGCATCAAGAGGAAGAACATAACAGGAAACCCCCACTCCCCTCCAAATGTCTGCAGCCCTGACATACTGCAGTTGTAGAAGATAGTGTGGGATGCTGGTCTATCTTCCTCCACTATGTAAGCAAGACCACATCCTGTCCTCAGAGCAACTGCCTACACCCAACTCTATTCCATGCAAAAGCGGAGTCCCACCATCACAACCCAGAAACATGTTTCCCACCAACATCATTTTCAGTTGCAAATGTGACTGTCTGCCTTGCCCATCAGTATCTGCTCTTGTTCAACAACACTTCCAATCTAGCTAGAATGACAAAGAATCAGCTGAAAAGGGGAAGGGGTAAGGAAAGGGAAGGAAATGGAATGTACCAAATTCTAGTGAAAGTAATGCAGTTTTGATTCTGGAAGTGTTCCACAGCTGCCATTGCTTGGTTATGCTCATATAACTTTGTGGGCTTAACGCTGCAGACTGGCAGACAGGTCTAAATAATTGGTTTGTCCAAAGAAGTGGAATTAAAAAATGGAGCTATCTTTAAAACTGATTGTGCAAGGTGAGATGCTAAAGAGTAAGAATATATTGTTTCATACATTCAAAAGCTTTCAGAGTTACAGCTGACTGTCTGGGGAATGATGACTCTTGCCAAGTGCTGGCTTCAGTCCACTAAAAATATTTTTCTGTGTTGGATTCAGGCTGCCTGCTGCTGTCAGTATTGGATTAGTCACCAGAATATGTTATTCTTCTCTTGGTCCACTGGCACAGGGCTTGATGATGTCAATATTAATCAAAATGCCCTGGGGCAAGAATAGAGGAACACAGACACATTTCCTTCAGCTGTTTACCTAGGAAACAGAAGAACTCAGTGACTTTTATCATCCATCTTCAGCATCAATGCTTGGTGACAGCAGTTGGACAAATTACTTCGAATGTTTAGTGTCTCTTTGTATTATTTAGATTTAATAAACCTATGAAGCTTCTTATTTTGGAATATATGGTCAAATTGCAAGCATTTTGATTCAAATAAAACTATGACTTCCAGAGAAACAGACGAGATATACAGAAAGATATAACATTTCTCTACATACAAAGCTGTATTTTCCCCTGGAAGAGGAGTGTTCTTTTTCCCTACATCCACAGAAGAGTTTCTGAATATGCAGGCAGATTCATTACAGTTCACGGTCCTGACTGTTTCCGAAACAATTCGTTTTAGCCCTCTGTGATAAGTAAGGCCAAGCTAACATTGTTCATTTCTTGTTTCTGAGGTGTGCTGGTGCACTGGAATACAGCATCGCCTGCTGTGTACAACCTGAAAAGGGTTTTCAAACTGATAGGTTTATTTCTACCAAGATTACTACAGCCTTTTTTTAACTTTGGTATAAGGCTTTTGTTTGTACAAAATGCAAATAAAAACACAGACCTGGTCCTTTTGAACTGGGAGTTGCCAAGTATCTCAAATTTCTTAGGAATCCTACAGTATTTGTTCTGGGGGGTTGGGATTGTTTTGTTTTGTTTCCCAAAACCACAGTCTTTGGCCCCATAAGACTGTGCAAGGTTTTAAGCTTTTATTGAAGCAAATGTTACCATTATTATTGTGCTATAAATTTGAATGTGCAACGAAGCATACCTAGAAGACTATGAATTCAGATACACGTAAATGTTGACATTCACCGCACACAAGTACATACCACATACATTTTTACATAGTCCTGTGAATTTGTGACTACTTGGATTGAAAGTATTGCATTTACACTCCTGAAAACTGTAGTTTGCTTCACTTTAAAGTAATACAGCAACTAAAGCTAAGGATTTGTTGGGTGGATTACTAGAGAGATCATGTGTAAGAGTTTGCAGGATAGTTCCTTCTTTTTGAAAGGCAGAATTAAGCTTCTTGAACTGTAGAGAATTTAAGCAGAGCCAAGGTTATCATATTCATTCCCTGTCCTACCCACCTGCATGGACAAATATTTCCTGTTCTCCTCATCCCTGAGAGTCTGAAACTATTTCTCATAGTTCTCAGAAGGCCCTCAGTCCCCCTCTGCCTCCCTCGGTGGCATCAGCTTCATATTCCTCAACCTGATGAGCACCTGTTTAACAAATATAAAAGTACCATCTTCCCCTCTTGTCACAGAAAAAGGAAAATTTTCCCTTCACTCCTTCTCCCCTTATATCCAAACCTCTGAACACTACAAGGACAAGGCTGGCTATCCTGTACATTTCCTCACATGCTACAGTCGCCTGAATGGACGTATGTAGATTAAGGTAACTTGTTTCATGCTGTAATTAAGATGAAGAAATAATTCCTTCATTTTCTGAGAACATTTGTGTAAAATCAAACCATCACCATAACTAGTGACTGGGTTTTCCCCTACTTGTCCCCACACTCTGACAACACTGAGCATTACGTGTTGATTTCTAAATGTGTGATACTTATTTCCCCTGTTCTTTGTGACCTGTTGCTGTTTAAGAGGTTGTTTACTCTGTCGAATATGAACAAATACCATAGCTGAACAAACTCATCTCCTGTTTTCTGTCTCATTCAACATAATGACAAACTGCTTGTTACTAATAAATAACCGTGCTTTCTTCAGTTCACACATGCATGCTTAGAACAATCTGTTTATTTCCATTAAAATGATTCTGAAGCTTCCTATACAGTAAATCTCAGAAGACTGGACATGAAAATTGTAGACATGACTATTGCAGACACGACTTTTCTTCTGCCTTCCTTTGTACAAGTCTCTTCCCCAGTGACTCCAGGCATTGAGTGTTACATAAAGGGGTAGGGTATACCTCATTCTTAGTTGACTCATTCTTACACTTGGCACCCCACAACTGGCTGCCACCACCAGTGACGTTCATGATCTGCTTGTCTGAGAGAGTCTCAACACCTTTGCAGCATTCACAGTGAATGACAGCTTGTTTAAGCTTAAGTTACTCCTTTATTCTTATGACTAAGCTACTCCGTGATTCTAAGGGGCTAACTGAACTTCATCTACTTATGCTGACACTGTTGTCAACTAGGCTTAACTTATGCTAAAGCCTACTGTGACGTGCATACTTCAGCTATTCAACACATTTTGAACATTTCTTATTATTGCTTTTCTTCTTACACTTTAAAAATTTTCACTATTTTTTTTCCCTGTAAAAATATCCTGCAAAAAGATGGAATTCAAGTATAGCTTAAAAATAAGCTCCTATGGACAACACATAGTATGGAACTAGTTGCCAGCTAGTATACCTGGTGATGCTGCCACCAACTCAAACAACAGTGACTAATTTCACCTGATAAATTGTACTAAAACAACTGTATGTGTAAGTAGTGTATTATCCCAGACAGCTCAACCAGAAAAAAACAAAACAAAACAAAAAGTAAAAAAACCAAATCAAAACAAAAAATCCCACAACAAACCCCCAAACCTTAAACCAACACAATTTAATACTAGCCACAGGTCACATATAATTTGGTAATGTGGCATCATAACAACAAAAAACTATTTGAGATTTACCCATGTATTACTTGAAAAAGTTCAAAAGAAAGTCTATAGGCTCAAAACCAAAAAAAAAAAAAAATAGAGAAAGCAAAACCACCCAACTCTGTCAGCCTGCCTCTCTCTTGTATTACAATTTGTACAGAGGTTTACATCTGTACAAGGCACCCACTCTACTCTGACTATGGTAGAAAGGATTTTGTGTCATCCCAGAGAGAATATCCCTGGGACACAGCAGGGGGGCAATCAACTTAAATATGAACAGATCCCAGCAACAGCACCCAAATCAATTATTTTAGGAAAGCACGCCTCATCTTTCAGTCATGTCATGCTCTTCTAGGACAGACCCCAGACACAAGGACTGTGCGTGTTTGAACACATCCTAATAGTCAGAGAAAGTCATAATCTTACTTTTGTACGTGTCAGTAGCGAAAAGCTGAATATTTCAGTTCAGAGTGGCTTCCTGGACTAGGAATAGAAGTACAACTGTATTCCAGATGCAGGATTAATTCTTGAATGAACAATGAGAACATTTACAGTAGTGAGAATTTGGAAGCATGAAGTACTCCCACTGCCAATTTTTAAAGCATAAACTGTAGCAGAGAGCCAAAAAAGAATCAAAATAAAAACAGCAGGAAGAGAGTTCTTGAGAAACAAAAAAGAATGCAGTCCTTTCTGAAGAGAATTTTTCCCCTGAAGAGGATCAAATTTCCCTCATGATTCCTCCTTATATATACACTGTAATTCCACCTGCGAGTCTTCAGTTCTCTGTCTGTGTTTCTCCACAAAAGATACTACCACTTGTGCTGGAAAGTACTAGTTAATGATACAGAGAGATTCCCAATAGATGACTAGTCCAAGAACACTGTATCTAAGAATACTGAAGTTCAATTTGATCTAGTCTGATTTGGTCAATAATATGAAAACAAGCCCTCTGAAAAACGGCCAAGCTGATTTGTTGCCTTTTGAGAGACTTAGGAAAAGTAAACACATCCTCCGTGGATGCCTTCTTCAGAACCCCGTATATACCCAGATCAGCAACAGATGCAGGTAATATGCTCCTTTAGCCATTTTCTACAATTAGCCTTCGGATACCTGCTTTCAGTAATAACCTTGTTAACCACAGTTGACATTTCACTGTGTGCCTAAAATCAGATTATTTTTTCTATCTGAAAAAAATAATCTCTGCATTTCTGGATGTAGAAGGTCTTTTCTTTCACTTCGTCTATGATGAGATTTATTAACATCTTGTAAAAGGTGATATGCAGGTTTAACAGCCATGGACAAGCATCAAGGCCTCTATATCAACAGAGTTATTATAGCAATGAACATTTTTAGCATCCCCAATGCATAGTGGTCTGCTATGCAGTTGTGACCTTACTTTTACAGAGACTCATCTAGTGAGTGATAATGAATAATTTAATTCTGAACTTGCTATCACATCTGAGCTGACACCTACCTAGGGCTGTGTATCAGATCTGCCAGTCATATTGTGTTAGCTGAGCATGTGCGATCCTTGAGTACACAGGGACTCACAGATTTTTTGAAGACTTGAAAAATTATCCCCAGTGGAAATTTTATGAAAGCAATACTCGGAAAGAAGACTGGACCTGGACAAGACTTTTGTTGTGTTTTGTTTTATTTTGTTTCTACCAGACAAAAAGAACATGGGTGTCCTTGATCTCAGGCTGTCTGTCCAGTGTGAGTACAGAAGACGACTTGCCTCCTGGCTGCCACTGAGTTTTGGGACCTAACTGTAGTTCCTTGTAACAATTTCCTTAACTTGTAATTACTGCACACTGGGTCTTGTATTACACCTGTATTTTTATGATTAACAGGTTTAGATTAATTGTTTCTCAACTCATCTGAGGAACATGGGGTCCTACACAAACAAAATTATACAAGATATTACTGGATTTGTCTGTATCACCACTGTAAAGCGTGGACTCAGATACAGTAATACCCATCTCTGCTGCTTCTAGAGAGGATGGGCTATTGCACAGGCTAGGACATCTGTGATTACCTACTGTCCTTGTCCCATTTATTCTTAAAAAGTACACAAGGCAATGTGGGGCATTGTAAAAATTATTTCAAGAAATTTAATTCTGTTTTCAAAAGGAAGGGAGAAATATAATTTTGCATTCTAATTTCTTTGGATGCATTTATGTGTTCTTTCTCCTCAAATAAATGGTGTCAAGCAACCATCCGTGTAACGTACTTTAGTCCCATACTGCAGCTATTTGCAGTGACTAATATCTTGTTGCCCATCACCTAAGCTATTACAATGCCAGATATGCTAATTACTTCATTGAATGTGCAGTACAAAATGTGCTTGGCTTGAAACCATTCTTTAGACAAGTAAAGCATGTATTTTTTCTCCTGGCAGTTTAATTGCACGACTGTCAGCTAGATCACAGCAAACATCTTTTTCTTCCTCATCTTTCATGCCCTAGTCTGTCTTCTTGCAGTGTGCTTGCAATTGCTAAGTAAGGGAAAAAAAAAAAA
>VXBO01006727.1:135575-182032 GCA_013400135.1 Rhinoptilus africanus
AAAAAAAAGAAGGAAAGAAAGAGCATTTACAGCTTACAAAGCTACATATGTGGTCTTCTAAATACATGTATAAATATAGGTGAGTAACAGGCTTCAGGAAAAGGAAAGAAATGAGATGCCAATGAAAATAAGCCAAACTTCCATGAGCAGTGTTGGTATGTCCATCCTATGGAGTTGTACAAAGGCCATTGACATGAAAGGGAATATTTACAGTGACAGAGGTAGTGTTTGATCTGCCTACATAAAGATGAGATATGTTGCATTGGCCTATATGAAGATTTTCCACAGCATTTAAGAACTACTTGGCAAGCGGGTAGGGATGGAGGTGAACTGAATGGCTGGCTGCTCAAATATCACCAAGAAGCGACACAGAGGCTGGACCAGGAAGCTGCATCGTGGAAGGGCAAAAGCAAATGTCAAATAGCAGCAGGGTGGTGTCATCCAGAAAGTTCCTATTATTATTAGCTTTTATAAATATTATAAAATATAGATTCACTACTTAGAAATACCTAGCTTTTGTAATTTTACATGCTCAGGATAATAGATTTAACTCCAAACAATGCACTTCTGCTATTTTAAGATTAGTTTTGCTCTAAGAGAAATCCAACTTTATGTTTGAAAAACAGCCTTTCCTCTACTCCCTACCTCCCTAACTCCCCCAGATAAAATTAATAAGTCCTTAGAGTTCAACCTCAGCTTAAGGTAAGAATCATTGTTTACTTCTACATCTCTGTGTTATAAAATTACCAAGATCAAGGCCAAGTTCTTCATCCACTTTATCTGCATCCAGGAGCACCATGTGCAAAATGCCCAAACTGTTTTTCACTCTTTGTCTGGTCCAACAACCTCCATCTAAACTCTCTGCCTCTGTGCTGCTGCCCTAAGTTGGCCGGACAGTCTGGCGTGCTTTCCTGCTGGAAAAGGCTGATGGTGAGGGCTGAAAAGATAGCTGGGATCTGTAATCTTCCAAAATTCTACCTGGATATCAGTTGCCAATAAAGTCAATATGGACATGAGATGAAAGCTCTCCAGAGTATGCTAGGTGTTCAAATCGCTTTGGAGGCCAGCTATCTCAGATGTACTGTGAACATAGACTTGATACCTTCTCTGTCTTGTGTATGCATACAGAGGCCAAGAACGCCCTTAGTATTTATCCATAAGAAAAGTACTATTTTAAATTACATCCTTTTTTTTTCATTTCACTCTGCTTCTGTGTTGAGATAGGAAGGATCTTTGGTCCTTGTTTCTTAAGAGTATATCTCTGCAGCCAGGCTGAATCCTCTCAGTTTTTGCTCCCGTCCTCTGTAAGATACAATGGGGCCTTGTGTGGATTTTAAACTATTCAGTGTAAAACTCAAAGTAAGCTTTGATTGAATCATAGAATAACCCAGGAAGGGACCTCAAAAGATCATCTGGTCCAGTCATTCATTGCAAAGTTCAGACATTCATCCCCGGATGAGGCTCCCTGGCCTATTGCATCTTTACAGCCTCCAGCAATGCAGACACTACCACATCCCTGAGGAGGTTGTTCCAGTGAATGATTGTTCTTACTGTAAAAAAGTTTTTCTTATATCGAGATGAAACCTCTCCCAGTGCAACTTGTACTCATTGCCCTTTGTCTTCTCCGTGTGTCTCCTTGTGAAGAGAGAGCCTCCATCCTCTTTGCAGCCACCCTTTAAATATTGGAATACTGTGATTGGTGGTGTTATAAACACTGTTCGTTTTGAGAACTTGTTATATGTGCCATAACTTTATGACATTTGAAAAACTATCACCCTTTCGATGTCACCAAAGGTTTCTTTTTTGACATTGAATAAAATTTAAGAAAGATTACAAAATAGTTTATTATAACTCAATAGCAAGAGAAAAATCACTTGAAACTTGAAACTCTGTATTGTGAAGAGTGTACAGTTTTGTGTGCATATAAAATTAAAAAAAACTCATTGTGTTGCTGTAATATTTCAGCTGCTGGTACAATTTATACCTTCAATTTCTTAAACTTTCTTCTCAAAATAGGTCAAGATCATTCTGTAGCTTTTATTTAATCATGTTGCTATAATGTTAATATCCTAGTCTGCTCATAATACTGAAAAAGAGACTTCAGCCTTCAATATTTAACATGGAATAACAGAGACTGAAGATAGAGCCATGGTCTTAATCACAAATAAATGAAAGGTCTTGGGAAAGGGTTATAAAAATCATACATCATTATAGAGACAGCCCCTTCATGCCTTCAAAAGCATCTTAGAATAACAGTAATGTAAAAAAGTAACAAGAAATGGAGAGGAGGAAAGAGTATGACTTGCCACCAAGCCCGTAAACTCACTAGTTGGAGAGTATAACCATAAGGAGTGCATGGAATTGTATTCTAGATGACTTCAGATGAACAATGCTGCAGTTTTTCTGCAATAACCTCTGATAAACAACCCTTTCCCTACCACCAGACCCACCAAAACAAAACCAGCTCTCTAAAAAATGTGACGGTACCTTAAATATCTTGTTGGTTTTTAGAGGAGATAAAGAGATAATATATTTTATTAGGCCAACACATGTAGATGATGTTGTTGTCATCTGTGTTTGTGACTTTTTTTTTCTGTCTATGGTTTTGAACCTTCGAGGCCTATATTCTGTATTTTTTCTGCATTCACAAATGTTTGGGATTTTTTAATGAAATAGAGATTCCTATGTATTTTTCTTATGTATTTTACAGAAAATTAGAATAACGCTATCTTTCATATAGTTCATTGAAAGAGAATATAGCGAGGCAATTAGCATGCCTGAAAGCACACACAAAATGGAAACGTGTTTCCTATTAAAAATGCATCTGTACCTGTAAACTGGTGTGCAATATGCAAGGACCTAGGCAGATTTTTCACAGAAATCTGAAATAAAATATGGCAATCTGAAGGTTTCTAATCTTTTAATGTAATTCCAATGGTATTCTACAGTTCAAGGGTTACTTTTCAGTGCACCTTTTTTAGCTGACGTTCATTACACTGAAATAGAAAATCAGTGTGTTTCAATTACCTTGCCAGTCCAAGGATCTCTGTATCCTTTGTTTATCTGTATGGAAAGGAGAAAATGACTGTAACCTTGCTGTATAAAAGCCTACCCTTCCCCAGTTTATGTGCCACCCCACCACACACACATGCAGAATGTCATCACGGTCTGACAGCCCCCGTGCTCTGGATCATTGCAAATTCCATCTGTAATTTTACTGAAGGGCTCATAGATATCTTCTGAAGTGTTTCTTTCTTTGAAGTCTGTGTGTCTTTCTTACACGCTTCATGCTGATAGATTGACAGTGTACATCTTGCCTCAGGCACTTCTTACGTTGCCTTCAGCTAGCCAACAGCTTAATGGTATGCTAGCAGTTCTCTCATCCTGAAATAATCCACCAAAGCAAAGGAACTACACAATGCTCTTATCACCTCTTACCCTTTCAGTAGCCATCCCCTGCAAACCACATGGGCAACGGCCAGCAAGGCTGGCACATTTGTGTCATTCAAAACGACTGTGACCATACAGTTGCACAGCAAAGCTAGATAGACGAAGCCTGCATCCACCCCCAAAGCCTCACATTTTAAACACTTAGAGTTTCACAAAGAATCTTTCTTTTAATCCCAAATAGCAAAAGATCTACAAATAAAATTTAAAAAAAGCCTCAAAAAGGAGGACATAAGATATGTTTCTTATTCACTTGTAATCAATTAGACTTTGTATTTCTGTTGAATATCTCTTGTGCTCCTGAATTCTAAAGATAAAATGCTGGAGTAATAGGGACAAGAAAACATGCCAAAGGCTAAAATCAAGGAATAAAGAGAGAAAACATATTGCAGTGTGGTTGCCCTGATGCATTTTGTATTGAAAATTAACATGTGTCAATCAGAATAAAAGATTGTTATTTATGTTTCTGCCATTGTTAAGTTGTGCTAAGAAAACGCAAAGCGCAAATGCCATGCATTCAACCCTGGAGGTGTGACTCATTTGGCTCTTCTGTTTGTTACAGTGCCATCCTGAGACGTTTCCCATTGCGTATTTTCAAAAAGATGATTGTCAGATGTAGAAGAACAAAGAATAAGCTTCAGGTAATGACTGTTTACACAGCAAAACAATAGACTTGACTGTAATCCAAGGGAAGAGGTAAGAAGAAACGAGCTTACATTAATGTAATTTCTTTTAAGGTTCTGCAAAAGGCTGATCTATGTAGAATTTAAGTTTTCTGTTTACGTGAAGGCCCATCTCAGAAAAAGACGGGCACTGCATCAGTGATTCAGTGGTCAACTAAGCCAACGCTTTGTGGGTTTTGGAGCACTGCGTTGCCAGATGTGTCAAAGAAAATCCTTCATTGCATCCAAGTGCTGCTCAACTGTAGAATTCTGGGAGTCATTTCTCTTCAACTTTGTTTGCTTCACAGTGATGTTAAAGCAGCTAGAAGCATTGGAACAGATGAGGCATGTTTTTCTCTCAACCTTTGGCCACTTCTTGAGCACCTTCCTCCCAGAAAAATATTCCATGTGAAAGGTAGAAAGTGACTGGCAAGGAGCTAAAATGCCATATCTAAGATAAGCTCCTCTCTTATTAAAGCAGGTTTCTCCTAAGCAAAGATGAGCCTTTTGCTGTACCTGAATGGTACAAAAGGCATGTGTTAGCGATGAAATCCTGTCTGTCTTCCCCATATCCACCATAAGGACTTATCTTAGCATTCAGAAACTGTGCTAGATGCTGCCTGACCCTTCTCCAAGTGGAAGAGGTGTTTGATTTTTGTCTGTGTTTGTTTCTGTACTTATAAAAAAAATGTCTGCCCATACTCACATCTCTTTTGTGTACCATGAAAGCATGGTATAGACTTGACTGAGTGAGAGGAACAATTATGATAATAAGTGAGAAACAAAGAGACCAAGAAAAAAGCAAGGAAAAATGATGTGAATCAACATTGGGAGTAGGTGGAAAATAAAGAGCCAAGAAGAATGTAGGGAAAATCCAACTGCATTGTATAGGAAGGCTTTCAACATGTGAAAGAGGCACTTGAGTGAGATTAACCTAATTCTCTCATCGAAAGAAGTCCTTTGTACCTCTCCTCAACAACTGTCTCCCTGTGGGACCTCAGGGAGCCCCGACACAGGAGAGTCCTCACCACTCATAAGACTCTACAACACAGGCCAAAGTTCATCAGTAATCTGAGCGTTTTAATGAACAAAATGGATAACTTTCCAAAATAAATTGTTAACAGTGATAAGGAGAGGCACTTATGAGCAATACAGGATGATCATTGACAGCGGATTACCTTCAAGATGGCCCTTCCTAAAATTATGATTTGATGTCAATGTTGTTCTACATGTAGCATGTCTAAATTCTATTTCTCCTCTTCTCTATAGAAAAATTCCAGCAATAAATTTTTCAGTAAAATTTTGAGTTTTAACAGTTCCAGTCCAGTCTTGCCTTGCTGACAGATTGGTGAGGAAAATTTTAACATTCTTACATGCTGGTTTTCTGTAGATTGCTTTTGTGGTGTTTATTACCATTATGCTTTAAAATCAAATGGTAATGGTAATGCAAAAATAAAAACTCAGTACCGGTTTTATAGTGTCAGTTGCTACTGGTTTCTTTATTGCCAGTTTTACAGTTTGACTGTTGTGAACCTAAAAGTAATCCTCGGGTTTGGGGCTAGGCTTTTCATCTGAATTTCATTTTATAAATAGTATCATGAAACCAAGCTCTTTTCCATAGTCCACTCAATTCCACTGAGTAGAATGAATAATTGTTCAAAAGTCACGGTGGAATTTAACCTGCAAAGACAAAAACCACATAGTATGTATCTTAGCTAAAATGTTTTTATTTGACAGCTCCTGCAGAAACTTTCTTTGCTAGAGGTCAAACAATACAGTTAGTAAACAACCGGTCTGAAAATTAACTGCATAATTATCAGTTTGGATGCACAAATAATGGTTATTTTCCAACAAAAATAGCTTTAATTGACATGAATTTCCATAATGCTCTGTAAGAAAACACAGAACTGACAAGTGACTGAGAAGGATGGGCAGAAAAGTCTGAGGAAAAGTCTAGTTACCCATCAACAACTTGGGACTGCTAATCATTGCAATCACATAAACCTTCACTTTGCCAGTCTGGGAACTACTAGACCTGGACTTCATTAAGTTTTTTATCCTTTTTACACTTAGTCACCTCTAACAAAATGTCCTTTCAGATACCAGTTCCAGGATGCAGATTCTAAAAGATTTCCATTGGAGGTACACATCTCTGTACAAAAAGTTTGAGCCATCAGGCTTGCCATTCTTACCTACTTTTTACACTCCAAGACCCCTTGAGAATCACCTACCTTAGCAACTAAAAATCACAACTCTAATCCTACTGTGGAATTCTAGAATAATAAGTCCAGAAGGAAATCTTGGAGGTCTTCTGGTCCAAAACCCCTCACACAGGAGGGTCAACTTTGAAATAAGATCTAACTTTGAAGTTAGATCCTGGTGCTCAGGGTCCTATCCGGATGGAGATCCTTCTCCCTATTGACTTACGGATATGAAGATGAAATTTAGAATCAGGTCAGTTTAAGAAAGTGGCTGCTCAAGGCAAAGTCACAGCCTTTCTTCTGCAGACCATCAGAAACACCATGTTTTGCATTGCTGTAGCAAGTTGGGTCCAGCAGAAACACATAAAACAGAATACTCCATCTCAAGTGTGCAACTTTCTGTGCACTTGAAATTCAAAGAATTTATAGTCATTATAATTATTGAAAAACAAAAAAAAAAAGATTGGAAGGGACATTTGGATATGACCTAGATCAACTCTTGCTCAAAGCATGATTTGACTAACTGTACACTAGATGGCTTCAGCTCTCTCAGTAGCTGGGAGAAGAGGAAGACAGATGGGGGAGAGCTTAGACATCACCTGCTGTTTCCCTCCCGGGCACTTTACTCCCTTATTTATGTCTTTAGAGTAAATTTCTGTACTCATTTAAGTGTAATAAATAAAAATGTATCTAATCTTGGTGTCAAGACAAATGAAAGACCCAGATTCCTCCCAGAATGCCTGCTGCTTTCTCTGCAAACCCTAGGGATAATTTGAACCATAAAGGAATATATGTAAAAATTATAGTTCCATGATGTTTTACTGTATTTTGCTGGGATGTCAATCACTAAACCAAAAAGCTTGCCTAGAGATTAGACACTGCAAAACAGAGTGATATACGCTGGAGTTTACCACAAGACAACCCAAAGCTGCAACCTTCAAAACATGGAGACATGGGTGTTGAAATTAAAATTGTCAGATAGGATCTTTGTTCCTCTGCTTTGATTTCAGTTCTATTTTCTTTTCAAATTCTAATTACAACATGGCAGAAATTTCATGGAAAATCACTCATTTCTTAAAATGTTGGGCATCCTATTTCCCAGCATTAGGGATAACAATTTTGAAAACCAGTGACTTTAACACCAAAGTCCAAATTTCATTATACAGTGATTTTAGATCTGAATTGTTATTTTAGCTCTAATGCAATTGCGGATTCTAATATTGCTTTCTTGGCCTAACAGTTGGGTACTCTGTGACCAGATTGCCTAGCAGAACGCACAGGCAAACCTAGCTGAATTCAGTGATACTATGGGGGGTGACACCAAGGAAACGTTGATGGCAGCAATGAAGCTGTTCTGGATTGCTTATGTATTCCAAAGAACTGAAAATCAAGGGAAAATGGATATCTGATGTTGCGAGGCACCTATATTTTTCCTTGGACAATTCAGTATTTTTTTAAAGACAGAAGCAAAAAATGATTAAACATAAAAATTAAATCACACAAGCAAACAAAATTGAAAATAAAAAATCTATGTGTGGGGGTGTTTAGGGGTTTACAAATTATTTCCTTAAAAATAATACATATATTAAAAAAATGATACATTTTTGGTTTGGTTATTTGTTAGATATGGGGTTTTGGTGTTTCTTCAAGACTTACCAGTAATGTTTTCTGTTGTTTTCCATTTAAAGTTACAGGTTTTCCCCAAGAGATCCATAACTTATATTTTTTTTAAAGTCAGACAGCAATATTACAGTAAGTTCCTTGGATATTTGTATAATAAATTAAATATATATTAATATACATCTTATATAAAATGAAATAGACCTTTAAAACACAAGACCCAGGGGTATACACATAATAGCAGGTCAGCTTTTAAAACAAAGAACTCTCTCCTCAAGTCGAACACTTTCAAGTACAGTGGTTTAATTTACACACAGAAGGACCCTTTAGTGAAGAAAAATCTTGTAGAAGCTGACTGGATAGATACTTTCTTCTTTCTCTTTTACTTCCCCATGGAATTACAGATTTATTTTCTGCAGAGTGAATAGACTTCTATGAAGTTTTCTTGTGTTAAATTGATTTCTTAGCACTAATCAGCAGTTTTTGAAGAACAGACTTTGAAATATAACTTTCCCCCTCTCAGCAGGACATTTTAGACTCATGTTCCCTGAAAAAAACCTGTTGATAAGGATTGATTCTTTACTTCACTAAGCCAGGTAAGAGAAGTCCCAAGTCTATAAAGGTGGTCTGTAAGATGCAGTCACAGAGAAAATATAGTTACTGAAAACACAGTGTACAAATCTTCTGCTACCATACTCTGTGCTCCTCCGACGACTGGCTCTCTGGGATATTTTCAAAGTTCCTCCAGACTGTTTTACTTTCTTCCAGTTCCTTTTTCTTTCTTGCTGTATGCACACTGTGAGAAAAGTGCACACCATGTTAGTTCACTTTCAATTGCTATGATCATTTTTGAGTGAACAGTATGTTCCTCAGTCTTTTGGTAAACTAAACTTCTGTGATGTCCTCTACACAGAATGGTATAGTGGTCTTCTGTAAGGACTGGAGGCAAGCTGACTTTGGCCACATTACCCTGCTTCTCCAAGCTGCAAAATAAATAAGCAAACAGCAAATAATAGAATATATAACATTAAAGACTAGATAAACTAAAGAAATAAATAATAAGATGACTAGGCATTTTAGGCAATGCTAAATATTGCGCAATTATATGTTAGATATGATGGTTTGAATCACTGTTCAGTATGATAAGAAAAACAGATAAATTGATTTTCAGTTTGTGTAATTCACAGAATTGTAGTAATTCTTTTAAAAATATTTAATTTCGTGGGGAGAAAAAAGAATGATTAGTTAGGCACATCATCTGTATTTGATTTAAAATTAGACCAGAAATTATTTTCTCCTGAAAAATAATTTGTGGTGTTCTGAAAATAGATTACAATTTCAGTTTAGTTTTTGTCATTCTGACATTATCACAATTAAACTTATTCCTTCATTTTAAAACAGCATACTACAGCTAACCAATTTTGTATTTCTTAAAAAAAAAAAAAGAAAAACCACAAGAAAAAATAAAACAAAATATTCCATTTCAGATTAAGATAAAAAACAGGTTGTTCATATTCTTGAAAAATGAAATTTCAGGCAAGGTTTCATTTCTCTAATAATCTCCAGTATAGCTTTCTTATGGGTTTTTTTTGGTTGAGTCACTGAAAGATACATCATTTTCTCAGTTCCAGTTACACATCAGTCACGCAGTTATGCATTCTGCTTCTGATCCATGGAAATTACTAATCCTTAGATGTTGATTTTGGATTTTGTTTTCTTAGGCTGCAAAAGGTCATGTTTTTAGCTGTGAAGATTCAGACCCCAGTCACAGACAACATGGCAGCAATTACAGATAGTCATGAATAACATGATGAAGCAGCTCAGGTCATATATTGAAGTAAATAATTTAGAGTACTTAATTCATTCATAAATGCAGCTTCTTCTACTGCTCCCACCACCTCCTACTTGGCATATCATCTCCTTTATGCACTACAGTAGTTCCTGACACTGCAGGGGACTAGCAACACCACAAATAAATAAATATCCAGCAATGTTCATGTAGAGATTGTTTAAAAGTTATTAACTGCAGGTCTTAGATGCATAAAGTTCAGTTATATAATATGAAGGCATCGGAAAAAATTAAAACCGTAAAGCGGAAATGTAGCATAATCTGCCAGAATGAGCACACCGAAACCAAACCCATTTTCTACCCCTGCCATGTATTCCTGTGTGTCACTGGGCACTTTGCCTTTAACTTCTCATTTACCCAGAACACAACATGGGCAGTAATACTTGTGCCTCTCCCTCTTCAATCACTGCTTTTAGTACTCCCCAGGTTCAGCAGGTTTTGAGCATTCACACATATAACGTCTTATTGAATCCAAGAGCCCTTCTTGTTCTCATTGACAGGTAAGTTTCCTATTGACTTCACCATAAGAAAAGGCAGTTCCTAAAGATTTATCACGTTGTGGCAACACTTCATCCATCCAATATCCATTTTCTAATTCCGTATGACCTCAGAAATCCCAGTGGGTACCAAGTTACTCACACTTATAAAACGGAAGCCCTTCTGAACTTATGTCAAACAAGATGACAACAACTTCAAAGGTTGTCTTGTCCATCACCTTTCCCCCCTCCACATGACTAACCATACCTGTCAGATATTCATCTAGCCTGTTTTTAAAAGACTCTGCGGTAGGATTTCATGACATCCTCAAGCAATTTTCTCCAAAGCTTCACTATTCTTACAATTATAAAGTCATTCTAATGTTTAACCTAAATCTCCCTTTCCAGAAATTGGCACATTCTTTTTGTCCGTTTCAAAATGGACACAGAGAAAAGGTTATTCCATTCTTCTCAGCAGTCTCCTTTTCATGCCATAACTTCCCTGCTTAGCTTTTCTTTCCTTTAGGCTCACCAGCACACTTCTTTCAATTTTTCTTCATAGTTCATATAATGTCTTGACTTTTCCTCACTGTCGTTGTCTTCTTTGGACTGCCTCCGACCAGTTCAGTTTGTCAAGAAAGGAAAGTGGCTCTACAACCAGTCTCCTCCACCGGCGCTCCTACGAGGACTTCTAAGCAGACATAGGGCTTTTGAGTGCCCAAGGAGAGACCATGGACTAGGGAAGCAAGGTAGCAACTGAGCAAGTCCCCCAGTGGCCAAGCGTGTGTTAACTATCATGGTGCAGTAGGAGAGAATCTGAAGCTGAGGACCCGAAGTTCACACTGTATGTTCTCAGGGGCTTTACCTCCGATTATCTCTAGTCTGGTCCCAGGTACTGTATGTCTGTCAATAATTGCCAAAAAAATGTGATCTTGGAGCACATCTCCCAGTAGTGTCATCCAAAAGTGATCCAGTTCTCCTGCTCTATAAACTGCTTTATGATGCAATCAGCAGCACAGTAACTGGAGACATCTGGGACACATACTTTAAAACATCTGAACAAAAATTTAGTGTTAAATGCACCCGGTGATCTTTTTGGGCTGTGTGTTAGGGTTCTCATAATAAGTGTGCACTATGGTTTTCAAAACCAAAAAGGCTCATTCCAGACCTCAATGTATGGGCTGATTGCGCAGCATGAGAAGCCTGAAGCAGGTGAATCAAAGCAGCAATGGAGCATGCTCAGAGAGATACACGCGGAAGGTTAGATTTCCACTTCTTTTCCTGACAGAAAGGGAAGGGCTGGAAGGGGAAACCATGCTCATAGGTAGCTTTGTTACACTTTCTAGTGGTTTCTGTGGTTTTTGTTTGATTTCTTTTAAGCATCAGAAGGTCAAATGATAACTGCAATCAAAATAAAATGTAGATATTTTTCATAAGATTTGTTTTGATGTTCCAGTGTAGCTTTAGAAGAAAGACTTTCCAGGCTCTTAAAAGCATAGTATCATAGATGTACAACACTCGATCTTGTGTCGGGGCTGCAAAGTTAGTAATTTAATTTGACATTAGAATAAATTTACAAATTCTGCAAAGAAGAAGGAAGCCTTTCTTTGAGAAGAAAGATTTTATCCTTTGAGATATCACTTGCCACTTCAAAACGGAGCACAACTCACAATTGAGTTTATTGCTTGGCAATGGGGAGTAATACTTTCACAGCTTTCTCTTGAGATGCTTCTTAGTACTTTATTGTCTTAATTCTTAAAGAATAGCTCTCTTTCAAATCCAGGTTACTTGTCTGGCTGAATATTAATTAGTCACCTAGGAAACAAACAGCATGCTACTAATTTTCTGCTCTGATTCTCTGAAGCCTTAGAGACAACTGAGTTTGAGAGGTAGTTGTTTAGTTTGTTTAAGCAAAACCCAAATACCTTATTCTCCTGGCTTTCAGTTATGTTCTTCAAAATGTGAATGTCCTACAGCTGTAATTAGTAAATTTGACTGTTGAGATTTCTATGAATTGGCTTTTATGGAAATGTCAGTTTCAAGGATTAAAAATGATCAAAATATTGTTCCTTAACTTACAGGAGAAGGTAAGAAGAAGAATGAATTGCCTGCATGCATCCCCTTAACCTCCCAGAGGCATAATCACCTAGAATAGAGGGTAGAAAATGAGACTTTAAAAAACAAGTCCTGGACCCAAAACCATTCATCCTGATAGTTCAAATTAAGAGATTTCATAAAAGATACTCTACAGTACTACAGAAGCTGCCTATTTTATTGATAGTATTTATTAAATAGAAATGGAATAGCATGAATTTGGTTTCATAGGAAGAATGAACTCGGATTAAATCAGTGCAAAATCTGCAATTGTAATAGTAATAAATACTAAGAAAAATCAGAGACAACAAATAAAATGCTTTTTTCCTTCCCCTTACTCCTGCTCTGTAGCTGCGATATATATGTCCCACTCGTTATTTGTAGCTTTTACATATCATACTGCAATGGGTTACACCTGTTTGTTTGCAGGTTTATTTTTTAAGTATATGGAACTTCCCCATCACAAAGGGAGTTGTACAGAAATAGCCATATGTTAGATACCCGAGCTTGTGAAAATTCAGGCTTTGAAAAAACATACTATTATAGTTTTCAACACACTTTCTGCAGAAACTTTAATTTCCCAGACTCTGCTTAGCAAGACTATTACTTCTTAAACCATCCAAGGGGAGGGGAGGGGAAAGAAGGGGAGGAAATGTCACTTTTTACACAATATTAGTACAACAGTTTGTCATTTTATCACGTTAGATAGGTCTCTACCACAACAAGCCAATGTTCTGCATGACCATGAACAGTCAGCAAAATAGGCTGCAAGATGAGCTACAGTAATTTTGTTTTGAATCGTTTCTTCTTGATCTGTTTTAATGTGTTAGGAGTGCTGACATAACCATGTTGCTGTTTGCAATTTTTTTCCTCCATTCTTTCAGATATTCATCTCCCAATATTTCTGTTTACCATGGAAAGGCTTGCTATAATACAGTTTCTCCTATTTGTTGGGGTTTCCAAAACATATGTTTAGATATACAGATGATTACATCTCATGGAAAGTTAACATGAAAGATCAGAACTAACTCTGAATGAAATACAGAATCACTTATGTGATCACTTACGTGATAGAAGGGGCCAAGCCGAATCGTAGCTGATGGATCAAAACTTAGCGCTGGCAAAACCCCTAAGCGTTACTAACTTTTAATGCTATCACTCAATATCATGTGGTAACATTCATCCAAAGTCAGTCTTAGTGGGGGATGTGAAGCAGGTCAAAATGTGAATGCTCTACAACGTTAGTAATATTGTAGAATCATTTCTGTTTTGGCAGCTTGCTAACTTCATTAACCATCTTAACCTTAACCTTAAGTTTTCTCATTTTGGATAATAAACTGGTACTTTCAATTTAGCTAAACTGAGTGCAGTTTATGACGGTTTGTAATACAAAATAAGCAAAGTTTCTGCTCAAGCATATACAAAAATTCATATATTACCCAGAGAAATTTTCAGGGACCATTCACTATGGTTCTTACTGATTCAATAGTAGAGAATGTATCTGTGGATGCTATTTGAAGTTGCTTTTATGAAATCAACCAGCACAAGTATTAACAGAACAGAATGAATATTGGAAATGAATGCTTGCATTTCTCTTATGTTATTTCTATTTTAAACAGAGGTTTATATTGCACGTCACTATCATCTGAAAAGTGGCACTCAGATGAATCCTACCTCTCATAACAAAAAGTTAGAGCATATCTCAGAATCGTAGTCCTATGTCCTCTAAGAGACCTCCACAGGTCATTATCGTCCAGCCTCTTCCTTGCCATATTTGGATAATTATTCCTTTAATAAGATAGGAGTAATTTTGTTCACCATTGGATTGCAGCAGCCCTTACAGAACAGTTATATTTCCAAGACTGACCTAAAGACTGTCAGGTATTTGATATCTTCCACACACAATAATCAATCACAGAAACTGAATCTCTGGAAATGGTGTTTATCAAACAAACATTGATACAAACAGGGAGACAAGAAGCGGGACTGCCTGGAATAAAAATGTGGTTTCTCATAGATAAATGCTCCCTAATCACGTAGTCTGTACCTACTATCACTAGTTTCTGCCCATGTATTGCTAAACTCAGGTAGTGAAAAAACTATTTATTGAGCTAAGCTGTCTTTGCATTTTTGCCTCACAATTTTGAGCTTTACTCCACAAGCATGATGCCTAGAGACTTTCCACTGAAAATCAAAATTCCCACTTGGTCTCCTAATTTTAGAGGTTAATAAGATGTAACTTGGAAAAGGGCTAGTCCACTCCTGACGTAAATCTAGTCTACATCATGCCCAAATGGCACCTTATATTTCTTAACTGAACTTTGGTAATTAGAGATTTCTTAGTCTGGTTTCTTCTACATCTGACTTTTATTCACTCACAGCTGGCTTAGTAACAAAATACCACGTATGCAAATGCAAATCCTGAACTCACACTTGCTCTTCTTGCTCTGTGTTGGTCTTGGGTCATTTTTCATTCTTGCTGTATACCTATTGCTGAAGCCTTTTGCCAGATTTCAGGTTTTGAAGTTTCTGAGAATTAAGCTATGATTTCTAGAGCATGCTAGTAAGAAGCAACCAACACTGTGAATTCACTGTGACTTTTTGAAAAAGGCTTGAAGACACAACTATCTGCAATACAGTTCTGGAGAAATACTGGCACATACTAGAGTCAAAAATGTGACAGAAGGGAACTAAACTATTTCGGCAATTACCTCTCCTCCTTTGACTGCAAAGTCAATACTGACTTTTAGATATTCTGTTCTCCTAAAGTCTCTCTGAGCTCATTTGGTCAGCATGGAGGAAGGGTAATACTAGTACTATGTGCTCCTGTTTCCTGGTTGAGGGGTACCCTAGGCCTTGCTGCTCCTGGAGTTCAAGGATATACTTCTCTGTCTGGTATTTAGGCAAGAGGTACAAGAGTGGAAGTTCTTGAGCACATTCCCTCCTCTCCCCTTCCTCAAATTGAAGGAGCAGAACACAGCTGATATCTCATCTCCCACTGAACACTCATGGAGGTGAGAATTTGCTATATCTAAGTTAAAGAGCTCCAAAGCATATAATAACTTGCAAATGTGAGTAGCACTTAGATGATTCTTTATTTATGAGATACATTTGGAACATTGTGTTTCATAGACTGATGGAAGAGGTGAGTGCCTTTTGAAGAGCTCAGTACAAGTGTCAAAATAATACATCAGAATATGCAGAAGCTGTTAATGCATCAGTCTTGAAAATCTGAATTGCTAGTCAAATATTCATACTTCCATCCAAAATCTTCCTCAAATACTGACAGGTGTGTGTGTATTTCTCAAAATTACTATTCCATGACTCACTCTCCTTTATCTTCTTTCAGGAACGTTACTTCTAATGGAAAGCATCTAATGCAAAATGATCAGGTGATATTAAATCTAACATGTCAGCTGCAAGATATTCCATACATAACAGCAGACATATTCCTAGTATGAACACCCGAAACAAATATTTGAGGATGATTATGAGAAAGGTTAGCATCCTAGTGAGTTAGCTGCCTAGCGACAATATATCCTTAGAATGAAGACCAATTTGTTACACCGGTGTTTCACTTCATTTGTCCATGAAAGTGTGTCCACCTATAAATCTATATGATGCATCCACACTTGCACATGCAGCTGCATTGAACATCTTCCAAAGGCAAAGCAAAATCTTTGCCAGAATTCAAATCCTGGAGATGCAACTAATTCAAGACAGAAGTCCCACCAGTTCTTAATCTACAGGAAATTCCAAGTCGACATTAGCTAGTGACCAGAACATTGATTCAGACTTCATCCAGTGGCTAACACTGCAGCACAGTGTTTTCTAAAACAAGCTGAAATAAATAACGCAAATTAACCATAAGTTTGGGAATTTAATAATATGCACAAATACATCCATATCTTAGTTGTGATTGTTTGACAACTACTTTTAATGAGATAGTAAAAATGCAGTAACAATCTTTCTGAGGATAAAAGTTAATCTCACTAATATAAAAATGACTGCGTTCCTCCAACTAATAATTAGTCCCAAACTATACAAACCAATTCACAGAAAGCAGAAGTCTAGAACTACTGTGACTCTGGCATAAAGGAACTCATGTCAGAAATTTTAATATTTGCCTTTCCACTTAGACATGCAGTGTTGACAAGCCTTCTGGCTGAGTTTGTATGGAAAAATATGCCTTTGGGGATAAACACAAAACCAGTATGAGATATGTATAGAAGAACAGAAAGAAAAGCTAAACTACCACCTTATTATGTTCTAAACTGTCAACTAGATCACATCACACTGGACGAGGCCTTGTGAAATGATCAAATCAGACTAAGCATTTGGGACAAACATTTTTTCCCTCTGACTGGAAAATTCCATTCCTGTTGAATAAATATATAATGGGATGAAGGCCAGAGCACATCTAGCCTCAGCAAAACCTCAAGTGCTACACAACTGATAAAAGAGGATGTGCTGGAACTCGTCGGCTACAAGCCCTGGGGGAGGCAAGATAGTGGTCTTGTTTAGAAAGAAGGGAGCTTGTCAAAGAAGAATGTATTGTTTTAGTTTAAGATAAGCTTAGAAGAATGTGTTTGTATCTGCGTTTGTATTAACCAATCAGTGAGTGCCCAGTTAAAAACTAACCAATTAGATGAAGACACCTATCCTTTGACTTGCCTTCTGACCTGTATAAAGGAATGTGTAAAATCTTAATAAATCGACACCTTGCTTGCATCAAGCAGCGTCCCGTCTCTCAATCGCGGCAATGCGTCTAATGCCTTTTCCTTTTATAAGACTCTTTCCATTATATTGTTTTAAAAAGCCTGTCAAAAGTTGGTTCATCAGCTCAGATATGGTGCCAGTCTTGGTGCGTGCAGACTCATTACAAACTTTCAGTCACTTAAGAATGACCCCCAGAAAGGTCCTTTTACACTTGGGAGACGAGTTCATCTGAACTGACTACAGCCGTCCCAGTTTCTCTTTCTTTTTGTTTTTCATGTTATGAAACCAGTATCCCTTTACTATTATGATATGCTCATGTCTTATGCCACTTTCTCCTTTTGGCAGTCAAAAATTATGCCGTGCAAATATCTACTATTAGTACATCAGTTGATTCTCAGCCTTTTAAGCTTTTACATCCACCTTCTCTGTTGAGAGAGAAACAGATGTTTTCTTAAACTACACTGAAGGGTTTTTTTCTTTTTTTAATCCAGGTCTGCAGTGGCCTAGGCCTTGGGAGTGACAGCTAGTACCATCTCAAATACTGATCTGAGAAGTAGAATTCATAACAAGTGTTTGTGTAGCATTGTGTATATTCCATCTCACTGGTGTCGTGACTACGAAGTGGGACACCATTGTTGCCTGTATTTTATTTAGCATGAATATTTTATATATTCACCGTATACATTCTATATACATTCACTGTATACTTAGTCCTGATTTTTTTTGCTACCCTCTTACAGACATCTAGTCTGTGGTAATGTAGAGTTTATTAGCTTTGTTATTTGTTGCAATGTGCATTTGGCTCATCTGAACATGTCACTTTTCTTAGAAGAATAATTTGATGCAGACTCCAAACAGAATATGTGCATTGTTCAAGAGAAGAGTACAGTACATCTCCACCACAAACAAAACAACTTTTATCTTGTACATAGGCAGATAGTGAATTTGAGGATGTTGCATACTACATGAAGATTAAAGGTAGGTCTGAAAGTTAACACAAATATTCTGACATTCATAATATATCAAAGACAACTTTACTGTTATCATTAGCTCATGAAAAAGAGTTTTGTTTGGTATGATGCGATTTCCTAGGTGAAAGCTTTATTTGGCAGCACACAAGCATGTGGCATAGAGCCATGCAGTACGGACTAACAACCATAAAGAGCATCCAAAAGGTATCTTCTGTTGGGCCATGAAACCTAGGTAATGTCAGAGTCCAGATCAGACATATCTCTATGAGACACTCAGGAAGTGGCTACCCTGAAATCAAGCACTGGCATTTCTCAGTTTTTAATGACTGTGGTGCTCCTCTGGGGAGCGTACACTTAGAAATTTAGCAAGGCTGCTTCACATATACTGTGTTGTGAAATTTTACTTCCATCCATTTAAACCTGAATGCTAGCAAGTATTTGATTCCCAAGTTACCCTATCTTATTTTCCTTCTGCCAAAATATGCTTGCTTTCACTACTATTAAACATATAACTTAGGTGCCATAAACTTCAATAAAAGTACTTGGGTTTTGTTTGTTTGGGGACGAGGGAGAAGAGGGCGGTCAAGGGGGATGGGCTGGGCTTTGTGGGTTTTTTTACAAAAATCTTTGATCCGGATATAAGGAGGAAACAGAGAGAGATTGTGGAAGTGAGAAGATGATGCCGTCCAATATTAACATCATTCAAACAGTGGAGAGATCCTTTCTTAGAAAACAGTGAAGCTGTTGTGTTGAGCAGGCATTATCCTTTTACACAAACACAAAGTTTTCGGCTTGGAAACAGGAGAACCTAAACAAATAATTTGTTTTAAAAGTTTTAGGTTATAATTAAAAAATGTAAAGCAAACAGTCATGTCAAACATTTACAAAGAGATGACATCAGATTTATACACAGCTAAGCAGTGTAAAATGCCATAATGGGGATAATACTGCTCATTTCAGAGTGAGTCAGTAAAAGACTCATAGAAAACATGAGATCCTGTAGGTATCTCTTAGTTTAGCAAATCTTCCAAAACTACTTATTCTATATTTACTCCAGAAAGGCCTTTTAGGAATCTCTGAGGGGATCAAGGGAAGGAGAGACAACAGAAGCTGTTTAGAAATCTATTTTCAGCATACTTGGTGATGTCTTGAATTTCTTTTAACAGGTGACAGAGGGTCCTTGTAAATGGTTTAAAATGCAGTTTCTTATTCCTTTTATCCAGGATTTGCTGTTGGTTTCAGGTCTTGTATGTTTTATGTTTTACGGAATAAACCTTAAGCTTAACTACAGTGATTACACTTTCAATTATGATATAGATTTTGAGTACCCTTGAAATAATTGGCTCAAGGAGCCTGTAGTGTTTCGTTTTGATTAGAAAGATGTTCAGCAGAGCTCGGAAGATGAATGTTATCGTAAAACTTTTCCTTCAGCTACAGTTTTTAGTGGTTCAAGTGTGCCAGCAATCTTAATTTACATTATATGCTAGCCTAGTTGACATTGTGGTTGATACAGCTTGAGAAGATATATATTGCCCATAAGGGAGCATCCTCCTATGCTAAGCACATTTAAGAAAGTTAGGTTTGGTAGCATAAAATTAAGATAACTTATCTTTCTTTATTACATTATGTAATTTTCCTTTTTTCCCTGGGAGAATAATTGCCTTAAAATTGTGATGGTCTGACAGGTTTAGAGTTATACATGTTCTCTGTAGTGCACTTTTCCTGATGAATTTATCAGAAAATTACTTTGTTACTGCAGCAACCATGTAGCGATGCTGAAGTAATGAAAGAGAAAAATAGTTTGGCCAAGATACAAGAGAATAAGAATATTATTGTAATCAGTTAAATTTCTATTAGTGTTCAGTATTTTGTGCGTATATCTAAAAAGGGGATGCCCTATTTTAATAAATATAATAACAAGGATATTAAATTGGATTGTAAAACACCATTTCCTCTTGGAATTAAGCTTTTTGTGGTTTCACAAAACTTACATATTTTTAACATTGTAAAATTTAATTTCTGATTATATTCTAAAGAATATATCTTTCTTTTTCTTTTTCTTTTTTTTTAAATTTACTTTAACTTAACCCCATGATTTACCATTTTCTTCTTCTGCCTTGCACCCTACATTCCAGCCTGGTAGCTGGAATTTGTGTAGCTGGTGACAGAAAAGATTAAATTTCATAGCCTTGTGTCCAGCTGAAAGGGAGCATATGAAATGCGTATGTGTGCTACCACACACAAAACTGAGAACAGGAGTACCTTTGGGGAAGGGTGATGTGTGCACTTATAATACGATGTCACTGTTAGGCATGTACAGTTTTTTAGCAGGGAGAGGCTGCTGAAATAATCCATCAAATACACCAGCTAGTAACAGAGACTAGCAAATGTGGCAAATGTGACACAAGTCTGCTTCAATGAATAGTGAAGAATAATGAAAAAGGATCTCTTGTGCTAAGAAAGCTGGATTTTTTAGCATAGAACTCAGCTAAAGGGGCATGTGTTATGATGTCAAATAAGGAAATTTATTCTTTGGGACACAGAACATCTAGTTAACTTTTCTTCACTAGAAACTTTCGGATATGACAAGCTCTGGATAGTTTTGGCATCCCTTGTATCCAGGGTCAGTCAGCCCCAAAGACAGAGTTTAGAGAATGCTGCCAGACAGAGTGATGTTTTGCCTTGTCCTTGTGAGTCAAGGCAGTAGACCAGCAGTCACCCCTGCAAAGGTGACTTCTGCTCACTGAAGTTGAAGGTAACTTCAGTTCCGATGGAACTCCAAGATATACAAAACTAGGAAGGGGTAAGCAATCCAAAATCCGTGGTCTCTCCAAAAGTTTCTCCTCTATCTTGAGAACATTCTGGGAAAAGCTGGTGTGTGGTTATGCAGAATTTCAAGCCTGAGCTGGAATGCTTAACAGGATTTCCTTGAAGAATAAGTACCTCCTGTTGGGTACTTCTCCAGAGAAAGTTAGTAAAGAAAAAATACCTCTGCTTTCATTCTTCCTACCCTGGGTAAAAATCACAGAATCATAGAATTGTTTAGGTTGGAAAAGACCCTTAAGATCACAAAGTCCAACTGTAAACCTAACACTACCCAGTCCACCACTAAACCATGTCCCTTAGTACCAAATCTATACACCTTCTAAATAACTTCAGAGATGGTGACTCAACCAATTCCATGAGCAGCCTGTTCTAATACTTGACAACCCTTTTGTTGAAGAAATTTTTCACAATATCCAATCTAAACGTCCCCCAGTGCAACTTGATGACATTTCCTCTTGTCCTATCACCTGTTACTTGGGAGAAGAGACCAACCTCCACCTCACTACAACCTCCTTTCAGGTAGTTGTAGAGAGCGATAAGGCGCTCTTAGCCTCCTTTTCTAAAGACTAAACAACCCCAGCTCCCTCAGCTGCTCCTCAGAAGACTTGTGCTCTAGATCCCTCACCAACCTCTTTGCTCTTTGTTTGTACATGCTCCAGCACCTCAGTGTCTTTCTTGCAATGAGGGGCCCAAAATCAGAGACAGTACTCGAGATGGGGCTTCACCAGTGCCAAGTACAGAGGGACAATCACTTCCCTAGTCCTACTCATCACACTGTTCCTGATACAGGCCAGGATGCTATTGGCCTTCTTGGGCACACTGCTGGCTCATATTCAGCTGGTAGTCGACCAACACCCCCAGGTCCCTTAGCACCAGGCATGTTTCCAGCCGCTCTTCCCCAAGCCTGTAATGTTTTATGGAGTTGTTGTCATGCTAGTGCAAGGACCCAGCACTTGGACTTGTTGAATCTCATACATTAATGGCCTCAGCCCAATAATCATGTGATTCCCTGCTAAGGATCTGAAAACTTCTAGTCCCACAGAGGTAATTTCTACAGGGAGCTCAAAAGGGCAATTAATATATATTCTCTGTAGAAGAGAAATATATGCAAAGTGTAAATTTTAAAATATTAATGCAAAATTTACTTTCTCTTAAAATATGACGTCTCCTCAGCCTCTGTTTTGACTGTGAAAAGCTGTATAAGTTAATGTATTTTCCTTTCCTATCTCCAATTTAAAAGGAAAAGAAAAAAACAGAATGTCACTTCTCAGGTTGTTTTCTTCAGTATTTCAGATACGATTCCAAATATTGTTTATCTACCATCCTATATCAGTATTGCATACAAATATTAAAGACAAGATGTGCCGGGAAGAAATGTTGTAAGGAGGAGATTGTTACTTTGTTTTTGTTTTATTTATCAAGCTAAGCAATTCATCCGTATAAATTGATATAGGTCAGAGTCTGTTAATGGCAGCACAGCCCAAGGAGTGCTGCAGAGAGAGGAAATGAAACTCAGAAATAACTCTGTGGCAACTCAATTCAAAGCTGAACATTTTCTGAGATCTCAACACTAATGCCTCCTTCCTCCAAGTGAGACTTTCATATGTTCTTAACTTTGAAAAAACTTTTTAAGCACATGGCATCTGTGATGATTGTAATTACAGAGTCCTACCTGTAAGGATTTTATAATTTACAAGGTAAACTGTTAGACAACGTGGAGCAAATTCCACTGGCAAGGGAACTTGTCTCCTGACTTGTTAACATTTCAGCCCTGTTTTCCTGTTAGTGTGTGACACTTAATGTTGGAGATTCTCTTCTCACCAGGTTTACAATTTGTGAGCAGGAGCCATCTTTAAATTAAGTCTGTCTTCACAATTATCTTTGAATTTATAACAACAGCCTTAACATTTTCCAGGACAGAAGTGTCTTTACTCTCCTGACTCTAATAACTGTTTTAGGAGTAATCACCAAGACACAAAAAAACCTAAAGCATTTGCTTAGCTTCAACTTCTGCTCTTGTGTAAAAGAAAACAAACACAGGTCTCATTTATTCCTGCGCAGTCTACCCAACTTATTAAACACTGTGCAACTGTCTTAACAAGAGGTCTGCCTATGTTAACATCAGACTGAGCACCACTTCAGTGAATCCCAGAGCTAACAGTCCTGAATAAACTAAAATTGTAATTCAGAACAATTGTAGTCTGGAATTAAGGAACAAGTTCCCAAACATTACCAATGACTGAGGCTTCCATCTCTCGTGACCTCATATCTAAATACATTGGGGGCTTAATGAGATTAGTTTCGGAAAGCAGAAAGGATATTTTCTACAACAAAAGCTGGGTGTGAAATTTGAAACTGCCCCGGATGTAGAAGATATAAATAATTTTTATCATACCATCACACAGAAGTTTCAGAGCATTTCCTTGACTTAAACAAGATTTTTTTTATATAAACTTTCATGCTGGACAATGTACGTAGTCTGAATCCTGAACATATTAGGAACTAAGTATATGGACCTGTAAGGATTCATGCCGTTCAGCATGGAGTTTCATTCCACGTTATTATTTGGAGAGCATTTCCCTGCAATACATATATAATGCTTTTTCTTCACCATATGTTTTGTAGCTTCTTCTGATTTAGCTTGCGCTGTTGCATACCAGCTGTTGCCCAAGATTACCATGATGGAAAATCTTTCTTGATCAATGAGGCGCCCACTTCATCCTTTGGAAACCCTGGAATGAAAAGAATAAATGAAGAAACTAAATAATTTCACTTTGGATGTTATTAGTTTATAAAAAATCAAAACAATAAGCAGCTATAGAAATTTCAATTGCTGCCATAAAGGGTCAGGCTATTATGCTCACAGGGCTCCACAGCTGTTCTAACAATAACTCCGAATGAAACGCAAGCAAGAGCAGAAGTGTTTGTTGTAGGGCCTGTAACTAATCTGAACTGCTTGATTGCTCAAAAGGTAAAGCTTTGTTTGGTGTATGCACATTTCTTTTAATGAAGGTGAAGCAGAATTAATGATGACATAGCCGCAACACTTACTCAACTCCACTTTGCTTTATTATAAGCTTCATCAGTAAAAGATCCTAATTTATATAGCTTACTTTTCCCAAGGCATAATTTATGTGGCCACCACTGTGTGTGGCTTCCAGAAATTTGAAAAAAGGCGTGAATAGAGTGCCCCTTTTACCTACACTCCAGAAAGCATTTGTACTTAAGACAGGAGAATATGTGGCATAGAAATGCCTTTTTTACAACTATTTCTATCACCATTGCAGTGCCTTAGTTATAAACATTTTATGTCACTCCCTTTTTAAAATGCAATCACTGGAACCACTGCGGAAAAGAGCAGCAGTAGGATTATAAAGCTTTTTCTATGTTCCTCAAGAGCTAGTGTGGTGCACAGTTACTGTCCTAACAATTCTAAAGAAATACCTAAGATGTACTCCGTCCTCCATCAGTGTGATAGCAAACTTAATTTACCGGTTTATTTATTTCTTTGCCCAATCAGTCTGGTTTGGTCTGGCAAATCACCATGAAGATCCTCTTAACAATTTCTCTTAGCAGGACTAGAAGTCTCATCAGACCATTTTCTTAGGCTAATTATCAGATGGGCTCCTATATCTTCTCCTATCTGCTGCTCCCAGAAAAGAGCAGCATTCAATTCCTAAAGTAGGGTAGCGTGTTCAAATGCCTCAGTTTTCTGAAGCCTTCCTATTTTGTTCCTCCCTTTTACATCTAAAATACGTACAGTCCAGATATCTGTAAATAAAAGCTGAATACCTGAATCTGGGACCCCAGAGGCCATTCTGCTGGAAAAAAAATAATTTATTCATTCTGCAATTGGTGCAACTTTCTAGCAGAAACCAAAGCCAGCTGAGGTCAGGCCCTACACATGGTGGACTCTAACTTCAGGCAATAGTCCTTGGTAAACCCTAATCTGAAAACTGTAAAGACCCTTCTGTGCTTCTGGGAAGGTGCAGTTATTCCACTAGCTTGCGTACAGTTGGGACCCAAAACCCTGAGACAATACAGTGACCTAGGGAAGATTGTACCTTCCTTGTCTGTGGTAATTTGGGATGTGTCCCACATGCAGCTAACTTTATAGTTATTGCTGTCATTACAGATGAGTGCAGGACAGCTCTGGGTTTAGGGCCTGAATGGAAGCTTGTCTTCATACTGCAGGATGGTAAGGAACACGCAGTTTGTTAGCTTTGTAGGTACGGCATGATGCTGACATGGAAACTGACGCCAAAGAAAAGAGATTTGGAAAAATCAACTTCAGTGTATATTTCTTCTGGTAGCTTCATGTAAGTGCATATGTATGAATGTGAAATAGCTCCTAAAACTTGTATTAAAAACAACAAAGAAGGATATTTTTCCAGGATAAATTAGGGCGTATTTTCATCATGTAAAGAAAATTAGAATTTATGAAAGATACATCCTCATATACTTGATTCATTTTAAACTCACTGGAACAGCTGAGAAATCTTGGAAAACAGCCAAGGACAAGTGTACTTGCTAAATTTTCCCTTCTTTCATTTAAAATAATAAGGTTTGTGTATACAGGCTGCAACACTTGAAAGCCACACTCTTTCGATAATAAAAGGATTGTACTGTTCTCTTCTTAAAGTTGATCATTTGAGCCTTTAACATGTATCCAGTTACCTCTTCCCTTTGAAAGTACAGTAACTACTGCTGTCAGTTCAGGCTGTGCAGTCATGGACTTAGGAGGTGGTGTTCTACTTTCTGTTTTCTTTTCCTATTACTGTACCTTGGACTTGTCCAACTTTTTGGCAGCAGAAGCTGACAGATGGCAATTGAAATCCTATAGGAGGGGGAGTATGGTCATACCAGATAAATGCATTTTTAGTGTTTATTTCTTATACAGCCAATATGACACCACTTACAGTGAGCATGGGGAGTTTTAAGTGAGGTCGGATAGTCCCCAAACAAGATTACCTGCACCTATCCTTTACTTTGGATTAGATGGAAAGTATCTATGTGTCTTTTTGCCTCAAGTTCACATGCACATGCCAAGGCTATTAAATTACACTCCATGCCCTAGATTCTGCTAAACTGAGTAAATGTACTGCCTCAGAAGGAGAAGCCACTTGGTCGCAGCATCCTGCAGGATTCCCCGTAAGGACCTTCGCTAGCAAGGAGCAGCAACCTGGGTAAAGTTCCCAGTGATAGAGGAAACCCCTTCCACTCTCCTTATCACCACAGATAGCTGCTAGACCAGTCTGGCTGCATTTTTTTTTCTTATTATTCTTCAACAGATACTCATTTTTCCCTAGTGATTTTACACCATCATTCATTTTGGGGCTTTTTTCACATCACTTTACACTCCGCTTACTTTTGAAAAGAAGAGTACACCCAGGGAGTGTTCTTAACTGGGACAGATCTTTGAAGTTAAAATTGATGACAATATATAAGTTCTCTTACTTCATTTTTAAGTAAGTGGCTGTAAATATTTATCAGCTTGAAACAACTTGCACTGGCTCACTACAGATTTTATAGATTTAATATCAGCACCTGGTGCATCACGCTACTAAGATTCTGCTGAAAAATATAGTAGCACAAAATTAAATTAATCCCCCTGGTGTACGGTCTGAAACTAAAAATATTCTCTGTTGATACTGAAAGGCTTTTAAATTCTGTCTTCTTTCCAAATCTCTCCTAAAACTGAGACCCAGGATTTGCCCAGCCTATGAAAGGATAATTCAGTAAATTCTTCCTCATCCAGGTATGTGTGAGACACAAAGTGGGGGGAGGAGGAGGAGTGCAAACTAGTCCACAAACATATTTAAAGCTGGTCTGTCATTCCAAATGTTTGGAATCACAGCAGAAAAATATAGCTTATGCTTTTATTTGAGTGTATTATGCAAAAGATTATCCTGTTTTCAAAACTGCTGAGAAAAAAGTAAACGGAAATCCCTGCCATTTCCTAACAAAGCTGCAGGAACATAATCAAACTCAACCCCTCTTTTTTTATAGTAATTACCTGCGGCAGGGTACAAGGCAGGTTAATGGTTGGACTTGATGATCTTAAAGGTCCCTTCCAACCTCACCGATTCTATGATTCTATAAGGCAGGTTCTTGAAATTGCTGATCAACAGTAGAGGCTTTGGCATCATGAGAAACCATTTGCCATGTGACAGCTGAGTTTCATCTAAGCCTTTCTTCATCCTGACCCCTGGGTGTGGTGAGGTGTTGGGGTAAAGAGTAGAGGTACCACAAAAGTGCCTGAGAGGAAAAACAGGACTGCTCTTTGCCGTGCTTCCTACAGCAGTGTGTTCAGGTTCAAAGTAATCTCTAGGCACTCTGCAGGGGTGAAAAGACATGTATGAGAGCTTTCATAATTAGTAAGTTTAAGTAAAAGGATGAGGTGCTTCACAAGCAATCAGGATCTGAAGTCAATGGGGAAGCTGCCTTTAGATCACAGAACCTAGAACTTCCTGATGGCGATTAAACATATAAAGGTAATTTAGTTTACTCTGTATTCATTAATCAAGCCTGTGTTTGTTGAGTTTTAAGATTTGCTCTAACTTTTAGATCATATGTTTCAGCAAATGAGATTCAATTAACATATGATGAGGCAAATCCTGCAATGGAGATGCAAAGCTGTTGTAAGCTGATAGCACTAAAAGGTGTAACTCCAAGTTGGACTGCTGCTGCATTGAACTGATGAGATCAGACAGTTGTAAGTTCCAGGCACGGTGGGTATCTGAGCAGGAACAATGCAAGTGACAGAGAGGCAGCGCCGCCGAGCTCAGCTTTTCAAGGCTAATAGAAATTCTCGTTAACACAGTAGATAGCACTCATAGCAAAGATGCAGCTGAAACCGAGAAGGAATGAAACAAAAACTAAACATAATTTTTTTAAAGAGAAATCATTTTTATTTGGGCAAGAAAAGTCTATGTGAAAATCTTTGACTGTCTCAAATATTCATGGAAAATATGTGATTTTTTATGCATGTACATAAACAGCAGATCACTTTCTTCATTTGCATGGCTGTTGCTCTTCATAGCTATCCTTGGGCCAATGCAATTTATGCCCTTTCCTGTTTAACTTGTGGTCTGTACTTACATCCTCTGACTGTGAGAGGAGTGGCAGCAGTAAGTGTTCAGTAAGTGACACTAATGCAAAGTGGAAATAGGTAAGTAAGTGAACTAAAATGTGCTAAAATATTACTTGGGTAGACCAGATTTCTGCTGGTAAATGCAGTAGCTTCATTGACCACAGCAGGTAGCTTTCTTGGGGGGAAAAAAAAAAAAAAAAAATTAGCTATCTCTAGGCCACTGGAATAACTGTCTGCACCCTCTTTTTAATCTCATTATCTTGTTGCATGAAATCAGTACCACAAGTTTTCATCCTTACTTTGCTGAGATATGTGCTGAGTCAGTCCACAAAAATTCAGATGGAATTGTCCTATGATCTTCAGAAGAAAAATATTCTGAGATTCAATTAATCTGTGTTCAGAGAAATACATTGCAGTAATGGAAACAGGAATATGAGTGGAGGATTGTTATTTTACTAAGAAAATAATCTTATTTTATGGTTTGCTGGTCACCTTACCTACTTTTCTCAGGATTTCTTATACCCAGGACTAATATTTCCTTCTTTCCTAAACACAACCAGAGGGGAAAAAAAGAGACAGAGAGGCTAGATCTATACAAGTCAGGGAAAAGTGGTATATGATTGATGGGGAGAAACATTTAAATGAACAGAAAGAGAAGATATATAAAACTGGTAATTAACATAGCAAACAAAAAGATCTTGTAATTCTATTTCATTTTAGAAAAGCAATAAATGAGGTCAGGCTTGGAATTTCAGCAAAAGAGTACGTGAACGTAACACTGCTTTTCAGCACAGACTGGGCCTTGACTGTCGTCCTTCGGTCACCCAGTAGCATTCTTTTCCCTCTTACCATTTCTCTCTGAAGTTAAAAAGACCCCTTTTTGAACATGTCTTGGTGCCTCAGTCTAGTAATATGTTTCAAAGTCAGAATTCCAAGGACTTGGTGGATCAGGGTTCAATGCAGGGGCAGGCGAGCAGGCCAGCTTTTCCTGGGCCAGTGTAGCCATTACTTACACGCTGTGTCCCATGTTTGGGACCTATGAGTCACATTTTTATTATTTTTCTTATAACGTTCAGCATGTAGAGGGGGGAAAATGCATGCAGAGCAGCAGCTGCTCGTGACAGTGATGCCTGTTCCAGGGTTTCTTGCTTTTCCCTTTACAACATGGTAGTTGAGGGGCTATAGCTGCATCCAGCCAGCCGGCTGCAATAACCAGTAGCAAATGGAAATTTTGGAGAAGCTTGTTCCTGGACAGGCTTGAGGGCATTAGAAGAAATACCTATTTGGAAACATGAAGGCAATTTATATCAAGTTCTCTCAAGAGAGAACTCAAGAATTTCCTCTGGGTGCCTTCTGATTACTAATGATCTGGTTACTACTGACTGTCCATCCTGAAGCGTCTGAGCCCATTGTCTCAGGCTCTGACTTGATGCCATAACTGACTATTGCGGCACAAAATATTTTGTAATAATAGTGGAAAATATAAAGACTAGTAGCTGCATCTAAGCATGCTGAGGGCACACCTTGGTTGCAGTAGTTGTGAACCATGCAGTCATTGCTGTGGTTTCATAGGGAAGCTGTGCTCCTCTCCAGAAGCCCACTGAGATTTCAGTGGTTGGTGTCCATCCATGCTGAGCCTTCAGTTCTTCTGGCTTTATGGGTTTTATGACCCAAAGAAGAATTTACACACCAAAAGTTCAAAGAGAGGCTTGTTCCCTTTCTTCTTAAGTTATTACGGTGCCTGTTACCACTCAGATGGGACTAGAATAACGTAGGTTAAGGCTAAAGTCCTCATCCAGTGGCTCAACTCAGTACAGTATGAAAGCAAGTCTACAGTACAGTCATTTCTTCATTCTTAGTGTAGAGACCATTGCTTTCCAAACATTTGTATAAATGTAAATTAGTCCACTTTATCAGCCAGATCCTTATTCAAACGTTATTTGGTCATTTTGTTTTGCAAGCTCTTCCAGCAGATTGAGTCCTTGTTCCAATATTATGTAATTATTTTATAAGCCAAGTTACATTACATGCGGTGTATTTCTTCCACAGCTCAAAGTTATTTATAGGGAAATCAATAAAACGTTTCAAACCAGCTGTCATTGTGACTAGTGTGGAAAAATACTAGCCTTCATTTGCTGGTGCAATATTTAAGTATTTCCCAAATGAATTATTCCTCTGACTATCTAAATAACCCAGCTTTAAATTAAACAACTGAAAGATTTGACTTTCTAAATAATATATGCAATCAGTGGGAGTCCATGAGTACACTTAAGCATCTATCTTTGTGTTGTGCTGCGCAACATACATATCCGGTATATACCTTGTACACTGACAATTCAAATACCTTTGAAATTAGAAAATATATTCTCTTGTCAATTTAAATTTTCAAGACAGATTAGCTGTATGCAGCATTTCCAACAAAATAAGACTTTATTTTTAGCTTTCCAATACATTCTTTTGCCACTAGCCTCATATCCACTTTGTAATGCATGAAGTAGCGAAACCGAGATCCTTCCCTGCCTGAGCAAGGACCTGAACCCTGCATTAGCAGTCTGACTGTTTTCCAAGTGAATTGTACCTGTCATGTTTCTGGAGCTGAGATCCTCTCAGCAGTTAATGAATTTTTCACAGGGTCCTGTGACCGCAGACACGCTGCTGGTGGTGGAGGTCCACAGAATAAGCGGGTGGGCAGCCAGGAGCAGAGACCTCCTGGGAGACACCTGAGCACTATGGGAACCGAGCCCTGCTACAAGGTACTCCTAATACAGAGTCACAACATGGTTTTGCCCCAAGTAAACAGGTTTTGCCTCCTTTATTGAGTGTACATCTCAAATGTTGTTTGTTCTTTGCCACCACAACTAATGTAAAATTAACTGTCTGCCTCCCTGATTCCCTTAGCTGTCTAATGGGGCATTATTCCTATTTCTTCTCTCTTGCATGCATTCACTCTGCTTTGAATGCTTCCAAAGAGGGAGAGGGACATGTAAAGGTTGTGTGTAAGGAAAAAATCAAAGACTTTTTTTGTCGTGTGGTGTTTCTTTTTTCAAATATAGAGATTTCTTTGATTGCAAGTGAGGGTGAAAGGAGTGAGGAACCAACAACACTTGGAGGAATTTAGAGAACAAATGTGACGCAGGATTCTCAGGTGTACTAGAAGCAGTGAAACAAAATTAATTCAACATATGTGGAAAAAAGTCAGATGAGAAACAGCTGAAATAGTTTGAGAAGAAAAAGAGGTGGAATTATGTTCTCAAGGAAATTATAAAAACCTCTCTGTTTATGTCTTTTTAAACTAAATAGGAAAAAAAACATATTAAAAAACATAAATTCTATAGAAAATGATCCTACAGATCAAGGAAGCTGAAATAAATTAAACATTGGAAATCAACAGTTTTTCATGACTTTTGTGACTCTAACTGTAGGCTTTTATTTCCAAGTTGTTTTCTGTATGATGCTTCTACATCCTTAGTTCAATCTGCTATTACAGTGTGCTTAATTTCCTTACCTTGCACTGTATAATTTAAAGGGAAAAGCAAACTAAAACCTTTGACACAGTTTCATCCCATTCTGCTGTAAACACTACAAAGAGAGGAATCCAGGAAAGACATGCTGAAGTGTTATCAAATACCATCATTGACTAGACTTCCTAAAACTCCTTCTCTGAAAATATGATAACAGAGGAGATTACTGTAAGTTTCTTATATCTGCCTAAAGATTAAGGTTAAAATCAAAGCCTTAAAAATTTAAATAAAACTTTTTTTTTTGCCAGACAAATTAATCACAACTCAAAGGTCATATCTAGAGATGAGCATGGAATTGAAAAAAAGGACAATCAAAAGGCTGATGAGTTATAAATGTAAATAAGGAGTAGGTTTATAAAACAGATCTACTTGATTACTGGAGTCACCAGAGTTCAAGATTTCAAGGGTGAAGTGTGAAAACAGGGAGTATGACCTTCAGAGAAAGCCATGTTGGGGTTTATTCATGTGATAAGATTTTCAGGATGTGATTAGTCAATCGCCAAAAGCAACACATAGGTATGAAAAGTGCAGCCCTTTCCAAGGGTGGCTCGGTAGCAATAGAGGAGGACGTATTGTATTGGGGTCCTTTGGCCCACTCCCTCATGACTCTTCATCTCCTTTGACTCACTTGACTGGTATCCCATGATGCTGATCCATAGCCTGGCCTTTCTGGTGATCTCGGTTCTTCTGCTTCGGTGCCCATCGGTCGATCATCATGTAAACTTCAGTATCTCCAGGGAAAATTCTTCCTTGTCAATCCAGGGACATTCTTCCAATTCAGTGCTGGCTGCATGCTTTTCTGCTCCAAGTCTGGTAACATTTTTCATTCATCCAGACACAGGAGTGTGTTGTTGCGGGTCTATAATTTGGGACAAGAAGACTCTGTTGGTCTCTGGTCCTATGGGCTTCAATGCCCATTCTCTGGGATGAGTAGCACTTGGCATATCCCATGGGGCTCCAGTATTTCCTAGCAGCGAACACGCCTTCCTCCACTTCTCTGCCCTTCCCTCCTCCTCTCTCCAGCAAATCTGTCATCCATGCGATAAAAGCTGTTGTGGCCGTGTGACTTCTGAAAGTTTCTGCCTTGTGACAGTCTAGAGTGCTCTGGGTTTATGAGACAAGCAATGTTTATTTTCAATAATCCTGTATAGTCTAGGGAGTTTTCAAGCATGCTGGATTCACACAGTGGTGCTGTGGACCTGCTTGTCAGATCAGGCTGAAGCCACAGGCTGTGGACATAATCTTCACCTGCAAATCCAGTAGGTTGTCAAGATGTACAGGCAGTTGCCATAAACACTCTAGGTCAAAGATGTACTGTTTAACTGCAGGTCGTTAAGCTGTCAGGTGTTTCTTTATTATTGCTAACTTAAAAAATATCCAAATAGTACCTATTGCTTTTCCTTTTTTTTTTTTTTTTCCTAAAAGCTTACTTCTGCAATCTCTCAAAACCTGTGAAATAAATGTGTGCGGCATAGTCCCTTAGTAACAATTTTCAGAAAATACTACTGGGAAAATAAGTTGGATCCTTTTGGAGAATCGAGAGTTTGGGGTGACAAATCTCACTGTTTTAAAAGCAACAAGAGAAGCCACCATCACTCACTGATTCCCAGTGCTCCTGATTTTAGCTACTTTCTGCATTACTCCTGATTAAATGCTTAAATCTTTATAGCTGAGAACAGAAAGATAATCTGCATGATGTCTCCGTAGCTAAGGCCTCTCTCCTGAGGATCTCACTGGGTCAGTGTCCTGAAGGAGGGTTCACATGAACTTTGTGAAGAGAGAGATCAGTTTTCAGCCAAAGCACAGAAGGCAAATACAGATTTATCTTCCTCAGTAAAGAAAAAAATCTCCTCCTTTCATAGCTAGAAGACTTGACTATAAATCAGCTACATAAATCACTAGTTTTAAACTTCAGTTGCACTCTAAATCAAAACTTGACATGTTTATTTCTTTAATAGATTCTGAGAGCGTTTAGTTTTAAAATGGTTATATTCATTTTTTTCAGACTACATCTAGAGTGGTAAATCCACTGAAAACAAAGCTCAAGTTCTGTTGGACATGGAAGAGGAAACTTCTCTATCCATGCTCAAAATACTTTCAGTTAATATATAGGTTTTGCACTTTTCTTTGGCAGCTGCCGTAAAATAGTTATTACATTTTGATCTCTGGGGAGCTTTCACTACCTGGAAATTTTCAAACATAGAAAAGGGGCAAAAAAGACTTCATAAAACTGATTATATACTGGCTTAGCTTTATTGTTTGTATTTTATTATCACAGTCTTGAAGAGTGGCTTCTCTTGTAGAACAGGTTACAGGCTTTTAGATGTATGAATGAAAAACGTCTGCTGTACTTTAGGGATTGTTTGCTGGTTTTAGAGGTTAATAATCTTAGAGATCTCGCTTAGTGCATATTTTTTCTTACAGAAATAATTATTTTTTCCATACTTAACTGCATATTAAATCTACATCCTTATTTATACTTTTTCCAAGAAGACTTCTTATTGCTTTGGCATTTTACACTTGTTTTGCTAAGAAATACCAGAGCTTGTAGGTTGCCTGCAGCTTCTGCTGAGATGTCATGTACCCTGTTGTACTTAGGCAAAAATTGCTGGAGTGTTTTGTTTTCTTCTAATGTAAAGGGAAAGGAGGAAAGCTTGGAAAGCAATGCTTTGCTCGAGATGGGTCAGTTCAGTTTGGTAGGACCAGATGCCAAAGTAACAACTAACTACTTTTGAACTGTTTCTTTTAAAAATAAGTTCCGCTTCTTCATTTCCTCAGAGCTCTTATAAGGGACCGCATTAGCTTTGCTTATTGCAGTGCATGGTTCTTCCTCCTCTTTCTTGCCTCAGGCTTCTGTGCAGAAATATCTGCCTCCCATGAGGGATGGGAATGGACCAGCCCTGCTGTTCCCTGCCAGCCCAAACCTTCTCTGGACACTGGCCTTGGGAGCAGGTGGGCACTACTTTGGCATCACACTTCGGTTATTAGAAAGACCATACATATATTTAGCTGTTGGATGGATATACAGCTACATGGAGTCTGAGGAGAGGAAGTGAAGGAGGAGGAATAACAGTTCCCTGAAGTACAACGCCTGTGGGAGAGTGAAGAGAGGGGAGCAGCCCGGGAGCAGAGCACAGCAATGAAAGTGCAGCTGCAGGACACCTGTGTACAACAATGAATAATCAGTCACACGCATCAAGCAACGATGCTCCTGGCTGGGTTTTTGGAAAGGTCCTCAGTGATTTAAGAGCACAACTGTTATTGACTTCCAGTGGGGCTTTAAGCACTTTCCAAAATTTACCCCTTCACACACCAAGCTGTTAGTTGATGTTTTTGTACTTCACTGTTTTTTAGCCCTGTTCTTTTTTTGATTTGGCTGCCTTGGAAACCTACTGCCAGTTTCCATGGAGCCATGTACTACAGTGTATATATATATTTTTATAGCTTTACCTTTCTATCCATTGCTCCTACAGCATGGCAACGGTCATTCCAAAAACTCCGAGCATCTGAAAGACAGCCTTATCCTGGGAAAGGGATGTGAACTGCGGAAACATTTGCACGTCAATGAAAGCACTCTCCCCTCACTATTGTCTTGTGTCATCCAGCTCCACACTGATGTCATGTTTGAGCCCACAAGTTTCTGAGCAGTGCTAGGAACCACCCTGATGCCAGCAGAGGACCACAGTTCATGCCAGTAATGGCACTTGCACTGATAGTGTCAGGGCTCAGCCTCAGAGCTAGGCTCAGAGACATCAGCAGCCGCAAAGATGAGCATTGTGTGCACAGAAGTAGGAACTGAAAGCGGTGCTAAAAAGACAATCTCCACACAGAATAGTCCACACCTGCTAATTGTACCAGATCTGAAACTGACCCCCTTTAACTCATCACAGAAATAAAATGGGACATTTTACATAGGTTGGCATCAGTACGACTGACAAAATTACAGAACCTCAGATCTGCTCAGTGGTCCAAAGCAGAAGCTGTTCCCCCTTTAAATAATATCTGGGAACTGGATTCGGTCTGGGTGAACACAGGCATAAAGGCAGCCGCAGGCCTCAAGCGTATTGAATGACAGAGGGAAGAGAGCGACACTGGTGCTTGGTGGAAGCAGGGCCAGGCTTTGCTTTTTCTAGCACATAGATGCATAGAATGTTACTTAAATTTCTTCTATCTGAAGGCTGAAAATTACCAGGCTGATTTTAGTGGATGAATTCAACTATTAGTTCTAATGAGCCACTTTCCAGAGGAGCTGTCACCACAGTTCAAAAGTAGTCACCATAAACCGTGGAAGGAAAAAGATCATTCAGCATTTTAATCCAGTTAGTACAGCCATGTTCCAGTACTCAAGACAACTGTACCACTTAAATAACTATGATTACAGTGCTTTGGAGGGAACTAATTGCCTTCAACACTCTCCTGCCACGTTGAGGCATATGGTCATGATGGACCATAGGATGACAGGATTTTATTTGTGTGCTGGTGACTTTGGGTATGGCAGGGAAGCTTGAAAGCAGCCTCTGAGTGGTCAGAGTGGAGAGCTCCTTAGAGATGTAAAAACAAACTACTGAAAGAAATGCTTCCAGGAAATATTAACAAGCTTTAGCAACTGAGGGTTATATTCAGCACTACCACAGTACTGCACAACAGATTTGTGTCAAATCAGCTGGAGTAAGCATATCCCCGGGCAGCACCTCTCTTCCTATTTTCCCTTGAGGAGGTGAAAGCAAGAGTCTTAGTTTCAGGAGTTTCTTTATCATGTCTAGGAATTTCACAAATAAAAAGAAAATTCAACTGAAACACTCCTTTATGTGGGGCAGGGGAAGACATCTGGAGTAATTTCAGAATTTTGGGTGGCTTGGATTTTGTTTGGGAGTTTGGGTTTTTTTTCACAACCTTCTGTTTTTCTCACTGCCTCCCTTCTCACTGTATTTCACAGAAATTTCACTGTATTTTAAACAAACAAAAAACCCTCATAGAATATATGGTCTGAGATAAATTCATTTATTTGTATTTATTTGTATTTATTTCCCTTTTGGAATTCCCTGTTGGTAATGAGTTCCATCTGCATCTAGTCCCTGTTTATAGAGGAAAGAAACACAACCTGGCCAGTAGCCTGTACAACTGAAGTTCAGAATCTCAACATGTTCTGATCTACGGTTTTGGTGGGTAGTGCAGTTCCTACCAGCCATCAGTATCTTGCTGATTTTCCTGAATTCAACATCACAGTGAATACTTACCCTTTAAAAGAGAGATATCTTACTTTTATTGAACTGAGGTTCAAGCAATGTCTGAGTTGCTTATATTGCTGCAGAATTCCTCATGTTGCCAAGGATCTCTGGAAATCAAGTCCAACCCTCCTGCTCAAAGCAAGGTCAGCTAGACCAGGTTGTTCAAGGCCATGGTGCAATCAGGTCTTGAATAGCTCCAAGGCTGGAGACTCCATAATCTCTTTGGAAAATCTACTCTAGTGTTTGTCCACTCTCACTGTAAAAATGAGGGGGGGGTGGGGGGTGTTTAAATGGAGTTTTCTGTATTTCATATTTTGCCCATTTCCCTGTGCAAAACTGAGAAAAGTCTGGCTCTGCCTTTTTTACACCCCAATCAGGTGTTAATACACACAGACAAGATCCCCTGGAACCTTCTCCAGACTAAACAATCCCAGCTCTCTCACTTCTTCTTGTATAAGAGATGCTCCAATCCCTAAACCACCTTCATGGCCCCTGGCAGGACTTGCTCCAGGATGCCCACATCCCTCTTGTACTGAGGAGCCCAGCACTGGACCCAGCTCTCCAGGTGTGGTTACATCAGCAGAGGGGAAGGATTACTTCCCCTCGTCTGCTGGCAACGTTCTTGTTATTGCTATTGCTCATCAGTAGCCTGTGAAAGGAGAATGAGGTTTTTTCTCCTATCAAATTATTTTATGGCCCTTGAGCAGCTATTGTAATCAGATAAAATAGGGCTATGAACTCCAATGCAAAATTGGCCTCAGCGAGTTTCCATCTTGTCTGACAGCAAGAGAGAAATACTTATACAATATTCATGCTTCATTTGAAGTAGTTATACACTATTGTTTCTATTTAGTGTTCTTAAATTCTCATTTATTCCCACATAAATTTGATAGTGTATTTAGCATCAGAGCCATAAAGAAAGAAGTTTATATATGCACTCAAAAAGCATTTGAAGTGCTTTTTATTTAGACTATAAAGTTCATGGGTTATTTCTATGAGAAATTGGAAAGTGTTTTTGCACCAAAAAAATACACGAAGTGGTAGTTTTTAAGCCCTGAAAATACAAAATTACACAATTTAAACTGAGTAGTGACTTTAAATGTTCTAATGATGTTGATTAAAAGGAAACGGTTGTGTTTTTTTCTTTTTTAAAAAAATGAATACAGGTTGGAGAACTCTAGTAATTGGAAGATTTGTACACTGAAAGTCATAAGACCAAAAGCTTATGATGCTGTGAATTATTTTAATTTTTTAAATGTTTTTTAAAATGTAAGAGAGGTAGATTTAGGTATTGTAGATGGGTGTTGCAAAGAATGCACACAAACTCACTATTAGTGTTCAGAAAGGAATAATCATGTTGGAAACAGGTATATCACTTTAAAGCCATATTCTATCACATTTTTCAGTGTGTTCCCACCCTGATGGATTTCTTGCAGGGAGTGATTGTAGTGTCCAACAGGGCTTGCGTGGTTTCTGTATTTTTTAGATCTGATGAGCAGCACATACTGCTGATGGTGATGCCTGGTACAGCAGAACTGATTCATGGGAAACAGTCTAGGGTAGAAGGGGAACTCTAATGAGAATTGTCTGAAAGACCAAGTACTGAATACAGTAAATGTCTCTCCCAATAAGCATGTTTTATTTTCTTTGGAAAATTTTGATTGCACAGTGATTTGCTAGCAACAAAAGCTTTGGCCTCCTGGGGCAAAGCAGCAGTTAAGGACAGAAAGGTGAGGACTGCCTTCAAATGTGTCACAGAAGTATTATATCTTTATTATTAAAAATGCTTGGAAAATATATTGCACTTAAACTTACAAGACCCAGCTGACATCTGAGAGATATCCATATTTTCTTTGCACAAAAATTAGAACAGAATTCAAAAATGTGCTATTTTACTACCATCTGCTAGATCTCAAACCCACATATCTCTATCCCTTCAAAGGAATCTTTTAGAATCATACACTCAGAATCATAGAATAGTTTGGGTGGGAAAGGACCGTTAAAGATCATCTAGTCAAACACCCTGGCCATGTGCAGGGACGCCTTCCAGTAGACCAGGTTGCTCAAAGTCTCATCCAGCCTATCCTTGAACACTTCTAGGGAAGGGGCATCCACAAGTTCTCTGGACAACTTGTTCCAGTATCTCACTTCCCTCACAGTAAAGAATTTCTCCCTTTTACCTAATCTAAATCTACCCTCTTTTTTCTTTAAAACCATTATCCCTTGTCCTATCACTGCAGGCCCTGGTAAAATGTCTCTCTCTACCTTTCTCATAAGCTCCCTCTAAGTACCGAAAGGTCACAATAATTCCTGCCCAAAGGCTTCTCCAGGCTGAAAAACCCCAAATCTCTCAGCCTTTCTTCACAAGAGAAGTGTTCCATCTCTCTGATAATTTTGGTGGCCCTCCTCTGGACTAGGTATAAAAGGTCCATGTCTTTCTTGTGCTGAAAGCCCCAGAACTGGATACAGTAGCCATCATTTTTTTCCCAATTTGTAACCTTGAACAGACTGTGTTATTCGAATAGTGGTTTCCAAATACCTGCAACTTAAACAAAAAAATTAGTATTACAGCACTAAAAATATGATTCTTTCTCTTATGATTCTTCTGCAAATCCTAACAATAAAATTTAAAGCGTGGCAAAAACTATTGTAAAACATTGTGGTGAGGAGGAAAAAGTTATAGTCTGACAATTAAACTTTGTGGTCCACAATCAGAAGACACCTTCGGCGTGTAATGGCCCATGGTCTGAACACGTGTTTTGACAGACCTAAGTGCTCTGACTGCAGTACAATTGCTGCATGTGTTGCTTGTCTTTGATAGGGTCAGGCTGTCAGGCTATCAAGAGTTTGTATGTACACTTTCTCTTCTGCCAGAAGGTAAAGGCAAGACACCACATTTCTATGAATATTTGGAGTGGATAGCCTGGTTTAGCCTCTAGCTTATTCCGAGTGGTATTTGGACTGATGCTTTTTGGCTTTCCTGTTGACTGCTGATTTATGGTGAGCAAAAGTTAGTAAGTGATGATTCGTTTAATAATGTAGGTGCCTATCTGTGCATATAGCTGCATGTGTCTCTCAAGTGCTTGAGCCCAACATTCAGCTGCCTCTGCCTTTTTCAGAAATATTGGTCAGCTCCAGCAAAAGCCAGTTTTTCAGCATTCCTTAATCTCCCTCAACTCTGATATCACCCCCATCCTCCACACTTGCCCATCCAGCTAACAGACAGCTTCAAGACCTGGCTCCGATGAAGGCTGCAGCCTGGGATCCACTTGGCAGAGGCAAGGGAAGCAGGCAGCAAGGCAGTGCTGTGTGTGGTGTTTTGTGGCCAGTCACAAGGAAGGTGAAGGACAAGTTACACAGAAAGTTCACTTGCCACATTAGTGGGTACTACTCAGGTGTTATTTTGGTATCTACCTCCAGCTGAATCCCTGACGGCTGAGAACAGTTCAGTGTCTTCCCCAAAAATGTAGTAGAGGAGTACCTGCTTCTTTTTTCACTGCTATATGCTCCTTTACCAAAAGTGGTATGTGTGCTAGCATGGAACCAAGCAGTCAGATCAGCCTCTGGCCCATCCTCATACAGACCAGCCTTACTGGATGCCCAGGAAGCTGTGTCCCCAGCAAAGCAATGGTGTGTACCTGAGTACCGCCTGTTATCAAGAGCTCACCAGTTGGTTGGCCAGATGTGCTGGGACTCCTGGGAACATGGACATGGCATTTACCATCTCCGGCTCTCTCAATCCAAAGTTTTTACAGATTCACAGCCTCTTTGTTCTGACCACATATCATAGTTTCAGGCTCATAGTATTCAACTATTCAACTTATTTCAATTTTTCCTCCTTTTACTGTTGTCTTCCTCTCTGCATCTTTGCAAAGACATTTTCTTAAGCTTTCCCAAACTACTTCAGTTTTCCGTAGAGTCTTAAATCATACGCATCTTCCCTTTTTTTTTTTTTTTTTTTTTTTTTTTGTGGAGAAGTGTTCCATTGAGGATACTTATTGCTCACTCACTTGTGAAAACTGTAAGCTGCCAACAGTCTCAGATGAACTGGAGTAACTCCTGTGTTGCCCAATCAACAGCCCACTTTCTATTGGCAAATGACAACCAAAGAAACCTGGATTTAGCCTCAGATTGTTTTGATCAGTCAGGAAGACAGTATATGTGCTCATAAGAAACTGAGAATATTGCTTTGACATTCTTGATTCAACAACAGTGAGGCGTGCAGCCTTAGAAAAGCGGCCAGACTCCCATAGAAGTGCCCAAGCACTAATATACCCTTTTATGTGACATATGCTTTACGCTTCCTGTGTTACTTCCTCCAGATCTCTCCCCACTCTGCCTGAGCATCCTGTGAACACACTTTGCTCAGTTTTTCTGCTCTAACGAAAGTTCCCATAACACTGCTGCTATTCCATGTCTCTACATTTACCTAATACTGTGTATTCAGTAGCTGGGTTCATGTTCTGCAGTCTTTCTCAATCATAACAACAACAATGCCTACTTTGCCTACACTGCTAAAACCAAATCACATTGAGTTCTAGAAAGTATCAATACTGAACTCTATCTGCCCGATGAGTGGCTCGTGATGAGAAATAACATGCTCCTTAGTTTGATAGTCATCAGAGAGCCAAATATGGAGTTATCCTCTATTGGTACTTCTCTGTTCTCCTGCATCCTGAATTTTTATCAAATGCGGTTCTGACTAGGACAACATATATTCTGTCCAATGTTCCTAACAAGAACATCTTCTCAAAATCACACTTGACTTAACTTATTTTTCCCATGTAATGCCCAGCATATCCACTTGTGACTGGGATCCATATTTCTGCTTAGCTAAAAGAAATGAATCTGGGATCACTCCTTTGACAAAGTCCTTAGATGTGTTAGCCAAGTTGTGAACACACTTGGACAAGATGTGACTGAATAGGTTTAGGCTGAAATGATTCTTCTTCCATTTTATCCTGTTGTACCATGAAGATCAGATTTTGCAATCTGTTCCAACTGTCTGTTTTGCTCTTTTTAGCCAAAATTACATTTGTATGAGCAGAAAAACATTCAACTCTGGTAGCCGTTGATAGTGGCAAACTCTACAGAGATTTTGTGGAGTCAATTATTTTTGTTTATTTTTACCTCTATACGCAAAACCCAGTGTCTCTACTAGCCAGAACTTACTCTCTAGTTCTTCCTGTCATCTCAGCCACTCTACCGCACCTTATTCTCCAAGGAAATTTGCTAAACAGAGATAGCATCTAGAGATTTCTGTGGAGCCACAGACTGGCACAGAGTGCCACTGAGTTCGCTCAGACAAAAATTGTGTATGTTTGTTTCCTCTTCCGTTAGTATAGGATGATAAAAATCTATGCAACTCTTTTGCATAATAATTTCTCTCAGCATGAAACTTATACCTATACAACATTGTACTGATGAATACCTGGGACCTTTCATTAAAGAAGTTTTTATTTTGCATTATGCAACATCAAGGCTTGCATCATTATTTTCTTTTTAATCTGTTTTATTTTTACAGTTGAGTCTAATTTTAGGGTGCTCTTACTTGTTTACATTTTGGCCATATGACCTTTTTCAAAAGAGACAAAGATGAAGTCTTTATTCTGAAAAAATGTTGAATGTTCTGTGACAGAATGTAATTTTTAAAAGCACGCTATCACTTTGGGGTTTAAGAAAAGCTGTTTAAAAGAACAGACTAGTATTTAGACTAAAGAACAAATCTTTTTTGCTATTATAATTAAACTGCTAGGTCCTAGCCTGAATACAAACAATTCATCTGACAGGAAGAAGTAGGTGAAAAAGTCTCGGTGTAGTCTTGCTATACATTTCAATTTACTTAACTAATAATTCAGGCAGTATGACAGCCACTCCAGCCTTCTGCCTGGTGTTTGGGAGAACGTCAGGGTGAAGTTCGTGCACAGGAGAGCCCCTAACTGAATCTAGCACATGGGTCAAGGGGTCACTGCAGCAGAGCAACAAAAATGCAAGCAATTGTGAGTGTTTTGATTGTAACATAGGGGAGGCATGAACCCCTAAAGGCTGTTGAAAAAACAGCCCTTCTTTTTCTGAAGTGAATTATTAATGGTCATATATTTAGATTCTCACTGCTCTGTGTGACAGAATTGATAAGACAGGCTTTAAGATGCATTTTTGGCTGACATCTCTTGTCATAGGCACGGAGTCAAATAAGCTTCCATCGGGTTTTACCCTATCATATGTCCCAGCATGGAGCTCTCTCAAATCCCACTGTTTTTTTTGGAACCAAAGCTTTTCATGAGTCCTCAGGGTTCACACTGCCTCACCTCATCAGGCTAGACTGAAATAAAATTTCTACTTGATACTTATCCTGAATTTCCCAAGCAGTACAGACAGGAATTTAAACTACTCAAGCATTTACCCAGAACATGAATTGTGATTCCAGATGATTCTTTACTAGGTTTAGCATCAATTAAAGTGAATCTGCAATGGATTTTGCAGCTCCTGGTTAGCAAAAAACATTAGCAGGTGGATTTCTTAATTCTTAAAGGGTAGCCCTTGCCCCTGAGATCTAGTAAAAGGGCTCCAGTAGTTTTTCTGTGCCTGTTTACTCTGTTTTCAGAGAATTATGTACTGATACTCCTAACTGCCAATATCTCATTTCAAGATTATCATCATCTGTTTGTGTATAAAGTTAGGACTGTGTTTTCCCCATGTGCATGACTTTGCATTTATTGAACTGAAATTTCATCAGCTGCTTTATGTCCCAATTACTCAATATCACAAAACCTTCTGCAACTCTTTGCAGTCAATTTAGTTTTGACAAGTTTGAATAATTTTATATCATTAGCAAACCTTGTTATTTTATGCATCTTCCCGCTTTCCGGATTTTTCATGAGGATGCTGAAAAACAGCAATATAAGAACAATTCTCCCTATGGTAATTCCTGTCTATTGTGAGAACCGAAGAGTTATTCCTGGCTTTTTGCTTCCTAGTTTTAACTGCTGATAACTTATACTATCTGTGAGAAAAAGCTCCCTCTTATCTCTCTATAGTTTAGGTTGTTTAAAATGCTTTTATGGATGTTCTCCAAACTCTTTCAGAGTTTGACTACCTTCTTTCTCCTGGACCACTTTTATACCACGTGCTTTGAGACTTCTTCAAAGAACTCTAACAGACTTAGGAGACACAACTTTCCTCCACGACTCTCCTACCAATGCATGATCAACATGTCACATAATTTTATGTTTGATACTATGTCAACTATATTCCTTTTATTTTTTTAACACAACTCATTTTTTGGTCACAGGCACCGAGCTTCTGATGATACAAAAAATAAAGGATAGTAAGGTCTTTAGAATTTGCAGCTTTTTAAGCATAATGCAGACAGTGGTGCACCTATACCAGCAGACAGGTGCAGCCCTCTGCAGAAATTGTAGCTGAGCATTGGCCTGAAACAACGTTACCTCAGCTCATGATATCTATAAATAGAAAGCAGCATTAATTTGGATTTAAATTTTATCCAGTTTGAAACAACATCTTTCTGTTGTACTTTTAATTAAAGCTGTCCTACAAGCTTGTGCTCACACAGCTGATGAGAAGTCACACATTGACACTGGGCTCTCTAGAGCAGGGTTTGAGGAGGTCACAGGAGCTCTTGGGGCTCTCATAACCTGACGTGCTGTATGTGTGCCAGGTGCCAGCTAAAAGACTCCGCGGTGTGGGCCACAAGCAGGGTGTGCGTCAAGCCACGCAGCGCTGAGCTATAATGCTGGGGGTGTAACCACGAAGCATCTGTCCTAAAAGCAGAGCTGCTGATGCACAGGTAGGGAACCGAGCACGTGCTGGAAATCTGACAGAACAGAAACATTGAAGAAAGAACAGAAGATCCCATTTTAAAGCTTGTGACAATGTTATTTGGTACTAATTTTCGTAAGCTCAGTTATTTGTGTTTGCTTTTATTTCTTTTTGTGCCTGTATCTTCACAACCTTTTCTGTGAGATCTGTGAAAATCCCTTTTAATACTGTTTTTAAGTCTTTTACTGTTTTTAGGGTATCTTCTCTGAAGTTTCGTTTTGCTTCTAAATTTTACCTACCATGATTTCACTAATTAAAAATAAATTGTTTTTGAAAAGTATCTCCATATCTGTCCCAGTTTGAGAACCTGCTCTGAGGCTTAGGTTCACTGAGAGGTTATTCACCTCTCCTTGAAATAGCCTATAAATCAGCCTGCAATATGGATCACATACAATCAAAGTCATAGGTGTAATGAGATTATCCATCATCTTAAAAACTAAAGTAGAACAATTCAAAGAGTAAAGTTTCCAGATCTGATCCAGGGTTTGACAGATCTGACTCAGTACTGAATAACTGTCATTGGCAGATATGTCTTCTGCTAATGCTTTTCTTCTTTAACGGGATGATTACAGAAGCATTTTTGGTCTGGAAAGACAAACAGATGTAAATACAATGCTTGTTACTGCTTCACCTGTTCTGCTTTGAAGTCAGGAGTCTTCAAACATGTGCTCTAGTGGAGTTCAACCTCCCAAATAACCACAAAATAAAACGAGTCTGGCCAAGATGTGTTCAGAGCATGAAGAAAGGCGTCATATAAATTTCAGCATCGCTATTATTTTTCAAGTGTTTCATGAATTAAAATGTAGAAAATTGGTCGCTTCCAAGCTGCTGTTTTCAGGGTTACGTTTCACAAACTACAAAAGGGAATATATTTAATTTGTCTACCTGAGGAGAATTTTTTTATTGTCATCTGTACAACCTAGATTTCCATCTGTTCTTACTGTAATATAGATACGTGTGTCACACATCAGTCATACACACCGATCATGTATGTACTTCAAAAAGCCCAAGGATAAATTTATCAAGAGAGCCAAGGTAGCTCCCAGTTACACCGTGCTCTCCCAATTACACAATCCCTTGAACCAGCCCAAATAATATCTTTGTTTAATGTTCTACAAACTGCTAGACTGGTAAAAAAATCGGTGATTACCCTCCCATATGCAACCCTACATCCCTACCTTTCCCAAGGCAAAGGATTTCCCACCGACAGGAGTAGGCACACTGGTTCAGACCAAGGAACCAATGAGCCCAGTAACCTACCTCTAATAAAGGCACTCACAGGGCTGCGGGATGCGTATTTGCAGAGAGTGCTTCACAGGGCTTGTGACTTTTTATACTGAGACGGAGACTTTTGCACACTGTGCACTTCTGCACGCTCAGGCACTGAAGGTACAAGGCTGCTTCTCCTTTAGCCCCTCCAGATCCTCTTCCTCAGGCTCTGGCTGTGCTCTTCTCCTCATCTTTTCATTTTCACTTACCATTCACATCCAAGGTCTCACTGGGTAACTCTCTTGTCAAACTCCTCTTTGCCTGCCCAAGATAGTCTTCAATACCACCGGTAGGTGGTAGTCACCAGACTACCAGTAGGCAGTCTGGTGAATACTGGGGAAAGTCCTGGAGATGTGGGTCATATTTGTGTTCCTTTGTCACGTTACCAGGCAGTGAGCAGCAGTGAGCAACATCCACAGGCTGCTTGGGTACCTTCAGGGAGCAGTGAATACTGTCAGGAGGGCGACTCTCACTATCCCTCTCCAGTTCTCAGTCCATTATTAATATTACTCATTAGCTGCTTACACCTCTCCCTTTTTTCATCAATTATCTCTTAACTGACTTGGTTTTTTCTTTGTCCCTTTGCTTTTATTTTTGGAGAAGAAAGTGAGGCAGCATGAGAGTACCTTTTTTTTTTTTTTT
>VXBO01006728.1:0-16354 GCA_013400135.1 Rhinoptilus africanus
TTTGGCTAAGAATGTACACCTGTTAAATACTTTCAGACAACAGCTCCATGACTAATTTTAGCATGACCCCCATTTGGGTATTCCCATTCTAGTATCTAGTGACTGCATATAATGTTATAGGAGTTTTTTATAACAAGAGTGAGTTATATGCTGGACACTTGGAAAATGCAAACTAGGCCATCCTTAGAAAATCAATTTTAAAACACGTTTGCTTTATACTTTTTTCCCACTCATTGATACTTATCATGATTCAGTCCCTTTTCTCAGACTGACATTCCCAAATCATCAGAAACAAGTAGCAATGAGAACAATGAAAAAGAACTTAGTAGGGTGAGGAGGAGTACTTTTTCTGCCAGTCTGTCCTTGCAGAACCAGTATTAAAATGAAATTCCCTAACTCTGAAGAGCCATGACCTGCTATATACAATAGGTTATCATTTTGATCTGGTTCCTCAAAGACTGACCCAGATTATAAGCAGNAGGCCCTTGGCCTTGTGTAGAGTCCTGTTCGTTCAGTATCTGAGTTTAAGTTTATGCAAGCTTTGGTTGTTAAGTGGCCTAAGACCCCTGTCTCAATTGAAGCCAATTCCTTAATGAAAGCCAATGCAATTAATCAAATGCCATGTTTCCTGTAGTTGTTGTAATCTGTGGCCTCAATTTTGCCTGCAATTTGTCCATCTGTATGCCCACTCACTTAACAAACTCTTAGAATATTAGTTAGTAATGTAATTGTCACTACTGCACACCATGAAAGTAAAATCGACAGCAGAATTCTAGAGAATTTTTTCATGTCCGTATTTCATATTGATTAAAAAAAGTAATGTAATTCCAGAGATTATCTGTTTGAAGAGATGATACGATGATTAGTTGCTCAACCCCTGACAATGTCAGTATATCTGTAAGGAACCCAGTGGTATTAGCAGCTTGATAGTTTCAATTTAATTGTTATCACAGCAAATATTCATATGAGGTGTCTAATATAGCATAATGAAACCAAGGCAATTACTAGAAAAAGACATTCATGTAGTAGGTCTGTCTTCAGCTTTCCAGGCTAGTGGTTTCTGTGAATGCTCGTGTCTTATCAAGTGCACCACTGGGATGACAGAAATGTTTGCAGAAATGTGGGACATGTTTGACACTAGTGTACTGAAGTGACAGTAAAATTAAATCCATTTTAATGTAATAAGTGCTAATCTTCAAACATAGAAAAAGCCTAGAAAGAATGCTTTTTCACATATATCTGAAAAAGTAATTTAAAAATTAAAGAAAGATTATGTAATACTTCAGCTTGCTCAGCCTGGCAATAGGTCATAAAATAACATTTATTACTGTGATTGTTAAATTTCAAAGATTTGACATAGAAAGCAAAAACTAAAAAGAAGAATATATACAAAAGTATTTAAAATATTTTTCGCAAACATAAAAACATTAAACGGAAGCTGAAATTCAATGGATCTTGTCAAAGCAAAAATATTTTTATTATTAGGACTGGTAATAAAACAATTCTGAAGTAATGACTTTTAATTAATGCAACAAAGTAAAGGGGTTTTCCTTTCATTAGTGTGGTAGGAGGTTGAAAGAACTGGGATTTAAGTGTCTCTGTGGGAGGGAGAAAATTTTATGAATACTCTAAGATTTAGGCAGGATATAAAATCCTGTTATGATAGATAACACTTCAGGTATTTCAATGCTTGCTGTAAAATGATGCGAAGTCCTGCAGTTGACTTACTACTGTTCCATTTATCTTGTAGCAAAGATGCGATAATAAAGTTACCGCTCACTAGTTCAGCAGCAAATGGAATTTCTTTTTCTTCATTTACAAAAGAATAAATCATGTGCAAAATTGTGACTTAAGTGCACAGTGATTTAAATTATTCCATTAAAATGATTTACTGTAAAACTACTGCAAAGAATCTACTGTGATGTAAAATGTTAGATAGTAATAGTAGCATCTTAGCACTTTTGTTTGTATTGAATACATCTTGTGATGTACAGTATCAGTGCATGCTTAATATGACAGCAGCATAGCACAATAATGAAGTAATTTTTCAAGTGGAAGCATTTCAAGAAGCTTATCAATCAAATACAGTCAAAAAGCATTGATTAGAGCCAGGTGTTTCATTAGGGCCATCAGTGCACCTGAATCTTGGCTTAAGACACTGTGGTCTTTCATAGCATTGATGTATTTCAGGAGATACTGCCTTAACCATGCCTATCACCTGAATTATTGTTATTATCTGAATTATTATTTCTACATCAGGAACCATCCTGATCATCTACCAAAGGTCTTGGGAGTCTGGGGAGGTCCATGCTGACTGGAAGCTAGGCAATATTACTCCAATTTACAAGGGAACTGCAGACCTGTTAGTCTAACCTCAGTTCCTGGAAAAATTATGGAGAAGATCATGCTCGGTACTACTGAAAGGCATTTGAAGAACAGTGGAATCATCAGGCACAGTCAGTATGGGTCCTGTTTACCTACTTTGATATCTTTCTATGATAACGTCACTCACCTAGTGGATAAAGGGAAGGCTGTGGATGTAGTTTTTCTGGATTTTAGTAAGGTGGTTGATACTGTCCCTCACAGCATCCTTCTGGACAAGTTGTCCAGCTGTGGGAAGAGAGTGTTCACAGTGTGCTGGGTGAAGAACTGGTTGAACACAGGGCTCAAACGGTTGTAGTAATGGGGTTAGATGTGTCTGGCAACCAGTCATGAGCAGCGTTCCTCAGAGTTCAATTCGAGGGCCAGTTCTGTTCAATATTTTTATCAACAGTCTGGACGACGTAATTGAATGCATCCTCAGTAAGTTTGCAGATGACACCAAGCTGGGCATGAGCGTTGATCTGCCTGAGGGTAGAAAGGTTCTACAGACAGGCTGGATCGACAGGCTGAGGCCAATTGTATGAGTTTCAACAAGTCTAAGTTCAAGGTCCTATACTTGGGTCACAACAACCCCATGCAAGTGCAACAGGCTTGGGGAGGAATGGCTAGAAAGTTGCCTCATGGAGAAGGACCTGAAGGTGCAGGTNGGGTCATTGTAGGTTCCTTCCAACTGAAATATTTCCCCTTCCCCTTCCCCCTACCCCTCCCCCTCCCCTCCCCTTCAATTAAAAAAGATCACTTATAGGAGAATGCTAAACATGTTAACTTCACAATTCCTTTTATTTTCAATCAATGAAAGATTTTTATCTGAACATGAAATAGTCTTGTTCTTCCTGTGCTCATTCATATTCTTATTCCCTGCCTTTGAGAAAGAAATTTGTCCTGCAACAGTACAGCCATATTTTTGTATCCCATCTAACTTGGCTAAGGACTGTTCCTCATTATGGTGAATATCCTTGTAAAGAAACCAATTTTTTATGATCACTTCTATGAATGGCAGTTGCAAAGGACATTTTCTATTTAATCATTTGAAATTCAGTGCTTCTAGCTTAGTACCAAGCTCAAAAGCTCATCTTAGCTCCCACATATTCCATTGTTTCAGCTGTTGCACTGCCATGTTTTCACTAGGCCTGTAATTTATTTTAATAAAATATATCATCTTGTCTTAAGTGGCATTATCAGCCTAGCTTCTAAGATAAACAAATCTGTATAGACAACTTCTATCTTAATGTTCACACAGAGATTTATTTGGGATTTTGCTGTATAGATAACAAAGAATACTATCTGGGGAATCCTCTTCATTATACCTGCAGCAAAATAACTTTCAAGGAAGGCAAATTGAGAGGCTGAAAAGTTGCCAGAGATTTTTTTTGCAAAGAGCTACTGTCACTTGGAACTTGATTTATGGCAAGAAGATGAAGCCAAGTGCAGAAAAGCCATTAGTAAGCCCAAAAGCAATCATTTGTTGCTGTGGCATGATTCATATAGCAGACAGAGGATGGAATTGAGAGTATGTTGAAGTCAGTGTGAAAACAGTCTTCTTAGCCAGGCTTCAGATCAGTCAAATCTTGAGTTTGGTCATTAGTTGCAAAATGTCAAAACCACAAAAAAGCAAGCAGAAAAAGTCTCAGTCTGTACCATTCACATTTTTCAAACCTGGAAACCTAAATTTAGGCTTACTGGTAGTTCCTCTGACAAGTACTGAGCACTTTGTTTCTAAGAATACTTAGATAATTCAAAATTCTGTTTTTTTGGAGGGTAAATCTGAAACAGAGGATGGTAGGTCTTAATGTGATATAGTGGAGGGGAGGGGGTGATGGTGGTTTTTAATGATTTACCTATACTCAGGTGACAGAGTAAGTAGATATTATTAAATGGTGGCCAAATATTCATGTGTTCCAAATGTAGTGTTTGGTTTCGGCAAGATCCTCCAGAAGAAGGATAAAGAATCAAGATTCTATGTGGTTTTAGCCTTAATGCCGGCTGATAAGTCATGAGAGAGAATTTTATAAAATAGATTAATATTTAAAATAAATTTTGTGAACATTTTAAACTTATGCCATTCTTAAAAGATGGAACGCATGGCATGTGTCATAGAGAGTTTCTTTCTAATGAGTGAGTCAAATAAACAAGATGATATTTCAGATATTTATTACTAGAGTCATTTCTTCTTTTACAGAAATTGATTTTATTGCATGAGAAAATGAGAAGGATGTGACAGGACATCAGTCGGTACAAGTTTTTTTAGGATTGGATTTTTAGATTAAAAATACAAAGAAGATAGAGCTGAGAAGCTCACAGACGGATTTATTGCAGTTTTCATATTAGGGGGAAGAACAGAAGGAAAGGTAGAGACTGACTGTAACTGAGGACAGTTTAGCTTTCATCTTCAACTGTCACTATAGATTGTTTCAGGCTCTGATGCCTGAAACATATGTCTGATTCTGCTTTGCAGGTAAGTCATAATGTTTGGTATAATTTTATCTTTTTTTTTTTAGTTGAACTCGGGCCAGGGACAAGAGGCCATTAATAAATTTTATATTCAGTAGATCTAGAATAACTAAGTTTAATTTACTTCTGCTCATAATGGGGAGTAGAGGTTGGGGAATGCTCTCACAGTAGCATAGTCACTTTGAGGTGCTCTGTATCTTAGAAATCATGAGCAAAGTTTAAAAATAATTGGACTGTTTTAATTATTGAAGTTGGGGATTTATGGAGTTTTGATCTTGTAGGACTTCAGTATCCTATTAATTTTTTTTCTCTTCATTAACATGAATTAGAAAGTTTCAAAAGAAAGATAGTCAAATCTGGAATACTGGTACTGTTCCCATAGTCAAATGGAAGTTTTCATGTTTTGAAATACCCCCAAAGAATATTTAAATGCTATAGATTAGTCATTTGGGTTTTGGTAAAACTAGTTTTACTTTTTCAGTAAATGTATTACTGATATTTTTCCCATTTTCTCAGTCGATTACTCTCATGAATTATCTCTGCTTAAAATAAACACTGAAATGATCATGTTTCATTAAAGAAGGAGGAATATTGAATGTATTAGGAACTCTGTCGAACCTGGTGTACACATCATGAACTTTTGGATACAGTCATTAAGTCTAGCTTTTGAGCATTAGATGGCAGTAGTGGCGAAACTCAGAGACAACTAAAATGGAGCAAAGTTTATTGGTACTGTTTGAGTGTTCACTTCTTAATTTTGTGTTCAAGATAGATGATAATTGATTTAATTTTTACTTTCTTTCTATACACTATGACAATTACAGCGGGAGTTCAAGGCTTTTCACTATGAGGCAATTCTATACTGTAATGATATTTTAGGTGAAAAACAGCAATTTAAAATTTTGATAACTTCAACATTTCTAAACATTTAAAATATAGAGGAAAAGATGAGATTACTGAAAAAGGTAAGGTACCTGGTTATCATTTCATAGGCAGGTACTTTTTTCCCACTGTTCTTATCTCTATATGCTTTGCTTTCTTTCTGACAGACAATACTTTGTTTTTCATTTAGAATGGACTTCTTTTGTCTTAGACCACGTAAGCACTCTTTGTGGGCAGACTATTAAAATAGTGCAGCAAGCACCATCTTCTTCCTATGAGAGAGTCACTTAGTCCCAGCTCTTCTGTCCACTCTTTTATCCATCTGTCCAGGTGTGAGAAGTTCCTTTTATTCCTCTCCAAAGCCAATGTTTATTAAAGCAATGGGAGAAAGCCCACCCCCCCACCTTTTTTTTTTTTTTTTTGCTTGTTTTTATTTCTGATAGACTGGCAAGAAAAATAAGATTAATCTTACTAAGGTATGCTGTCACTTCTTCCTCAATTCATCATGCCTGCGAAGACCATTGACGGTAACATGTCCACCCTCTTTTAAGCAAGGAATATTTATTTTTATCTTCACCACCTGGTTGAGAATCCTTTCTATTGACAGGATTGCTAACAAGATAATTCACATGCCTTTTACCAGGCAAGAACCCACAAGAGAAAGTTGTCCTTGTAATGTGTTTCTTCAGTTACCTCCCCTAGATTTCACAAGGCATCTCTAGCCCAGCCATTTGTGGTTTATTCTTAAAACTGAATATTGGAAAGATTGCAACTTAGCGTTTATCCTGGTGACAAGATAAATGGTTAGACCAGTGGTGAATATCTTTTTGGTTCTCAAGAGAACAGGAAGAACTGTTATTCTGGTGTTGCTTGTATAGATTCTAACCACGTGTGAAGGCACAATTGCCAACAGAACAGCAACATTCCCCACATTGGGTGACATCTAATTTTTTTATCCCTAGACTTACCAACACTTTGGTTCCCAAGTGGCCTTCTCCTTTCTTTCTCCATTACATTTATCTGGATCCCAAAAAGCTACCTACACTTGCAAATTGCATCAATCCTGATGCACAATAGCCTTCTAGTAAGCACTATATGCTGTTTTCACCCCAGTTCTCTTAAGAAAGCCTGAATATTCAGTATCATACTGAGAAGGTTTATTTTTCCTTTCTTTGCATGTTATGAAAGAACCTTCTGGATTTTTGCAATCCTCTCATATAGTAGTGAGTATTCTGAGGCACATTTATACCATCATTTGAGAGGACTTCATGTCCGTATGTTTTCAAATTTTAAGTTTTAAAATAAGTGGCTAAGATAATTAAGTGGCTAAGTGGGTAGGTAGTCCCATTTTTATAGAGATCACCAAATTTGACATATACCAGTTTTATGTGTCCTTAAGGTGGGTGGCTTTGGTATTTGTTATGCCCTGTTAAATTAACCTTCTGAATAAAGGAGAAAGTTAAAGGATTTGTTTTTCAGCCAAGGTTACTGGTGAAGGGAGAATGTAGTAGTGAAAATGAAGGGAAGAAAGTGGGTTCTGTATTTTTAAGAGGCTTTTTGTTTTCTATAGAAAAAATGTCAGATCTCTTATGTCTTTCCCATTGCATTTAAAGTGTTTTTTTTAAATTTCTATTTATGTTTAAAATTAGATAAGAATAATAGTACGATATACAAAAAGATGAAGACTATTGTTGTGCCTAAATTATNTTTTTCAAGTGCTTTTTATCTTGAACAGTGAAAAATGCATCAGAGAAGAAATTCTTCATTTTCCCCTCCTTTCCCCAATCTACTTTATTGAATAAGCACTTAATAAATGAATTTGAATTATTGACTTTAGTATTAGGAGTTGGGACAAGATGCTTAAACCCTTTGTTCCATCATGCACTTATCTTTAGTAGAGATGTAGCCTGAATTCCCATAGGAATTCTTAAATAATTTAGGGTTTGCACTTTGTTATGGTATTTCCTACTGTATTTAAGAGCTAAGTATTAGAATACTACATTTAGGTAAAACTGAGTAATAGAAAAATTCTGCAATGTTTCATTGCTGCATACCAGATCAGTAGGGATTTTGTTATCCTGCAAAATCAGTGGTGATATCTTAAGGTCTGTATTTCATCCTTGCAACTTTGTCTCTGATAACTCCAAGCCAGTAAGTAATGTGAGCAGCATATTGCTTCATTTTAATTTTCAGGAATATTTTATTGCCTTTGACAGAATGATCACAATGACTAGTGCATGAGACTTTTTGCTATTGCACATAATTTTATCATTTATTTTGGTGATTTTTAATGAATAACTGCTAACTAATTATTTTTCATTTAGGATGTAGTATGTCTTTATATTAGAGTAATCATAAGGAATTTTCTGATGAAAAGGCCATTTATCAAGCCATTTAAGATCTATACTAGCGATCCTTAGTGCTGTCTCATTTTAGCTTTTACAGACTGGCATAATTTTGTGGAAATTATAGCAAGCAGCTGCTATGAGACATGAAAAAGTTGGAGAGTGGAACCTAGGAGGGAATGTCTGTGAATGGAGTTTAAGTTCATCCAAGTCCAAAATAGTACACAATAAATTTATTTATGATGCTAGACAATTTATTTTATCACTCAAGAAATAAATATGAAAACTCCCAAACCACATTTCTCCAGGTAAAGTAAATTGCAGTTCCTAGACATTAAATAAAATAGCATTATTAAGGCATGTGAGGATAGTGAACTCTGGGCAAAAATAATTACTTTCTCTCTTTTTTTTTAAATTCCATATGGCCAAGCTATGAATGCAGGCTGGCATGCCTCTTACCATCCTTTTTTAATGCTCAGTTTTTCTACAGAAATTGTTGTCAGCACATACTCTCAGGATGTGGCAGAACCATATCAACAGAACCATATTTGAAGCACAATAGACACCCAGTAAATAGCATGGTGTTGTTATCTGGGCAACTGCTGCACTTAAATCCTTCTATTATTGAAAAGGGTGATATAAGCAGGGCTAGTCGATGGCAGAACCTAGTTAGTGTTGCTTGCTGGTTAGGGGGCATGCTTTCTATGCTTGCCCACATTGTTTTATAACATAACATGGTGATATAGGAATGGATAGCAAACTTAATTAAGTGTTTGGACCTTGCTCTTTTTTTCCCTAGTTTGTCTGCACATGCAATTGATGTGCATTAAATTGTGCAGTCTTAACTTTTCCTGCATTATAGTAAATTGTTAGGTGTGTAGATTTTACAAGATGTGGAAGCTATATGTTCTTCTGCACCATTCTTTGACAATTTTGCAGCTTTGGCATGCCACAAATTATAGTAGGTGGATGTTTGGAAAAGGGTTGTTAACTAGTGAAGAAAAAGTTTCTGCTAAAGATGTGGTAGGCCTATCACCCATTCCAACTATTATACAGATTGCATTGTAGTTCTGGATTATGGGAGAGCAGCTTTCTCTTTAAACTAGGGGAAGAGAATTTCAGATAGCTGGAGAAAAAGTAGTATATCACATGTCAGCACTGAATTTCATCCAGGACTTTCTCAAGGTGCGCTGAATAACTTGTATTATATAATTGATAAACAACCACATATCTGATTTTCAGTTAAATAAATAATTGTTGTAATGAAATATTGTATCATCTTCTTCCCTGTCAGTCAGGGTTATAGCAGAGATAAAAACAGGATTTTATGCAGTTAATGAAGTTTTGAATGTGAAGTTTCCATTCCACTCTATTTTGCCAGATCCTTAGAAGTGTAAAATAACCAAACTGATTCTGGTTTAATTTGACCACGTATGAGAAATACAAAGATATTCACAGTGGAGCTTTCTGTCTATTTATTGTAACCATGATGTTTATTTTCTTGTAAAATTAATCACATTTTAGGAAGGTGTGTGCTTAAGGCATGGAGCCTGACTGTCAAATTTAATATTTCCTTTGATGACTGTGAGGAATCCTGTAGATGTAAGTGGACTTGAAGACTTGGTGTTCCGGGCTAAGGAATAAAAACTTCCTTTGGTAAATGGGCTCCAAAAGAACTATGCACACAATATATTTTCTGAGACCCTTAAAATAGGTTATAGATCAGAGCTGACTATGAAGAAATTAAAAAAAAAAATGTCTCTAACTAAACTAACAGCAGTAAATTGTTGGACTTTTTTAGTCTAGAGGAGGATCACATGACTTGTCAGAATTTGCCATGGCAAAATTGAAGTAGAAACAAGGTGTTTGAAGTCTTTGCAGTATTAAACACAGTTTTAAAGATTTTACTCTTCCTTGGGTACTAATTCAAAGCATCTACCTATTCTATAGCATATGCTAAACAAATTTGTCAAAATTTCATATTGTTTTCTACCATGAGTCCCAAATGTAAATGTTTTTACAGATGTTATTGCTGTTTTAAGGTATTCAGTTATCCTGGAATTCTGACAGCTTGCAATCTTTTTATCAGAATTCTTTTATTATATCAGTCTAGTTCCATCTAGAAATCACGATCAAGTGAGCATATAACTATTTCTTTGTCATATGGTCTTCTTATATAGGAGGACATAAAATCAGTAAATACTTTGTATCTACAGTGACAAAAAAGTCTTCTGTATCTTGGGGACAGAATCTCTTTGGTTTTATTTATTCTTCACCTGTTTAAAACTGGTATTGTGTATGGCTCTATTTGTAAAACTCCTCTCTTTGGAAATATGCATTTTCTGTATCTGTGGAAGGGCAGCCACAGATAGGCAAACAATTCATTGCTGTCTTATGGCTGAATTTTATGAAACTTCCAGTATTACCTGGGTTTTCATTGAATTTGTTAGAGCTTTTCTACTTGAAGAATTTTATCACAAGGTTCAGTGATATTCCTGTTTAGGTTTAATCTTCCTGAGAAATGTTTATGCAAACACTGACATTTAAATTTGAAGTAGGTTAAAAGCCTTTCATGGGCAGTGTGATGGGCAGCATTATTGGATCTACCAATAATCATTGACTTTCCATCACAAAAACTACCAGAGTACCACTGTTTTAACTTGAATGAGCATGCCTCTAACTCATTGAAGTGCCACATAGAAATAACAGTTGCTTCTCATAAAGTCAACCGCAAAATGAAAACACAGCCTGAGGTTATTGTTATTGCTGTTTTAAAATTACAGACCCTAGATTTACTTGTTAAGACTTGATATTTGCATTTCGCTGTAATAAAAAGGATGTTTATTTGATGTCTTTTAAATGGTTGTGCTGCTCATTTCCATGAAATTTGGCAATATAAGCATACATTTGTAAAGCAAAATGGGAACTGGAAAACCATCCATTGGAAATGGCATCACAAACACATGATTTCTTTTTTCATTTATTTTATTGCCACTTACTTTGGCACTATTTTTTTTTTTTAATTCTGCCTATTCTCATTCCATATACATTTATTTCTGTCAAGGCAAGCATGTCTTCAGCTGACTGGGTCAGTAAGCAGTTCTTTCTAAAAGGATTTTAATACCTCTTATGAGTTGGAAATGTGAGATTAGGTAGAAGTGAAATAAGTAAAACACCTGTCGGGGCTGACTGGATTTCATTTGCAAAGTGTATTCCAGGTCATTAGTACCTGAGCTTCCTCTTACTTTTAGCAATTCCAGGTATTTATGAAATTTGCAGATGTAGGATTATAGAGCTGTAATAGAAAATGCAGAAAATAACAGAGCATGGAATATCTCCACTTTTCTGTTCAGGAGCACACCAGCATGTAGCTTTTAAGAGTACACAGATATAACAAATTCCTTAGCTTCAGATCAGTGGACGCTGGGATAATACATTGAGGAAGGTTCATAATATATTTGTTCTGTTACACTCTTACCTCTGCATCTGATCTTGACCATTAACAGAAGATGTTTCTAAGATAAACGTATTTTTTGGTTCCCAAACAGTGACTGTTTTATGTTCTTAACATATATCTGTAGAAAGACAGCTTCATAAACTCTATAACACATTGGTAAAATAGTTTCGATGGCAAGCATCTGACATTTCTGCCTCTGCTTGTAATGATTAAAAAAAAAAATAAAATGTCTCTGAGGACAGCAAAAAAAAGCCCCCAGAGAAATACAAACCAGAATCCCATTAAAATGAAGACCAATGGTTTAGTCCAATTATTTATGGCACTTGTAGCCTACATAAATATTAACCTGTCAGGTAATAAAACATGCTAAATAGATCTATGTTAATATCCCACTGCCATTGTTTTAATATCTGTTGAGGCACATTATTTCTAATAAAGTGATTTTTAAAGAAGTGGTTGACAGAATAGATTTCTTTAATGGTGCCCAGGAAAAAGAAGAATTTGACAACTTAACAGGTTATTTCCAGATATATTGACAAAAACCCCCACATCTTAACAGTATTATTTTTAAATCTTTTGTGTTGGAAGTCACAGCCAACTTGCTGAATCTAAATTTTATGTTAGAACAGAATGTTGCGAAGTAAACAAAAGATTTAATTCATTGTACATTTAGGGAACTAATATTTCAGTTTAGGGAGCTAATATTTCAGTAGCTAACTCATAAGACACTTGGGTTCATGTCTGTTTAAGGAAACCAGCCTATTCCTGTTCCTTATATAGCCAAATGAAGGCTATGATTGCTGCAAAAAAACGGCAACAGTATCCGGGGCTGTGTGAGCAGGGACAGAGACAGAAGATCAAGGCAGGAAGTAGTCCCCCTGTGCTCAGAACTTGTTAGACCACATCTAGTCACTGATTACAGTTTTGGTCACCCCAATACAATAAAAATATAGACAGAATGACAGGAGTTGAGGGAAGGCCGCTGAGGCAGTGGGGCTGGAGACCTTGCTCCTGTAAGGAGAGACAGTGGGACTGCGGCTGGTTCAGCCAGGAGAAGGGATGGCTTTGGGGACACCCGCAGCATCCCTAGCACTGATGGAAGGGATGGAGGACATGCAGCTGGGTTCTTCACAGCAGTGCGTGGCCTGAGGGTGAGAGGCACAAGCTGAAACACAAGAGGCTCAGGCTGGAGATAAGGAGAAGCTTTTTCCCCGTACATGTGGTAGGACCAGGGCCCAGGAAGGATGGACTGTCTCCATCCTTGGAGTTTACATGCCCTGACAAGATGAAGCCCTGAGCAGCTCAGTCTGTGCCCATGGCTAAGCCTGCTCCAAGCAGAGGCTGGGGCTGGAGACACCCTCCCCAGGTCCCTGCCAGTATGAGTGAGCCCCTGATTGTGTAATTTAGAGGGAAACACATTTCACAGATAAGCTGCTTTTCCACAAATGTTCATAGGGCAGTGTTACTGCAAGTGCTCCTCTCCATTTCTTGATTTTCATTAATTAAAATCAAAATCTCAATACAGAGATGCAATTCCATTTTATGAGGGCAACACAGTGTGTGTTCTATTTCAGAAACTTGTTATGATGTTAATTTCAAAGTCTGCATAAGCAAAACTGATTGAAAAAGAGATGGTATGATTTTAAAAGAGATATTATTGCTGCCAAGTAGACTGGGTTCAGTCTTGACCATTATAGACTTCGTCATTACTATAATTAGTGTTAAAGAAAAAGATAAAATGAAAATTGAAAAGAATAATAACTCTGCACCCTGCTGCATTAGATGAAGAACAGGAAGTGATTTTTTGTCAATATATTACTTACAATGATTTACCAAAATATAAGACTGCTTTAAAACCTATTTAACTTTCTGAAGACATTATGATGAAGCATTCAAATATATTTCTCAGTTACCTATTAAGCAAAGCAGTTATAAAGAAGTTGAAAAATCTTTACATGGCATACTAAATGTACAGTGGACTTAATTTTTTTATTAATCTGAAAGTGTGTAGCTTTGAAGAAAGTCCATAACTGTTCTGCATCTGATGACACTTTCTCCATTTCAGAGCCTGGTTTTTAGAGACTGATGTATGTAACTATACTCGGTATAAGAAAATCAAATGAGACTATTGAAGACAAAATTAGAAAAAATATTTAGAGAATACAAACTTTTTTCCTTGTCTGTCAAAGCATCTCAGTGAATCTGACTTTGATGTGTCATGGAATTTTGATGTACCTGCAAGACAGCAGTAGTGAGCAGATGACTTTGCTTTCACCACAGCACTTGCTAGGCACATCCTTTTTAAGGAAAGCTAGGGTTGGTCTGTTCAACATAAGTACACATGATTGTTCCAGTAGATGAGCCCAGCACTAGCTGTAGATATCACTGTTTGCAGTACATTCAGCTTACTGCATTGAAGCTTAAGTTGGAATTGTTTGTTCTCTGACAAACAAGATTTAGACCTAATAAAAGGGGGGGGGAGCTTTCCATCTTGTAAAACTATACACACTATTCAAAAGGCTTAAAGAGAGAGCTACCGAAACCAAAATGTGCCAAGAATATTTTTTTCTATGTAATAAAACTCCCCTAGTGAAGTCCAAATATACTGTGTTTCTGAATGCCTGTATTTGCAATTTTATATGCAGATTTACATTTATAGTCATACATTTCTTTAATTGTTGTAATCCAAAGAAGTTTATCGATTGGAGTAGCAGTTTTTTTAAGTCATTGTGAGGCAAGTATAGGCAATTCAGTGGACTAACTTACCAAAACAGGGGAGAGAGAGTCACAGAGTATTCATACTTTATAGGTCTTTTACTCAATACATTTCCTTTGTAGAAAGAGGCTTCAAAACAATGTAAAAGTGTCAGCTGCTGAAATAATAGTTCACATTGTCATACTATACAAGATGTATTCGCAGATCCTAGTACTTAGTTTTGCTTAAACTTTTATGTTAGATGTGCTTTATAGACCTGATAGTAATAATTGCCCCTGGAAGAGATTAACATTTCTTAAATGTGTATGTATTAACTTGATAGTTTGTAACTAGGTAATTTTTTTTAAATTAGGCTTCTGTTTATATATTTCAATGTTGGGAGGGAAAAGAAGAAAGAAAGATAGAAGTGGAGGTAAATTCTAATCTTGCTTCACAAAAGAAAGAAAAAATGAGAATTTGAAGAACTGAAAAATCATTAAATATCTGGGCCAGGTTTTCCCTCTGTGACCAGAGAGTGAAGACTGCATCTTCAGTAGATTTATTTAATCTTGAAGCATTATTTAAATCAAAAATATAACAGTGTCTAGACTTTCTTCTTCTTACCTGAGCACTACGGGTTCCTAATCAGTATTTCATATGAAAGTACGTATGTCTGTACATTTGACATTAAACTTTTTTTTTTAAAATTTTGTGGTAAGGAGTATTTATAATTGCTCAGTAATACCAGCACAGTTCTGCATTTTATAACAGTTATTCTGAAAGTACAGACTCATTCAAAACAGGGCACTAGCATATCAAGTGAGACAAAAGTGTTGCTGACTGACATTCAGTATTTTATAAAGTTCTAAAATCAGTATATTTGATAAAGATTTCTAAACCCACAATATACAGTATGTCTGCCTGAGTTTACCTAATGTGCTAAACATGCAGAAAATAGAGGAAAAATATTTTGCACTTCCTTCGACTGTTTCTTTATCATTCTAAATATTCTCATTTATTCAGTTCCTCTATGAAAAGCAGAATAACAGATTGATATGAACAGCCACGTAGAAAATACAGTGAAAATCATCTTTCAACCAATAATTTTTAACTAAAACATATGCTGTCAAGCATATATCATACTTTCTTTGACTAGGTCTGCCACATTTTCAGAGTAATTAATAGAAACTGGAAATCTTGGCAGGCTGTTCTGGCTGATAGGAACTTGAGATTTGGGACAAACATCTTGGTTAATGCTTAGATAATGTCTAAGTGGATTAACATGCCAATTACGTTTTCCCCTAGTGCATTAAAGGGAGAGTTTTAAAATCCTCATTAACATAGCTTAAATTTTTAGTAGAAATTATTTTGATTCTTGTATTGTACGAGCCCCGAACGTTGTGCAAGAGAGTTTTTGATACCAAATAGAGTTAAATCTGGTCATGTGACAAGAACATGGTATTCTAAATTTGCTTTCTTTTTTGTATGCAGAACACTTTGTGTGTCCTAATCTCTTTTAAACTTTGTGGGTTAACATTTCTGCCTAGATTTTTCATGTCCCACACACTCAATAAAATTCAGTTATGATTTGGATTGCAATCAATATTTATCTTTAGAAATGTGAAGCATAGCATAAATACAGTATGCTTTATGAGCAGCTACATTGAAGGTGGAGGCTTTATATACAGAAAGAATCTCTTTGCTGTGGAGAGTAGTTTACTCTGAAGTGTGCTCCATCAACCTGATGGTCTTAATATTCTGTCATGCAATTTCATACACTCAGTAGGCATTTGCAGAAGGAAAATCCCTGGATTTGAACAGGACTATTTTGCAGCATTGTAAGAAGGAGAACTCTTCTCTGGTCTCAATANTGTTCTCAATTTTATTTAAAATAATCATAAAGTCTGCCCAGATTTCTACCAGCTTTGACTTTGTTCCATCTGTCCAATCCCACTTTTACCAGCATTTTAAAAACTATTTTTTTATTACTATACCTGGACCCTGCAATAACTATTTTCAATTGAAATAAGCACTTGGAAAAGCGTCCATCAGTCTAAAGAACATCCTTCCTGCCTCAGTCAATTTTATGATCTTAGTGTTTTCACAAAATGATCCAAATTGTTCATCTCATCCAAGAACTGG
>VXBO01006728.1:20067-34952 GCA_013400135.1 Rhinoptilus africanus
ACAAACAAAAAAAACCCCAAACCCAGCAACAAAGAATAAATATTTACTCTCTATTTTTACTTCTGATATTGCAAATATAATTCAGTTTTAAGATAGGGTGTAATTATGGAGCTTTTTGCCCTTACAGGACTTCTTTGTTTCTCAGTAACAGCTGTTTCACAACAGCAGTTGCAAAAACTATCAGTAGTTTACAAATTAAATGTTTCACAACTGCTTTGGAAACAGCCCCTTTCATATTATTCATGAATCTTCCCAACATGAAGCTTTGAGGTACAGATGACAGAATAAAACAAACAACAAAAAAAAAAATCAAAGGCTACTTCACCGTTTTTGTGATGCATCTTAAGATAGAACACCAGGAAAGCCTCAATCTTACACACAAAAAACGTAAAGTCCTGGAGTTTCTAGAAGACTAGAAATGTGTCAGTAAATGTTTCAGATAACAAAACTGCTAATGTCTGCTACTTTCTCATTGTGGGATAACAGCTGTCATGTGGGGCAGCCAGAACAACATGAAGAGCTCCGTTTTTGCATTTAGAGCATGACTAGACAATTGAGGAAAGCAGCTGATGGCGTACACACGAATATACAGCTGACAATGCATGGCATTTCATTTCTGCCTTTGCCCTGATGAGTTTTTTACTAGTCTGTTGAGAAAGCAACCCTGCACAACCTTCATTTTAATTCTGAATTTAATGAATTGTTTGGGGATCGTATTAGAAAGCTAGAGGGTCACTGTGAGTCTTTTCTCTTAAATAAATTTGAGTTTCTTAACAGCCATTTTCATAGTGCTATAGCTTAGTCTTTTGCACATCTTAAGCTATACTACTGGTCAATGTAGGGCATAAACCTTACTTACATATCCTCAGCTCCCAAATGTCTATTGTTTTCTAAAATACGTGGGTGATTTTAATCTAACTAGCTTTAAGCAAAAAGTACAAAGCACCTTCACAATGGTAACCATCTAATTAAGTATAGCCATCTACTTAAGTATTAGAATTAAATTTTAAAATTATTATGGTGGTGAAGTTTGACATTTAATGTAAAGCTTGACAGGAAAATAATCGAGAATTAGCTTTGACTTCATGTGTTCTCTTCCTGATGTCAGGATGTTTTGTAAAGTAAAGGTTTCAGAGATAGGCAGATAGGCTCACAGGGCTGATATCATAAATGTCATAGCTATAATACTGTTGACTTTTGTGAATTAAATGTACATAATAAAGTCTAAAACATAAATGCTAAGTAACTTGAACACAACATCTTCTGGCTTATCAGAATGCATTTTAGAAGCAGAAATGCTAATGAAAACAGTGTTCTATAAAAACACTGTTATTATTGGATGAAGGTATTTCTAAGCTTCGTCTGTTTATTTTTGTTCTTTGAAATATGATAGTCCAAATATGTACTGTATTGATTTTTCTTGCTGCACTGTGCTCTTTCTCTTATAAGGAACTGTTTGTAGCTATCCAGATAAGGAACACTTCAATAAAGATGTAAGCAATATAAATACTTAGGAAATAAACATATGCAGGTAAGAATGTGGCCAGGAGCTGTGTAAAATATGCCATAGTCAGTGGTAATACTGAAAACCAGCTTTGTGAAATAAAATTTTTGAGTTTAAAAATGTTTCATTTTCCAAGTTAGGTTTACAATTTTAGTGCTAGTTAAAAATAGGGAAATTCTAGTTGCTACAATCCAGCAACATCTGTCTTTGGTTCTTCCTCTGTATAATCCAAGCTATTCTTATACATAACTTGTTGGTTATATCTTCACTTCTTATTCATAGAATCATAGAATCATAGAATCATAGGGTTGGAAGGGACCTTAGTAGATCATCTAGTCCAACCCCCCTGCCAGAGCAGGGCCACCTAGAGCACATCACACAGGAACGCGTCCAGGCGGGTTTTGAATGTCTCCAGTGAAGGAGACTCCACAACCTCTCTGGGCAGCCTGTTCCAGTGCTCTGCCACCCTCCAGGTAAAGAAGGTTGTGCATCTTTGTGAATGTAATTATAAGAGAGGTGTGAGAAAGCATCACTATTGTTAATTAAAGAGCTGGATACTGTCATTTCGAACGTTTTCTGTCAGATGGTTAAAACCAAAGTGAAAAGTCTTGATCAGTAAACACTGAAGTCAGTGATGCGATTATCAACAAACAGAATGATAAGATGTCAGTCAATACAAGATATAATTTCTGTTTTTCCTAGTTTAATACTAATCTTGGCATGAAGATTCAGTAGAGCTGAACTAAAAGTTTGGAGAGTTTTGTGCTTAAAAATATCTCATTTAATATATTTGAAAAAATATTTGAACTGTGCAGGAAACCTAAGTCCTATATATTACTAGACTTAGGAGTGAAAGCCTTTTATGGAAGTGCTAGAGAGAGTGTAATCCTCTGTTTTTAATCATAAGCAGACAGTGGAATATTACTAAACATACCTCTATTTTACACTTAAACTTATCATCCTTATTCTAAAAAGGACAAAAAAGGTGCAAAGAAAAAGCCTAAAATAGTCCAAAAACTTCATTTTTGATATTTTGTGTCTCAACACTGCACAAAATCAGGGTAGTTAAAAATGTTGACCTCTACTGTATCTCATAGTGAATTAGAAATTTTATTGATAGCAATAAAACCCTTGTTGTCTAGCACTTTTTCGCACAGGGCTAATAACTCTTCCATGATAGGTGTAACTCTATAGATACTGTCTCATATCCACATGCATTATTCTGAGTGCTCTATGTCAGCCTTGTTCTTTTATGTTATAGAATTATTGCAAAAAAAAAAAAAGAAAAAAGAAAATATTTTAGCATCACAGAGAAATTAGAGCATTTCTCTAAATATTTATCCAGAAATTTTGAGGAAAAAAGTTACCCTGTAGGTGCAGGAGGAAGAGAGGAGATTAGATGACACTTCTATGGCATTATTTGTGAAAAAGGACGAACATAATCAAATAGCTTGTGATGCTGAAGGAAAGGAGTGGGATAGAGTTGCTTAGACAAGAATTCTACGCACAGAAACATCATATATATTGCTGAGAGATGTGTGGCCATATGGGTCATGGTATGAAACAGGAATAAACTCTTAATTTAAAAGCCACCTGAGGACTTTTGCAGATGGGAAGCAGCATATTGAATAGCTGCTTCTTGACTTCATGCATTTTCATATAGATACCATTCATGCTAATAAAAAAAGCTTCTCCTAAAGAACTGCTTATTGCAAGCATATAAAAATAAGTTTCTGCTGTTACCTTTCTCCTATCTTGAAGATCTATTTTTCTCCATCACATATAATATCCTGGAAGCAGCTTTGCTGGTGAGAGGTGAAGTGGTTATTTGGTATACTTCCATTTTTTTCCAAATGAGATCTTGTCCTATTAGAGAAGAAATCTGAATATAGTAGCAAAATGCATGCTTTAAGAAGAAGATAACTTTGAACAATGCATTCTTTGATATTCTCTAGTATGCGTCATTTACATCACAGGTGTCAAGTTATATCTGGGCTAAGATGGTGGTATGACATATTTAGAAAGAGTGACTTTGCTCACTATAAAGTGCATTTTTATAGACTGCAGAAGCAGCTGTAACTTGTGAGGAGTTCCTTTCTTGATTTGAGTGACCTTACTATTACATAGATTTCTTCCAGTTTGTTTTTATTTGGTTTTCAACTTGATTTGAAAAGTACGGAGGTTTTGCTGTATTCTTGAACTGTACTTTGAACCTCTTTCAGGGATGTGAGTAACTTCTGTTAAAATACAAGTTTTCTCTCTAGGGATTTCATAATGGGATTTGTTCACAGGCTGCATTAAAGGAGCATTATATTTATAGATGTTATTAACTTTACTTAGAAGTCAAAAATAACAGAGTGAAGAACATGAAAGGCGTGGAAAATGCATTACAGAGTGTCTCAGGTTTTTATATTATTAACAGTGTTTCTGCATTTTTAATAGAAAAAGAAGTGCTAAAGTTAATAAAGCACATGAACATTTATTAATGTAAGTCTTACCACAACCTTTGGCTCCCAAGAAATCCAGAAGCATGTTTGGGCTGCTATCTATGCTCTTTCTGTGAACTTGCTTTTCCTCACATGAAGGGTTACAAAGAATTGTAAAATATGATTATTTTAGGTTCAAATGAGTTGTATTAATGTTTTTCCTACGTCACCATTTTCTACTTTATCTATAGACTTTTGTCCTTTCAAGAGAAGTGTCAGGGTCTTAGGTGCAAAAAGGATATTATATGTAAAGACAAGAATTTACTGTTAGTGTAATTTAAATCAGAACAGTATAATCAAACAAATATTACTAGTCCAAAATTAGCTATTACTGAACAGAATGGAAAACAAAACAAAACAAAACATGAATACTAGTATACAAAACAATTAAAAAAAATAATTACACAGTTAAATTTGTTATAGAAACACTTACTAGTATTTACTGCTTTTTCTGGTGGTGTGCTCATATTTCCAGTGCTCCTCTGGAATCTTGAGGTTGATGGCTTCAGTCTGCCACCACAAGCTGTACAGCAAGTTCTCATCATCACAAGTCTGAGAAATGAAATGTTGATGTTGATCTGTCTTCCTCCCTCTTCCTTCCTCCCCTCCACCTGGGGACACTTTTATATGTTTGCTAGCACACTTTTACACCTTGCTGTTTCTTCAGCAGTCTGCAAGTTCATGTTACACGTGGGTTTATTATATACTGTGCCTTTTATGTATGTCAGATGCTATTTCCCTTTTTGCTTTATTAGCTGCAGCTCTTTAACTGAGCACTGGAGCATTTCAGGGTCGGCAGCACAAGGCTGGGCCCCTTTTTCAACAGTTTCATGTCTGTGTTCCTCTGCACCACATCTTCACTTCTCAAAACCTCTGCTGTTGTACCAAGCCTGCATTTCTCGCTATATACCATTGCATTAGAGTCATAAATACCTCATTCTGCACAAAGTAACCTCTTGCTATGACTTTGTATAAAAATTACAGCTGTAGCATTCAAAGGTAAGCAAAAGTAAACCAAATTAGTGATGGCCACCTGTCAGAAGAAAAATCACTGTCACAGCTAAACCAAGTAAAAATGAAGCTGCGGGCATGTTCAGGGAGAGCAAGCCCGAGAAGCCTCAGTGCCAAGGCCTTGCAAACCCAATTTGAAGCCTGTTACTAGCAGTACCATATCAACATCATGGGACTGCCGCGTTACACTCCTTTCCATTTTATTCTGCTTCTAAATTAAAGCATTTATTTTGTATGCATTGTATGAATTTCGGCATGAGGACTATTAAGAATGCCTGTACTTATAGGTGACACTTTTATTAAATAATGTATTGCAAAATCCCCTGTCACAAAATCATGTAGGGTCTTATTGATTCCTCTCTGCATAGAAGAGGCTGTGTCAGTGACCATCAGTAAGAAAGTCCCTTTGTCTGATACATGTGCCAGGGTGGCAAACCAAACAAAGCATAAAGGTTGGTGTTTAAAGTCTTCATCAGCAACATAGACAGTGGGATCAAGTGCACCCTTGGCAAGTTTGAAGATGAGACCAAGCTGAGAGGTGCAGTTGACATGCCTGAGGGACAGCCTCAGAGAGGAGAGGCAAGCGTGGTGGCCATTTGGTCAGGGCAGGTCAGTGCCCTGACACTGCTGCTGCATATACAGTGGGTGTCTGCAGAAGAAACAATAGACCAGGTGTGCCCTGTGTGCAACTCACCAGGCTTGTTTGGAGCCACGTGTGGTTTGTGAGCTGCCTCCTTTCAAGTGCTTTGCAAAAACTCGGAGGTTACATGGAGAGAAGTTTGATTTGCTCCCATTTTTCTCAACACACTTAATGCCTTAATTCTTGTAAGTGGAGACTTTTTCAACAAAATGCCTCACATGGTTGATCCCTTGCCCATTCAGCTGAGCATGGACATATGTATCTAAAATGAACAGGGATGGGATTACTCGTATTTTTAAATGAAAAACCACATGCATGTATTTTGTAGATTCAGAAGTTAAGCCAAAAATGTTCAATTCTTATTACTGCATTTCTTTCATACAGATTTTAAAGCAAGTGCCTTTGACGCGTGCTTTATCTCCAGAAACTTTATAAAAATAAGCTTTGATACTGGCTTTGAGATTTTATAGTTTTCATTTTAACATTGCATTTAATCAAATTGATGGGGCATAACTGAAAGTTACATACTGCATTGCTAGCTTACTTGCTTATTTTTTAAATGGTAGTAATCCAGCCAGTGTTTTTCATTAAAAATATTACTAGTTTTCTAAGTCATTTAAAATATACCATATAATGGCTTTATTTTTGTTGCCTTTCCTAATGCACATCACTAGAAACAAAGCCCCATCATATATTTGCAACATTTCTTTATGAGGATTTTTTATTTCTTTTTTCGTCTCCCAGTATGTGCAGCCCTTGGATTAACTTGAAAAAGCCTTAAATTAAACCTAATTTGTGGTTGTTACAAATGTTTTAGAGATATTAAATGAAATACTATTTATTAATGGGACAAAGGGAAAATGCACTGTTGGTGTACGCACATCTCATATGTTATGAAAATACAGATTTGAGAGGTAGTGCATAAATGTGATGGCTTGCATACCAGAATATTTATTTAACATAGTTCAAATTACAAAGCTGCAAAATATAGCTCTTGTTTAAACTGCGTGAAAATCTACAGGGTGTGACTGGCAGCCATGTGCTTCTAAATTCATGTCATGTGAAACATGGCCTGAATGCTGAGATTTCTCATGATCACTTGCAAAAAACTGAAAGCCAGTTCACAAGTTATGGCATAAATGCTGATAAAATAAAAACACATTTCACCATTTTTTGCTGCTGTGGCAAATTTTGCTAAATTTTAGATCTCATAATTCAGGTTCGTCTTGTTAAATTGGGAGTTAAATTACAATGTAAATATAGAAGCGTTTTGGGTTAGCTGGTAAGGTTTTAGCAGCAAGGCGGCTGAAGGCCTGGCTTGTTTGCCAGATGCAGCTGATGCCAGCCGGTTACAGACAGCTCTTGACAGACCTGCCACAGGACACAGCTGAGCCCGTCAGTGAAGCTGGTGGCGCCTCTTGTGAAAACATATTTAAGAAAGGATAAAAATACCAAACAGGCAGAGGGAGAAGAGAACAAAAGCAGAGTAAGAGACAACACAGGGAAGAGCAAGAGCAGAGGAGGAGGAGGAGGAAGGGAGAAGGTGCTCCATGTCAAAACAGACATCCACACTGACACCTGTGTGGACAGGAGGAAAGGTTTTCATATATTTTTTTTTAATTTTAATTTTTGTGTTTGTTTCTCACTCTGCAGATCTATTTTAATTAGCAGCAAATTACATTAATTTTTCTTGAATCTGTTTTGCCCACTAAAGTAATTGGTAAACTGTCTCCCTGACTTTATCTTGACCCAGCTCTTTCAATCTCTTTTCTCCCCGTGTCCCCAGTGTTGAGGAAGGGGCGTGAGGGACCGAGCGGCTGGATGGGAGTTCGGCTGTTTGCCGAGGCTAACCTGCCAGAACAGGGAATGAGTTACATGAGTTAGNGCAGCAAGGCGGCTGAAGGCCTGGCTTGTTGGCCAGATGCAGCTGATGCCAGCCGGTTACAGACAGCTCTTGACAGCCCTGCCACAGGACACAGCTGAGCCCGTCAGTGAAGCTGGTGGCGCCTCTTGTGAAAACATATTTAAGAAAGGATAAAAATACCAAACAGGCAGAGGGAGAAGAGAACAAAAGCAGAGTAAGAGACAACACAGGGAAGAGCAAGAGCAGAGGAGGAGGAGGAGGAAGGGAGAAGGTGCTCCATGTCAAAACAGACATCCACACTGACACCTGTGTGGACAGGAGGAAAGGTTTTCATATATTTTTTTTTAATTTTAATTTTTGTGTTTGTTTCTCACTCTGCAGATCTATTTTAATTAGCAGCAAATTACATTAATTTTTCTTGAATCTGTTTTGCCCACTAAAGTAATTGGTAAACTGTCTCCCTGACTTTATCTTGACCCAGCTCTTTCAATCTCTTTTCTCCCCGTGTCCCCAGTGTTGAGGAAGGGGCGTGAGGGACCGAGCGGCTGGATGGGAGTTCGGCTGTTTGCCGAGGCTAACCTGCCAGAACAGGGAATGAGTTACATGAGTTAGTGCCTGTCTCATGAATTATCCTTGATTTTATAAGCCCCGTTTCTGTTCGAGTTTGGATGGTAGATCAGGAGTAAGTTCTTCAAGTTGACAGAAGCACACCAGTTAAAACAAATGCTGAAACCAAAAGCCAGCTCCAAGTGTGTATTTTTATTGTAGATGTTGTGTAAGAAGGAAATAAATAGCATAATTCATCAGGGAATGCGTTCTTGTTTAGCAGACTATAATTTTGGACTGACTTTTTCAAGAGTAGTACAATTTTTCCAGAATTTTAACTGTAGGCAGATTTTGGCACTGTATATACCTTGCTGTAGTGTATGTGGAAGCTGTGAACAGAGTCTTCTGAATAAATTCCTATAAGCACTGAGCTGNGGTGCTCCATGTCAAAACAGACATCCACACTGACACCTGTGTGGACAGGAGGAAAGGTTTTCATATATTTTTTTTTAATTTTAATTTTTGTNATCCTTGATTTTATAAGCCCCGTTTCTGTTCGAGTTTGGATGGTAGATCAGGAGTAAGTTCTTCAAGTTGACAGAAGCACACCAGTTAAAACAAATGCTGAAACCAAAAGCCAGCTCCAAGTGTGTATTTTTATTGTAGATGTTGTGTAAGAAGGAAATAAATAGCATAATTCATCAGGGAATGCGTTCTTGTTTAGCAGACTATAATTTTGGACTGACTTTTTCAAGAGTAGTACAATTTTTCCAGAATTTTAACTGTAGGCAGATTTTGGCACTGTATATACCTTGCTGTAGTGTATGTGGAAGCTGTGAACAGAGTCTTCTGAATAAATTCCTATAAGCACTGAGCTGATCTAGCATAGAACAAAGATTTATCTGTTGGCTCCTTTACTGTACCATCTATCTTGGACAGTTCTTATCTGTGCCTTCTTCCCAAGCTGCTATTTCAGATTTAAACAATTTTTGCATCAAATATGTTAATAAGAAATATTAAAAACCATACAGAGAAATAGAACCACTTCAGGAGATTTTCTCAGTTACCCATAATTGAATAAAGATGCTACTGTATTAGCAGTTGATATTCAGCAGTAGTTGCTTAAAAATGACTCATGAAACTCTCCAGATAAATGAAAGACAATAGGTTACCAGAGACTAAATTAGAGGATTAAATGACTGGAACTAGCCTTGCTTTCCTGAAATTCATCTGCCTTTTTTTTAGCATAGTATTAAAGTTACCACAGCGAGGCAACTTTTTTCACACTTCTTTCAGTCTGTGTGTCTGTCTATCTACCTATCTACTTATGACCCGTGTGTTTATTAGTTGAAATGCCAGGTTCTTTGAACTTCAAAACTTTTTACACCTTGACTTTCTGTACAACACAGAGTCAATATTTGCAATCTAGATCAATCAAAAAATCTCAAAAAAAGTTGATCTTTTATTGAAAATAATGAATTTTAAAACCTAACATTTTAATGGGTAGATTTTATGCTTTTGATACTTTGTAATAACGTTTATTACATTGAGGTCACATCTGTGAATATTTCTTTGTATCTTCAAAAGCTAGAAAACAATTTTTCTTAAATGAAAATTGAATTTTACATGGATTCAGGGAATTGCCAAAGCTTGGACCTGTGTTTAAATGTAAATTAAATTTTACATATATTCACAGAATTCTGGGAGCTTTCACACCTGTGAAAGGGGAAGCTGGTCTCCTTGAAGCATTACCACCTTACAATTGGGAGTGAGATTTCTTATATTGCTCTTAGAACTTGTCGGTTGTACACACCTTTAAAGAAATAATATCTCCTTTGTCTCATTGAATCTCTGTCCACCCTCTCCTTTGTGATTTTGTGTGTGTTAGGTTTCAGGGTTTGTCTTTGTTGTTTTTCTGTATTTTATTGTGGTTTCCTACATGAAGAAAACAGGATTATCTTAGGAAACGGAGCTCAGAAATAAGTTTATGGAACGTAAATTTGGGAATAGTTTAGCCCAGTACTTCTGCACTCACTTCAGTGTTAGACAGGGATGAAAACTTGAGCTGGGCTTTTTTTAGTTGTTATATTTTGATAGGATTTATAAAATTGCAATTGTTTCATATATCTTTAAAGCTTCATGAAGTCATGGGGTTTTTTCCTGTGGTAAGGCCGTGGTTGACTACTTATTCCCATTTACTTTAGCAAACCAGTTTCAGGATTAATTGTCAGTCATTTGTAGCTCCTCCCTCTGAGGACAAGACTGGCTTTCAACAGCTCAGGTCAGATGCGATAGTAAGAACAAATTTACAGAAATGAAAGTTGATGAATAGTCAGGGTCCTCACCTTATTCTGACACTGTAGTGCAGAGAAGAAAGATGGTTGTGTTGGAATAGGAGGTTGATAATGTTTATTATCCGTGTTGTTTATAATGAGGGATTAACCTCTAGTAGGGTGGCTGACACAGGCAACTCCTCACTTGCTCTCTTTGACATACCAACACAATTATTCCTTCAGTTTGTTACACACCTACTACAGAGACCTCCTGTAACACCTCTGGAAGAAATTTTGTTAAAGTAATGCCAGTCAGAATGCTTCTACTTTAGTGCCACTATTTCTCTGTCACTCTGTCTATACCCAGCACTGTGTTGGGTATTTAAAAATTAGAGTGTGTGGGTTTTGAAAGTAGAAATAAATCTATGTATAACTGGATCTGCCTATATGAAAGAGTTTGATATATTAAGAGTCAATTATAATAGTCTTTTGATGAACAAACCATAGGTCATACATGTACTGTAGCTCCAGAAGAAATATGTCTTCTCTCTACCAAAAGTGAAAAACACCTAATACAAACACACAATAGTAAAATGTCATCTTGTTTGAGTCAAGGTCAGACATCTTTCTGTATTGTTTGCCACCTGCAGTAAAAGTAGTTAAGATGGTTCATGAAAAATAGAAAAGGGCTTAGAAATACTGTGAGCTCATTTGACCTCTTACTGTTACTTTGATCATGATTGGTGAGTTTAGACAAGAGACTTAAGTCATGATTGGATAGACTGCTACATGTGTACAAATTTATTTACATGAATAAGACACTTACTTCTTGCATCTGGAACACTGTATGCACAATATTTCCACTTCCAGCTTGTCTCCCTCATTTACATCAAGTACAGCAGACAACTGATGAAGTTAAATCGGTGCAAGAAGATCTGTGGAATTAATTACCTTTAACAGCCCTTGCAGGGTGTGGTCAATCAAAGCCTGTAGTGGAAAAAAATAACTGGTTTTGGTGAAAGGAAAAGGGAAGAGAGAAGAACCCAAAGAAAAAGTTCCTATGAATCCTTACAGTAATCATGTTACTACAAAGTTCCCTGCCAAGGACAATACATTTTCTTATTGGGAAATAAACCAACAACAAGATAATAGAATACAATGCTCATTATCTAAAAAATAATTTTAAAAAAAGTGTCAAGAACTATACAGTGCATGTTAATGGCATTCTCTTGTGAAATTAGGATGTATTGACTTGCTTTGTGTGGATTTAAATTCTGTTATCCTAGTTATAGTTTTCTATATTATATTCTATATTATACATAATAGTTTTCTAAAGCATTTTGAGCACATTTCATTATGAGTTAACTGCAGAAAGAGCAGCACTGAAGATTGCAGTCAGAGTGCTACACACCTGCCTGCCTTCCTTGCCTTCAACAAAAAGGGGAGTTCATATTATTTCTAATTTCTTCTATGAGCTCTTCAGTTTCTTTCTATATCCTAGAAATGGTTGTCTTATGACCGTTTTATAGCCTGGACACAGAGGTTGCATACCTCCATGGTGAAAGTGAATTGACATGTGAAAAAATGAACCCAGAATAGGTTTACTGGAGTTTACTCTCAGTGAGTGAAATCTATAGGATTTGGAGAAAACTTCTTATTCTGAGAAAGTTAAATTTGTCCTAACGTGTTACCTCAAGGCTCTTGGTTTTGTTTAAGAAGGTCATCATTATGCAACGAAGAGCACAGCATGATACTATAACATTATGAAGAACACCTCAACACTGTTATTACAGTATTTATTAGAAAAATTTCATCCTTAGAGATTAAAGAATTGCAATGATTAAAATTATTTTGAGTAATATAAATACCAAAGTCAACTAATACAATTATTTGTTTTTCCTCATTGGGATTTAATCACAGTAGTAAACAATTACCATTACATGCTTGGCATAAATAAAATGAAGCAAAATAATAGCCTTGTAACATAAAGAAGTCACAGCCGATTATAGTCGAGAAGCCAATCCCAATCCAATCAGTTTACATTATTTGGAGGCCTTCTGGAAATGTTTTATTTAAAAAACAATAACACAGATTACTTAGATGCACTGTTAGACCGATTTACATCAGAGAGAAATGTGAGTGTATCATCGTGTTTTGACCTTCACATTTCTTATTCTTAAGAAATTCAGAAAGAATCCAGAAATCCAAGACTAAGGGGCAGGTAAATCATTACCATTTTTCTTTTCATCCTGTAGTTTGCCTTAGCAAGTAGCCAAAGCACAGAGTAAAAGCTTATTTAAAATTTGGCATGCAGTTATATTTTCTCATAAATGTAAAATTAAAAAATGTTCATTATTATACATCTGAATCTGGTAAACTTGAGCCTGTACTTCAGCAGAACAACACCATCTTGATTAGATACAGTAATGGCGTTTGGATATCCCATCACCAAGTGTATAAACGTGTTATTTGCACATTGGAGGTGGGCAGTCAGATACAATGGCGGTGAAGGCATTGTGAAGCGTTTATGAAGTCATGTGAATGTTTTGGAGTATTTTCCTACTAAATATTTGGGAGAAGTGCCATAATACTGGGAATTTGACATGCATCTCTCAGTGTGATCACCCCAAACTTACAGAATTTGCCTGTTTGTTTGCTTCAATTTTTTTGCTTTTGTTTATAATTTTGATACTTTAAATACTTTGGTTGAATTTCTTTGGGCTTTGTGTTCATCTCAGATTTTAGGTTTTGGATATTTCTTTTATTTTTGTTTCCCCTCCCTCCCCCCACCTTATGGGTTTTTTTAAATAGGGAAGACTACTTTAGCCTCGTTTTCCAAGAATGGTCTGGGGTTTTTTTCCCCCTAGTTTTATTTCAGCAATACAGTATGCGGTTTTTTTGAAAGTGGGTAAGAAGGTGTACAGTTACATACGTAACTTACAACCTCTTATCCCTATCTTTGCACCAGAAGCTAAGTTGCTTTCAGCAGAGTACCAGCAGCTGATACAGGCTATGAGAAAACAGTGCTGTGTTCTAATTCAACTTCTTTCCAAATTTATCTGTTATGTAATCTGTTGCTCAGTGATGGATTTTCACCTTGTTCTTTGTCCAGGAAATTATTAAGAGATAAAAAGGATAATGTGGTCAGTAGTGATATTTTCACTGTAATCTATGCTCAGCTGCTCTTGGTTTTGTTTTCTTTTAACCTTAGATTATAAGAAGGGCATGAACACTATTTTATTCTACCATTCAGTGGTCTTCTGGTTGAAGTGAAATTGAGTTTTGCTTTATATTTTTTGAAAAAAAATGTTTATGTTATTCTTTCTTAATTGTTAAACCATATTTTATAGCAAGGGAGAAGTTTCATATTTACATAATCATTCCATTCTTAATTTTTTTAATTTCATGCTTTTGTTTGAGTGGTTGTGTTTTAGTGGCTCTGCTGTTCACTTGTTATCTTGACAGGGAACTTGTGAGAGAGTGAACAGGAAAGTCTATGAAGTAAAGTTCACTAATGACAAATAAACATAGCTTGTACAACTTTAGTCATAAACAGCAAATGGGTTTATGGCTTAAGGTAAAGATTGATAAATGGAATATGCTAAATAAAATCCTGAATAGGAACACTTGCCCAATATCTGTAGGCTATCTGTGAAACAGAAAAGTTGAAGCTTCATACTTTTATGCATTAGCCTGTGGAAACAATTTCACTTCTGCAATGCTTCAAGAGTGTTTGAGTATAATGGGCTTTGTACTGCCTGCCTTGGCTGTGCCCTGTAGAGAGCACTCAGCCCATTCAGCTTGAACTCCATTTTATCTAGCTCTTATCCATTAATTTTCTCCTGACCTTGGGCATAAAATATATGCACTTTTTATGCTCTGTGCTTTTTGTGGAGAAAGAGGAATAGCATTACCCATCGATCACCATTATGAATGATACAGCTTAAAACAAACACAGGTCAGAGACAGATATGTTAAGAGCAGATTTGTATTGATTCCATCACAACACTGAGTTAAAAGGGAAAGAAAAATTGGAATCTAAATGATGAAAAGAGATTCAAAAAATAACAACAGCTATGAAGTAAACTTAAAAGCTTTGCTTTAGGGTTATTATTGGTAAAAACCTGAAATTTGTTGCCATTATTAATAAAATCTACCTCTTCAGTATATTTAAGGAAGCTTAGGAAGAGTGGGTTAGATGAATGGACAGTAAGGTGGATAGAAAACTGGTGGCAAGACAGAGCTCAGAGGGTCATGATTAGGGACACAGAGTCTAGTTGGATGTCAGTGATAAGTGGTGCTCCCTGGGGGTCAGTACTGGGCCCAGTGCTCTTCAATATGTTCATCAATGACCTCGATAAAGGGAGTGCACCCTCAGCAAGTTCGCTGATGAGACAAAGCTGGGAGGGGTGGCTGACACCCCAGAAGGCTGTGCCGCCATCCAGAGAGACCTGGACAGGCTGGAGAGTTGGGCAGAGGAGAACCTTATGAAATTCAATAAGGGCATGTGTAGGGTGCTGCACCTGGGGAGGAATAACCCCCTGCACCAGTACAGGTTGGG
>VXBO01006729.1:22145-47128 GCA_013400135.1 Rhinoptilus africanus
AGGAAGAGGAAAAGGACCCAGATTACTTTTAGCTTGTAGAAAGCCATAGAGCATATTGCTACAGTTGTAGTTAATGTTACTTTAACAGTGATCCTCTTTTTGGAGAGGCCTAAGCTGTGCAAGTCCTTGGCTTCCCTGTTCACCTAGCTAGAAGAGTAACATTTTTGATGCTTGAATTTTCCTTTCAGTTGGAATGTAGTTTGAGCATGATAACATGATATGTCATTAAATTTTAAAGTGTAGGGTTGTTTCTTTGGTATTAAATCGCATATATTTAGCACGTAAGAAACATCCCAGAAAAGCAGAATGTACTTCTTTGGCTCATGATATTTCTTTCTTTGTATTACAGTTCTGTAGTCTTTACCAGGCATAAGATTAATTACTAAGTAAAGCAAGTTAATACTGAACTTTTATTCTCACAGAAGTACTTACTGTAGTCGTTACTGTATAAAAAAAAGGTGAAAAGCAGTTGAGTTTCTCTCTAGTTTCTCAGTTTATGCCATTAAATCCTGGTCAACCAGGTTAAGTAAAAGTGAGATGATGGATATGGGAGTTCTGGGATGGATTTCTGTAATTCAGAACCAGACTGTTCTCTGTATGCATATGGCTCATTTTAGAACTATTCTGAATTACAAATGTGAAGCTTTTCCATTGTTTTGGCTGGTGGCCCATTTGAGATCTTTGTAAAATCAGATACATTAGATCTCTGACTTCAATGCATACTGCTCTTATTAGTTTGTATACGGATGGGTTAAGCAACCCCAGGCCAGATTTCTGCAATATGTAGAATATGGAGAGCTTTTCAGTGTGAAATTTCCATGCCTGCTGCCTCTCCCATGCAGAACCATAATACTCTAAGGTGTGCTGGTCATCTTGCATTAGAATCAAGAAATAGAGAAGACTGTTCCAAAACACTGAAACCCAATTTCTCTTTAGCTTCTGTATTTTATTTTTTGTTTGTTTTGCTTGTCTTTAATAAGGGAAACTGTTTTGCTTTTTCCGTTTCTTTCTCTAATTCACTCTTCCAAACAGAAATGCAAGCTACTTCTTCACCAAGGAAACGGGAAAAGACAGAACCCACAGACCAATAGCTAGTAGTTAAATTTTGTGTACTACTTTTCTTCCAGTTCTAGCTCTTTATTGTACTCTGAAACTGGGAAAGATTTCCAATAAAAATTTCACCAATATGCATAAATTTCTAGGGCAAAAAACATGTTTTGAAGAATATATTGCCATTTCCCTCCCTGGGCAGTTTAGTTCTTCTTTTTACTTTCTTTTGTAAATGGAGTCTATTTAATGTCATTTCCGAACCATAAGTAAGGAAGAAAGAAGGAAGAATCTAAAAAGGAAGAATGTTGCACATTTTCCCTGTGTTCAGGTAGATGCGTGGCTGATATTTGTATTGGCAAATTTACTAGGTAGAGCTTAGGAAGTGTAATTATTAACTAGGTTCTAGACAATCATAAAGAATGCAACAATATGCTTTTCCTCCTGTCAATGTGAATCCTTAGCTATATGCTATATGGTCTCATCACTGGGAAAATAACTGTTGGTAGATCTTCACAAAAAATTGTTTCTTAAATTGTATTTACCATCTCTTCTAGGAATTTGTGTTCCTGATCATTTTGATGGTCATCCTCATCATTTTGTGCCAATCTCCCACACAGAACTCATCAATAATTGATACTGTAACTCTTTATATACACATATGTATCTGAAATCATGGGTGCTTCCAGTTTATTGTCTTTAATTTTGGAGTAAGTTCTACAAGTCACCACTGTCATTTAATTCCATTGATGTACAATTATCTGTCAGTTGTTTCTACACCACTGCTCCCAAAGTCGCATTTGGCCCATCTACATATCAGTCAGTCATATCTCAGTCTCATTCCTCTATCTTACATCCCATTGTTATGGTTTTCTTGCCAAGGATTGCTACAATCTGCCTTTTATATATAGGCCAAGGTCACACCTCCAGGATGTTTTCTGCAGTCACTAGATCATAGATTATGATTCATCCAGACAGCCAAGGTCATTCTGCAGACAATAGAAATACTAAGAAAATTTAAATATTATGAGGTNCCCCTGCAGTAAGCAGGGACATCTTCAACTAGATCTGGTTGTTTAGAGCCTCATCAATCCTGGCCTTGAAAGTCTCCAGGGATGGGGCCTCCACCACTTCTCTGGGCAACCTGTTCCAGTGCCTCACCATCCACATTGTAAAGAACTTCCTAATGTCAAATGTAAACCTACCCTGCTCTAGTTTAAAACCACTGCCCTTCATCTTATCACTACCTGCCCTTGCAAACAGTCCAATGATTTAAGAGAACACCTAATGTTCAAGTTCTCTAAACTGTACGTATGACAATGACAGATTAATTTTGAAAAGGAGTTGGAACCATATGATCCAAAGAAAAAAGAGCAGTCAGATTCAGGTAGAAATTTCACACTTACCTTCCCTGTCTGGTATGTGCAGCAATGGCAGAAACCTGAACTTGATTTTCCATTCTAAATTTTAGATCTTGGTTGACTCTTACTGCAGCTAGTGCTGAAGGTCCCTGCAACTGCAGTGAAAATGATTGAATAGAAACTTGGTTTAGATAAATATTTAAAAATTTAATTTTTTAATTCCAAGCATCTAAGTCTAGAAAAGGAAAAAAATATGGCCTTATTTCTTCTGTCAAAGGTGATGAATGAGTTCACAAAAGTTAACAGGCTCAGTATGCTTTCCTTCTGATAGGGCATCTGTTGACACCACCTATGTAACAGTGTGAAAAAAATAGCACCTAAATATGTTGAAGGGTTGTTTTCATCAGAAAAGTGATCATGTAAATAAATTTTTTTCTTATACAACTCACTGGGTGCAGTTACCTACTTCACTGAGTATGTTGGCAGATTAGGGAAGCACTCCGTAAAAGCGTCTGGGATGCTTATTCTGCTTGGTCACCATCGGTAAAAATTATTAACCAAGTTCTGACTGTTGAAACTTTATGTTTGGTGATATGTGAGCTAGTAAAATCCCAGACTGGATTTGCAGAACTCAGTATTAGCAAGCACATCTGCTTTTGCTTGCAAACTGTGAAGATTTAATCTGGAAGTTAGGGATAAATGAACATAAAATTCAGTATGCTAATGTTCAATGCAACATTTCAGAGAAGGATTAGGAGTTACACACATTTAATAAGCTATCAACACAAAATGGAAATAACAGAAGCCTGACTCTTGTAAGATTTACTTTCGATTTTAAGATTCCAGCGCCCTCTTTAAGTTAACTCCAGCTGATATGATCTAACAAGCAAAATGCAATTACTGTTTTCTTCTGAAAGAGCAATTTATTATTATTATTCTTTATTCTAGGAAGAAAAGCAGCCAAAAATATAGTTATGGAATCATAGAATCATCGAATATTCTCAGCTGGAAGGGATCCATGAGGACTGTCAAGTTCAGCTCCTGACTCCTCACAGGGTAATCTAAAAGGTAAACCGCATATTGAAGAGCATTGTACAACTGCTTCTTGAACACCATTGGGCTTGGGAGTATGACTCCTTCCCTCGGAGATTGTTCCAGCACTGTCAGCGAAGAACATTTTCCTAATATCCAATCTGAACTTCCCTTGATGCAACTTTAAGATATTCCCTCACATGCTGTTGTGGCACACCAGAGAGAAGGGATCAGCTAAACAATCCCAGCTCCCTTAGTCGCTCTTCATAAGACTTATCCTCCAGACCCGTCAGCAGCTTTGTTACCTTTCTCTGGACCTGCTCCAGTACCTCAGTGTTTTTTTTGTAGTGAGGGGCCCAAAACTGGACACAGTACTCAAGATGGGGCCTCATCAGTGCCAAGTACAGGGGGACGATCCCTTCCCTAGTCCGGCTCACCACACTATTCCTGACACGGGCCAGGATGCTGTTGGCCCTCTTGGCCACCTGGGCACACTGCTGGCTCACATTCAGGTGGGTGTCGAAAAATACCCCCGGGTCCTTTTCTGACAGGCAGCTCTCTAGCAACTCTTCCCCAAGCTTTTAATGCTGCATGGGGTTGTTGTGACACCACCACATCACCTCCATCTTCAAGAAAGGCAAGAAGGGAGACACAGGGAATTACAGGCTGGTCACCGTCACTCAGTCTATAGGAAGGTGATGGGGCAGCTAATCCTGGAAACCATTTCCAGGCAAAAGAGGAAAGGTCCCTTCCAAAGTTGACTGAGATTTATCATTCTGTGATTCTGTGATTCCATCAAGGTTACAGCCTCCAACTGTGATAAGAACGGTGAAATTCCCAATAGTTATTTCTTGTGAAATAACACTACTTGGTACTAAAACATGTCTATTTATTTAATTTAAACAACTGTTATGGGTGTCAAAATTGCTATTAAAAACCACAGGGCCTCACTGCACTGTATAGTATAGAAACATGGATAATAAGATGTCCCCTTTCCTGCAAGGGGCCTTAAACTCTACAGAAAGCCAAGAGAAAACCAAGAAGGCCATGAGACAGATTTGATCAACAGACTAGTGTATGGTCACATCATGAATACCCTAATTATCAAATCCCAAAATGAGTTCCTGAGAAACTCCCTTAGTAGTTGTACACTAACAAGTAACCAGTCAAAATCACATTTAAGCTGTCTCCCACTTAGTAATTTTCCTATATACTTTCTAAGACATTTTATTAATGTCCATTCTCTCTGATTTAAATCATAATTTCCTATGCATTATCATGTCAAACACATTACTGAAGCTCAAATAAATAACATCTCTGTAATGCCTCTTCTTTAAATAGTTATCTAATGAATTAAAAGAAACACATTTTTTGGTGACAATTTGAGATTAATTAAAGATCTGGATTGAAATCTTTGTACAGGGAGTAAAGGACTGTTGGGTCATTGAAAGATGCTAAGTTAAACCTTCAGGTCAAAAAGAAAAATGTATAAATCCATTTGAGGCATGTGGTTGGAAGTTTTTCGCAGAAACTGTTTGGTAGTTTAAGAAACTGTCTTTTCAGCTATTACAGACTGTTCTTTTTCAAGGACGCCAGGATGAATGAGTATAACTCTTAGTTGAAGTACATGGAAATACTACAGCATAAAGTCTAATGAATTCTTCAAGTTTTTTTATAAATTCTTCAGCAGAATTTACACTAAATGCCCTACTTAATGAGAGAGTTATAGTTTTCAATTATTTCACCAAAATTTATATTTAAAATACTACTATATCCTCTGTAACCTAGATATAAAAGACAGACAAGAAAAACTTATAATGAGTGTAGTAATAGTTACATTTTAAACACCTCAGAGTCAAATTAACAGATAACAGTCTGGAAGCAACTACTGGTGAAAAATGGAATACCCATGGAAATGGAATTACTTGGAAATATCCAAGGTGCTACTGCAGCACAAAACAATGAATGTGGCCAGGTTAGTCAAATTCTATCAGCTGTTTAATAATAACAACAGTAACTGTTGAAAAAACCCCAAACTTAAAAATCATTTTGTGGCAGTGTACAGGGTAAAGCTTTAGTGCGGCAAGACCAAGTTTATTCATTTTAGTCATTACTTTGTGAGTAGATTCATGGAATTCAATTTCAACAAATGGTTCAATATGAATGAGAGTGGCGGGGTCAGACCCTAAGTGAGCAATACTTATCCTGTTGAAGAGAAAGAGAATCTTTCCTTGAATATAAAATAAGTCCTTTTATGTTATCTCAAAGACAAATATTAAATGTCGCTCTGTCAGCAATGCATGTGTAAGCCTGAAGGGTTTAGAAAGCGAAGTGATATAGTTCTTTCTCAGGATAATGATGAAACAGTTCCTTTCAGTACCAACTCTGGAGAATAACTAACAGCCTCTACCAGAACTAGATTTTTTTACTCTACCAAGTCCACATAACACACAGACAACAATATTAGAAGACCTGGATAAGAGGCACTCTGGGATATTAGTATGTATTTTCAACAAATTGTATTGGACTGGATATTTCAGAAGACTGAAAAGAAAGTAGTGTGCTAATATTTGAAAGTGATAAATGGAATAGCACAGGTGATTGAGCCTTTTCTGCCTGACTCCAAACAATGTAATCACAGAAGCTTTGCAGGTTTTGATTTTAAAAAACAAGGCCACGTGATAAAACAAAACTTTATCATGAACCTGACGGTGTCTTTCAATTGATATCTGTGGAAAACAGATTATTTTTATTAACACTGTATGCATATGTGTATAATAATTTGGTTGATGACTATAATAGTGTAAGTGCACTTTGATATACTGACACTTTTTGCAAGGCACTCATGCCATTTCATATCAGAAATTGAAAGAATGCCAATTTAGCATGGCTCTCACTATGTTGGTGACAAATTGGCTGCTAATACGGAAGTGTAACCATAATGAAGGAATCAATAAGTGGTTCTAGTAGACTCCCATGTGATCTTGTTCTTGAACCTGAGCTCCATAACATTTCTATAAGTGAGCTGGAGCCAGTATAATTGATCATATTTTCATTGTGTTCAAGGTAGATAACACGTATCAAAGAACACAAATTACTGATCCAGAATAATTTAGGTTGCTTTCTAGTATAAATTATGGAGAGTCTTTTTACAGGAAGAGGATAGTGTAAGGTAAGAAGCAGTAACTGTAGAAAACACTGAGGGTTGAAGTTGTTAATTGGATAAATGTCATCTCTTGAAGTAACACTGGTCAAAGAGACCAATGTGAGCACTCAGGACTCTGGTTGCTTTAAAAATGTAAAGTGGAATTGTAATTTAAATTTAAGAAGGAAGATGGTAAATTACAGCAGGATTAAAAAAGGATAAGAAAGCTGATTAAATGGTTGTAAGATGTAAGACTTAGAGATTTAATGAGCCTGGTCAGGTTAAGACATTAAAGGTCTCTTCTGAGAAAAGGAATAAAAAACATTTAATCACAAATCCTTAAATACCATATGAGGAATAGACATTTACTCAGTCTGTATAACATAGCAGTCAAAAGTAAGAAACACCAAGTAGTTGGAAACTTTCAGCCAACCAGGTTCATGCAGGTATTAAGTAAAGTTATTAGTAAATTATGTATCCTGTCAGATTATTTGTTAAAAATCGCATCTGTACTTCCACAAAGGAGCACAGAGTCACAATGGTAGGTGGAGAAGCCCAGCTAATACCCTGTTCCAGATGATCTCAGGCCTATCACCAGAGCCATAGACCAATCACAGGTCTATCACAAGCCCAGAGGAACACAGGGGTGTAAAAGCAGGCAGGAGGGTAAAAAAATTTAGGACTCAGGAGAAGACACACCTTGCCCAGGCCCATCCTGGGGTCTTCTTAGGAGAGGCTCAGCGCTGGTATCCTGGTGTGAAATACATCATGAATGGAAGAAGCTCGCTGCAGCAACTTTCAGACGGGTGGTGAGTCAGTGCCTAGGTGTATGGGAGACATTAATGGGATGCAGGGGAAGAGCATTCTGGGACTGCACAAGATTTACCATGGGATGTTTAAGGGATTAACCAAAAGCAGAAAAAGGAATGGATCTAGGTGACTCGGGGAGGAACAACAGTGGAAAAACAGGGATAAACTGTGCCCTTTGTGTGGAAACAGTGGGCTGGCTGATAGGCTTGCCTGGCCTTGCTGTGTGCCTGATTAGCACAGTCTGCCCTGTCTTCTCATTAATCTCCATTTCTAATTGTCTTCTGCAGGCAGGGGTGGTGTGCATGTGTGTGTATGGTGTCTGAGTGACAGCTATTAGAATCAGACCATGGCTCCGATGTCTCATCTGTCTGTAGGGCCAGCAACTGGAGAGATCAGTGAGTGCTCTTAACCGCCACCAACCTGCGTATGACCTTGAGTCATGGGGTCCCATCTGTCTGCTATGCCAACAGCTGGAGTAAGGGAGGGTCTGAGTGCCAGCTACCGGGCTGAGACTGCAGGCTAGAGGACCTGTGTGAGTGGGTGCTAGCAAGTGGGGAAGATGGAGTGAGTGAAAACAAGTGCTGGTCGCTGGGGTGGGAGCAGGGGTCAGAGCATGTCCATGATGCCAGCAACTGCAGCGAGTGGGGATGTGCAGCAAGTGTGTGAGCGGTGGCAAAGATCAAGGTGGACTAGCTGGCGAGTAGGTGGAGCAGCCCAGGATCCAGGTGTGTGCTCGTGTCTATGAGGGTGAGATCATGGGAAGAGTTGGTGACTGTGGACAGCCAGCTGCTGGAGACCTCTGTGTGTATGTGTGCCTGGGTGTAAGTGAGATGGTCTGTATCAACAACTTGGAGTGGGGCTGCGGCCCCAGAGCCCTCCTATGTACCAGCAGCTTGAGACACCAGGATCCATGGGCCAGCTACTGGGCAGACTGAGTGTGTAAGACTAGCTGCTTAAAGGATCCATGTTGTAATTACGAATATGTATTTTCACTAACAGAACTCCATCCTGGTCAAACAGGGAGGGAAACAGGATGGGGCTGTTGTTGCTATTTGTGCCTGTGTCTGTAACAAGCCCTGCAGGCGAGGGAGGTGCATTGAAGGGCTCCACTCTCAAGAAGGGCACCCACTCAGTGGCACTGAGGGGGTGGGTAGGCGAGTGAGCCACGGTCAGTGCAACTGCCACTGTGGAAATTACCATTGGAAAACCTTGGCCTGTAGGTAACATTGTCAACACATATCATTAAAATTACTTAAACTTGCAGAACTAAGAAAGCAGCCTCATATAAAACGAGATATGGAAAACAGGCAAGAGTTCAACACAATAGTCAAGCACACGTAAAATGTAAAAGGCAAAATTAAGAAATTAATTCATAATTGGAATATAAACTGTTCTTGAACACAACACACATGCAGCACAGGCATAGCAAGTGCTGTTACTGGTTGATTAAAAGAAGAGAGTAAAAACCCCTTGCTGTGGACTTAGACTCACTGCCAGCTGGCCTGCGGACCAAAAACCCACCCATCAGTGACAACACCCCTGATGATGACAACTGGTAAGACTTAAGTTGACTTGGTATGGCCGCAGTGTGGTAAGAATTTTTTTTAGAAATAATCAGAGAGATGGCTCGTAGACAGGAACAGCTATGTCTATAGCATTTTGTACCTCTGACTAGGGGCCAAGGCTCTGTGTGTGTGTGTATGCGTGTGTGTGTGTGAGAGAAAGAGAGAGACATAATTTTCTAAGTAAACAGTTTAGCTTGAATAAAGATATTAGTGAATCTGATATTGACTAGCCCAGAATCCAATGAACCCTGGATGCTTCAACACAGTGGCACGTCACAGTCTGTCTGTAACATGTGTGTCTGGTTGTGAACTCATATATATATGTGGTTGTACTGGCTGACCCCATCAGTGAAGCTGGTGGTGCCTCTGTGAAAACTCATTTAAATTTACTCAAAGAGTAAAAATGTGCAACAGAGTGCAAGAGAGAAGAGTGCTAAATATATGAGAGAACAAGCTTGCAGATACCAAGGTGAGAGGAGGAGGAGGGGGAAAAGGTGCTCAGATGCTACAGCAGATATTCCTCTGCAGCCCATGGAGAAGATCATGGTGGAGCAGGCATTTCCCTGGAGAACCACACTGGAGTGGATATCCACACTGCAGCCTGCGGAGGACTCCATGCTGCAGCAAGTGGACATGCCACGAAGGAAGCTGCAGCCCATAGAGGGCTCATGCAGGAGCAGGTTCCTGGCAGGAGCTGCAGCCTGTGGAGAGAATTCCATGCAGGAGAATGTTTTCTGGCAGAATATATGGCCCATGGGGCACCCCCGCTGGAGCATTCCGTTCCTGATGGACTGCACCCCCTGGAGAGAAGAAGCGGGGGGAGCAGTTCTTGAAGAACAATGAAATGGGGAAGGACCCACTTGTAGCAGTTTCTGAAGGACTTTATCCTATGGGGGGGGGCTCCATGATGGAGAAGCAGAGGATTGTGAGGAGGAAGGAGCAGCAGACAGGGACTTTTATGGACTAACAGCAGTCCCCATTTCCCATACCCCTTGTGCTGTTTGGTAGGAAGGAAGTAAAAGACTAAGAAACGAAGGAATGAAGTTGAGCCTGGGAAAAAGCAGGAGGGAGGAGTTTTTTTTTTTGTTTTTCAAAATCTTACTTTATTTTTAATTGACAAGTTAAAATTATTTTCCCCAAATCAAGTCTGTTTTGCCCATGATAGTAACCAGTCAGTGATTTCTTCTCAACACACAAGCTTTACCATATTGTTTTCTCCTGCTGCCTTTTGAGGGGCTGCTGCATATTTTTTTCTCCTGCTGCAAGAGTGGCTGGGTGGGGGTCTGGCATACAGACAAGTTCAACCCATCACAAGATGAAATGTGAAGTGTTTTGCACCAAGAGCTCTGAAGTCTGTATTGTTCTTTTCCTAGAATTTCCCTTGTCTGTTTCTCAGCTTTCAGGGCTCAGTGTCATGTTTATATTATCTTTTTCAAATGTGTTTTGCTGTCTGGAGATGAGTTTACTGAGCAGTGGCAAGGGACTGAAATGAATAATTGCCTTGTTTGAAGAGTAAAAATATGGATGTAAATAGGGATAAAAATTAGTGTATATTTGATTGATAATCAAAATAAACACAGAGGTAGGAAACTGAGTTTACATCAACTTCAAAGGTAGTTAAAATCCCAGGCATTATATAAGCATTTGATTAGGTCAGCATAGTCCTTCTCTGCGTAGAGAAGACTCTACACAGAGTTCCCGTGAAGCTGCCTGGAAGTGTGGGAGATGGGTCCCTACCTACAGAGTCATTCTTCTTCAAACACTCCTTAGTCACAGGTAGTCAGCCTGAGGCCAAAGCAGTCTCCCTTTGTTCCTTGCCTGCATCGAATAGACCCACAAAGGCATCTCCTGCAGTCAGGCTAACTGAAGAGCACTCTACTGTGAGTAGACAGAGACAATTCTTCACCGCTGGCAAGCTGTATTCATTTCTGAAGAGAAACCATGATGCTGAGGTCAAATGTGTTCCTTTGGCTCTTCCCACAGCAGTTGCTGAGCTCTTTTCCATACTTATGTATATATATACTTAAAATATGTGTTTTCCGTATGTATTTTACTCTATAAAGGAATGCTTTAGGACAGACTGGGAATGCCTGAATTAAACTGTGAACTCCCACTCATCAATGTCTTCAAATACGTAAAGGGGGAGTGTCAGGAAGATGGAGAGAAGTTGTTTTCAGTGATGACCAGTGATAGGACAAGGAGTAATGGATGTAAATTGGAGCATAGGAGATTCAAGAGGGATATCAGGAAGAATTTTTTTACTGTGAGAGTGACAGAGCACTGGAACAGGCTGCCCAGGGAGGTGGTGGAGTCTCCTTCACTGGAGACATTCAAAACCCGCCTGGACGCGTTCCTGGGTGATGTGCTCTAGGTGACCCTGCTCTGGCAGGGGGGTTGGACTAGATGATCTTTCGAGGTCCCTTCCAACCCTATGATTCTATGATTCTATGATTCTATGATTCTATGATAATATAACTATAATTGGTGTAGATTTCCATCTGTAGGAATCCCACAATTATTTAAATTTTTGAAATCACAAAATGAAATTTCTGATGTGTTGTTTGAAAAAAGTCAGAATTCTTGTTTGTGTCTTTTTTATATCAATCTGTATTATATGTCAAAGCGTTTTAATAATTTGATGCCAACAGTTTTGGCAAAATCCATGAGGTTAGACAGCAAGCTACTGTTTAGTTGAATCAGTATTTCCTAAAACCTGACAAGACTTTTTTATTTTGTATAACTGCGTATTCTGAGATGAAGAGATACCTAAATTTGCTCAATGCCAGCATATTAGAATGGGTTCCATGTGGCTGCTCTAGCCCATTTGTTTGAGAGATTATTGAAGGAAGAGGTTTGAAAAACCATCAAAGACCACCTTGGGGCCATGACATAATTCATTGCCTTTCAACTTTTTCCACTGAACAATGGATTTCTTATCCAACACTTAAGATATGTGAAGACAGGCATGTTAATAGAGGAATAAAATAACAGGACTGTCATTTCTTTGCAACTAAGCTATCAAACATTGTATTGATAAGACTGGCTTAGGGACAGGAAAAAAACAGAAAGAATTTTCCAAGCACAGAAAAGATTCCAAGGTATTGAAGGCAAAGTAGCACAGAGAATTAGGGCAGGTACATTTCAGGAATCTTTCTTTTCTATTTTACGAAATATTAACCTCAGTTTATTTTATTCTGAGGTGGAGCTTTTTCCTGTTTGTTGATAAAAATGACCACTGTTATATTCCATTATTTAGTGCAATATGTTTTGCTTTTCAGCCACTGTAAAGTTAGGAATTGGAATATTTATAGCGAAGTAGACATCTGAGAACTTAAAATGAACAGGGCATCTGGGATATATGAGGCAATTGGTATAGAGACTAAAAGAGTCATCCTTAGTTCTGGAAACAATGGGCAGGTTATGTGCCCACTAGGAGCTCCAGTGATTTAAGTACACTTCCTAGAGATTGCCGATTGTCCAGAGAGACTCTGGACCATACTGTGAGATACTAGTGGAGGAATCCATGGTAATAGTAACAAAGAGAGACTGTAATTTAAAAGATAGATCACATCACACTTAAATGATTAGAGAAGTTAGATGCAAAAGGAACATAGGAAACATGCTGGACAAGCACCTCAAATAATAGGAGTACTATGAGTTTCCCATATATTATGTAGAATTTTATTCTGACCTTATAGATAATGCTAAACCACAAACTGAAATGTTGCTGGAATGGACCACTATATACCTAATGTATACGCAATGTAAATAGAAACAGACTGATAAGATTTAGGATGACATGTGCTCCTTTCAATACACTATTACTAACGTCTCTTCTAGAGTTAGATAGTTACAGAAACCTAGATATTGGTATTTGTGGTAGACAGGATCTAGAAATGTTAAAACTTATCTGAAAGGAAAATGACTATAGAAAGACCGATCTACATGAGGTAGAAAACTGAATTTAAACAACCAAAAGAAACAATGACTAAAGGACAGGTGAACAGTTTAATCAAGTTAGTGAGAATTTTAAAAATTAGAGTGTTATGAGATGCACTTTTCTTATCCCTTCCCTCTTTACTTACTTCTCTCTGTACAACAAGGATTGTTCCATTTTTTCCAGCCATCATGTCCCTCTTCATCCATCATCATATGACAATTTGAGCAGCAAAAAACCCCCACACCTGAAACCTCAGTCTCTATAAAACTAATTTTTAGGGAAAGCTGGTGGCTTTGACTGAAAACCTAGCACCAGTCATTTGATCCTCAACTGACTGGAAACTGGTTTTCCTAAGACAATGCAGTCCACAGATTTAATTTCTTTCCTTCTGGTGACAAAAGATTTTCAGGATTTTCTGCTTTATCACCATTTAACCCACACACCCTTCCATTTTTTGATCTAAACCCAGTTCTTTTCTAAACTCAGTCAGCAGTTCATTAAGAGGGCAATTAATTGAAGTACCACAAACACAGTGTGACAAACAACATTTTTTTACAGGATCAGTTATTTCATAGTGCGTATCATGAATTTATTATGATCACTTCAAAGTGGATAATAGTACTTACAGCATTGCTTTGAAGAGACAAGGACATTTCAATGGAATTTCCAGGTTATAACCTTGAACTCTACACCTAGGTCCCACATGCAACCTAAACAGTACTGTAATTAGGCTGTTTCCCGAGTGATTAACTTGTCACCCAATATCTCAGAGCAGGGTAGATGACCAAAGTGTTGTCCTGGTTCTTCAGGAGAACTGCTCACATCATTCAGTACAAAGCCTGGTAAGGGAACCTGTGTTCATAGCCAATGTAAAAGTTGGAAGTCATAAAACTGCAAAATAAGGCATGCAGAAGGTATTTCTTCCCTTTGTGAATTTATGCTGTACCTCCTTTTTGTATGACATTTTGTTCCTGATCTTCATCATCCCCAACACAAATTTAACACGTGTCATTTCATGTGCAGAATTGTCGTAGAACTATCAAGAGGAATGCAAAGTAATCATCATTCTTTTCAAGTTAGCGATGGCAATATTCTTTGCCAGAGGTGCGATTCCTTTTCAGTATTGCACAAAAATGGAGATTATTTGGTTACACCAGTGTTATTTTTCCTCACACCCAAACTACACTGCAAATAGGAGCTAACAGGGAATCAAGAGAAAATAGTGATCCAGTACAAGCAGTGCAATTTCCTACACACTTTTACTTCAGGTCTTAAATTCAGTAAAATAAAATATCTCAAGCCTGGTCTATCATATAATTCATAATCTAAGGCTGAGTCTATGCTGCTAAGTAAAACGGATGAAGTCAGTTTGTGCATGATTGTAACCACTGATCATGCACGTTGCTTAACTGGTGGTCCTCTCTGTGGTATGTCTTTGGCAAAAGCAAATAAGTATGCTTCACGTAAATGCCCAGCTCCACTGAATAGTTGATAGGTGTCAGGAACTCCTCCCAGTGAGCAGCATAGAGGGGAATGCAATAGCTTTACTGTGTACAGCCCTCCAGCACTCACCCTTCACATGGCCTCATGCCACATTTTATGCATTCAAAATGCCTAAATTTGTTTCATGGCCTTAGTTTCATGGTTTGCTAATTTCATGGTGAAGGGCTTCAGAGCAACTCTCATATTATTTTACGTGCTTTGCACTGGAAAAGCAAGCAAACAAATAATAATAATAATAACAATAATGGAAAAGCATACACACGCTTTCCAGAAATAATATTATTGGTTTGGGGCCATAGGAATGGAATCCTATCTATGGAATGGACTAACTTAAAAAGGGAATTACTCACCCACTAAAAATACCTGTGGTGCTTTTACACTGAAAGACATTTCAAACACAGACTACTAACATGCATGTTATTTCAGCCAATGCTTATGCAAAACTATATTCAAAAGCATTTTTTTTTTTTTACAACGGGGGAGGAGGAAGGAGGAAGAGGGAGGAACCCCAAGCTAATAGCAACTCTTTGTAACTGTAGCTAAACACTAAGTTAATTTTGTTTAGGGTGTGGCCAAATGCAGCGGACTTTGGGAGGCAAGGGATTTCTCCTTCCTGGTCGGTTAGATAGAGATTCCTGCTGTTCCTGATTGCACATCCTGCCAGTGTGGATTCCGAGCGTGAATTCCAAAGGTGTAAATACGCAAGCACAAAATAAGCATATAGCAGTACACACAGACCAAGACAGAGAGCACTGCCCTTATATGTACCCATGTAAACACTGACAATACTCACACGTACATGAACACCACACCCAGAACCAGCTTCTTGTCTCTAGATGATCAGGATTGACTTCACTATATACATGCATCCTCCCTCCCTCACTTCACAAAAATTAAAAAGGAGACAAAAGCACAAAACCCAGGCAGACAGGCATACTGAGCATTAGCCTGTTTACACACAACTGGCCTTCTTACCCTCCTCTTCTTCATCGGTCTTTCCTGCACTCACCCAGACTCTTCCCTTTCTCCCTTGTCTCTTGTAAAAAAAACTACCCACCCCTTGTTGGTTTTCCCCATTGGTGACAGTGTTGCAACATCCATACTCAAATTTGGTGTTAGAGTTACGTAGGTAATTTCAGCCATCCCTGGTACTACAAGGCAGCATTTATTTTGTAATACTCCAATCCCCGAAAAGATACCCAATACTCACCTCCAATTATCTGTGAATTTTGCACAGTTCTCATATAACTCCCTATAACCATCTGGCAAAACCACTAATTTCTCACAGGACCTTTTCCAGCTTCACACTCGGGTTATTGATTAAATCAAGCATTTTGTCCCATCACATGCAGTAGTTTTTTGTGTTTTGTTTAGTTAAGCAAACCTCCAGCCAGGGCTAAGTGACCTGCCTGTATGCTTTAAAGCTTTTTAACTTCACTTTTGTGGTCCACTGTAACTTCATACCATCATCTTTTCAATGATGTTCATAGAAATCTTAACTAAATAAGAGATGAACATGGTTAATCCAGAGTGACCACGAGGTTAGTCTCATAATATCTCCTCACATTAATTTTTGCTCCATATTTTGTTAGTCTAATAAATACAGTTGTTGGGGGTTTTTTGGTAGTTTTATCTCCTTTCTTAAGGACAAAATGAGCTATGAAATAGAATTATGCTGAAACCAAACTGCTAATATTAGATATCCAGACATCCACTAATTTTGATGAAGCTTGAGTTTCAATTCAATACTTACTATGCAGTATAAATCTCTATAGTACTGATTATATGTAGGAAGAAATAATCCTCTTGCAAGAATTGCAATAAAAAATCCTGTCCAATTCCACTTGCAGTTGCAAATGAACTGGTTTGAATCTGTAATTGGTGGAAATGCTATACAGTAGCAGGGAAACATCTTCAAAATGCCTAAGAAAAGAGGGAAAGCGGCATAAGCAAAAATGTCTATAAAGAATCCCTTGCACTGTTATTGTCCCTGATGATATATCCTATGTACTTATTTCCTTAGGCTCTCTAGGTTTAATGTACAAGTGACTTCAATCAATCTAGTAAAATCTTAATTCAGATTCATAAAAATTATAGGAAAATTCAGAAAAGGATCCAGAATTTGAAGTGAGGTCCTCTAAATATCATCAGTTATTGTCAGTTGTATTATTTACTCTTGCACTATGCAGACATGTCCACTAGGAACTAAAAGAATATCAGAATCTTCTTTTCTAAGGCCAATAAGCAGATATATAGTCTTTACTCACTTTCAACCTGTGCAGGACAGTAATTCAAAAGTAAAAGACTTTGTGTTCTGTCATTAATTCCTGAAGCCATGTAAACACTTAGAACTAGTATGCATAAGGGTAATTGAAAGTCCCTCACATGTGATGTTTTTGAGTGTCTCTGTGCTGTAAGCAAAATTTGTTGTCAATTTAGTATTTGAACCATATCACAACAAAGTAAAAACCCATCAAGGATTTTAATTATTGTAGGAAGGGGGGAAATTCTGTTATCACTCATGCATGCCGCAGGAAGTTCTAAAATATTCAGAACTGCTGCTTCACTTACATTTATGGGCATATTAGTCCATTTTCCTTGTCAGTTCTGTTTGCCTGCCTTTGAATGATGTGGGATCTCTGCATTTTGAATTCCAAGGGTGTCAAAGCTGTGCACATAGCTGAACAGGTGACATGAGTTGCTTAATTATTGAAAAATATCAATGTGAGGAAAAAAAAAGAAAGGGAATAACAGCATGGAAGCCCAAAGGAGATATAAAACAACCAATTTAAATCAGGCTTGCCATTGGTCAAACTCATTGGATTGTGTTGTTCATTTTTGCTATGGCAATTTTAATGCAATCTGAAAGATCTAAAAGAATAATAGCCTGGAAAAACATATTCAGTGGCCAGAGGCTAAGAAAGAACTTGAAATAAAGTGTTGTAATTACTATGTAAAAGGTCCATTTTCTTACACTTAAAAAGCAAATAAAATAAAGCAATTACTGCTTTATTATTACTTCAACAGTATGCAGTTACTTCTGCTTTATATATTGTTCAAAGGGAGCTTTGCATGTAGAAGAAATAAAGCAGTTCACAATAAAGCTAAGCATCTGTAGTTATGTGCATAGATTTAACCTTACAAATTTATTCATGAGAAATCCAGTACACTATTCCCTGAGAAAGTATTTAAAATTAATAACCTTCAATCCTGTAATGTATTTTATATAATACATTGTTTTAGTCATATTATAGAGTCCATGTTCATTATCAAAAAATTGTTCAAAATTACAGTTTTCTTTGTAAGCGTAACTCTCTTGCCTCTTCTTCCAAATTGGAAAACAAAGGACCAAAATTGGAGCTGATGCAGTGCCCAGTTAGATACTGATTTTTCCAAAAAATGGGGCACTTAGATCCAGAATTTTCAGTCTTTGTGCTGTTTTTCAGGCAGTTTAATATCATGGATTCTTCCCCAGAAAATGACTGTGCATTGATTTAAAAAGACCATGCTTGAAACTCATGCTGGGCCATGCTGAACTCTCACCGGTTGTAGAGAGTATGTTACAGACTTCTCACATTCTTTTGTAATGGCTTTTTGTTACAAAATGAGCGAATGAAAGGTGGCTAAAGAGGAAGCAGGCAGGAAAGGAAGAAAAGCGAGCAACCAACTAAAAATCCCAGCCACGTGAACAGAAAACATGTAAAGAGGAAACATTTCAGAGCTAGTTCTTCCTACAGAGTTATTAATGCTGAGAAGAAAGATACCACAGGGATTCCCAAGCATTAGAGAACATTAGAGAATAACAAGGCTGCAGGCTGGTCATGAGGAGACAGGAAGGGCTTTGGAGGAGTCAGAGATTGCAGGCTGGGGTAGTTTGAACACAGTCAGGGAAAGGGTGTTGTGAAGGTATGAAGAAAAAGGCTATCTTTCTTCTAGCCACAAGCAAGTGTAAACTAAATCATGAGAGATCTTGAAATGGAAATTTTTGAGAAGGAAAATTTTCAGGATAAATAACGATGTAGGCATGCAGGTTTCTTACTTTCACATTCTGCTTGTATGTTTTGCACATTTACAGTTGTATGTCAAAGGCCTCAAGGATGCTCATGGCCAGTTTCATGCAACCCCACTTCCTATCAATAAGTTCACTCCTTTTACCCTTGTGACAGCTGCGCTCCTCTTGTTTGAACTTACTAAGCTTCGGTGCAAGCAGACGCTCAGCAAGTCAGCATAACCTAAATTAATTCTATTGTGTGAAGCTATGAGTGAGAACTCAGCACCACAATCATAAAACCAGTTTGGCTGGAGACTGGACTGGTATATGGCCAAAACTGCATGAACACAGCAGAAATCTGAGTACCAATCCACCACTTTAAGCTATAAATATCTGCAGCCGCCAGGATCTGTTGAGCTCTCCCTCCATAGCAGCTGGCTGTGCAGTGGTGATCTCCTCTTAAGTAGTGATGCCTCTCAAGGCTACCCCTCGAGGCTGAGAGATCTCATACTTGACACCAGACATCGATGGGTTGGTAAGTGACATTTTTGCATTCATGTAACATTTAAGATAAATATAGTAAGCTTAAGCCATAAACTTTGTATCCCATACTAACCGTAAGTGCAGTAAATAGTAGATATTGACTGCCAATCCATCTGTACTTATTAAATGCTTCACATACCTAAATTTACTGCTTAGAACTCAATAAATTAATTACTAGATCAGATCTGTCTGAGTTATCTCTGACTTTTCTGCAACAACCGTGAAAAGTCATCAACAAAAGGATGAACCTGCAATAGTTGGACATGTTAGAAGAACTTCCAGAGTGTGATGTAGGGATGACATAAATATACAAATGTAGTAAAAAAAGCCAAATAAAACTATATTTGCACCTTTCACAATTTTCAGAGAGAATGTAAATACAATAAGGGGCTGAACAACTGCTTCCTTCTTTCATAGCCTCCCTATGTCCAATCTACAAGAAAATTACTGTTCTTAGTCATATTTTCATTAACTACAATATTCTTTCATCCTGATTTGGATGAAGCCCTGTCTGTTTTATTGTCCAGGTCTTCCAATGACTCTTAACTTGTTGAATAGTGGTGTTATTGGTGCTTGTTGAATAGTGGTGCTAAATGGCCAGCATGAGAAGGAAAATGATAAAAAAGGCTATTATAGTATTATAATTTTTCATTTCCAGCTAGAATAATCTAAGAAAAACAATATAATATAGCAATATAATTGCTAGCTACCCTATTCCTTCCTATGCTCACCTATTTGCTACTTAAAGAATATAAATGTTCACAATTACCAGCATGCATCTATTCCTCAACAGTAGAGCCCTGCTTTAAACCAAAACCTCCCTTGGAAACCTTCCTGACTGATTGGCCTCGACAGTACAGTAAACCCTGTCCTCTGCCACAATTAAAATTCTTATTAGATCTCTTTTGCTAGACCTTAGAGAGCAATATTCACAGAATATACAGTGATATCAGGGGATTCAAAGTAGCCTGAATTTCTTTCTAGAGACTAATGCTAGAATAAAAACACAAGAACAAGAAGTATAAAATCTTCTTGGTTTTATAACATTTGGATGTCTCTTTAACACAGACTACTTCAGATGCTGTAAAATCTACAGAACAAGAAACAGTATAATTTGTCTCCTTTTAGTCAGGGAAGCTAAAATGGTACTTGAAATATTTGACTCAAACAGAAGTACAGAAATTGCACTAGACTTATGTGAATGTCTCGCTACTGTTCCTGGAAGATTTTACACTATTGTTGTGGGTTAACCTTGGGAAGCAGCTGAACTCTTTCCCAGCTGCTCACTCCACCCCAAGGAATAGGGGAAGAAAATAGCAAAACCAGAACAAGCTTGTGGGTTCAGATAGAGACAGGGATATTGTTTACCAATTACCATCATGCACAAAACCCACTTGAATTGGGGAAATCAACTTAATTTGTTGTCACAATAGACATTAGGAAAAAGTTTTTTACAATGAAGGTGATAAGGCACTGGAACAGGTTGCCCAGAGAAGTGGTGGAGGCCCCATCCATGGAGACATTCAAGGCCAAGCTGGATGAGGCTCTGAGCAACCTGATCTAGCTGAAGATGTCCCTGCTCACTGCAGGGGGGTTGGGCTAGATGAACTTTAAAGGTCCCTTCCAACCCAACACATTTTATGATTCTATGAAAATAGATTTGGGTAGTGAGAAACAACAGAAAAAGACAAACATTAAAACACCTTTCTGTCCCTTCCCAGGCTGAACTTCATTCTTCTGCACTCCCAAGTGGTGCAGGGGGTGCAGGCTGTGGTCAGGAAGCAGTAGGTCCTCTCTGCTGCTCCTTCTTTCTCACAGTTTTCTGAGAAAGGTTTCACAGTTTTTGGCTCTGGTATTGCTGAAAGGCGATGGCTGCAGATTTTTCAGTAATATGCCTCTCCTCAGGTGTAGGGTCCTCCCTGGTCCGTAGTGTGGATACCTGCTCCATCATGGAGCACCTCCTCATCTGATCCTGGTGTCCCAGAAGAGTGCTGTTTTCATTTTTTTCCCCTTCTCCTCTGCCTGTCCAACATTTTTTCCCCATTCTTAAATACTTTTTCCCAGAGGTGGCACCATCTTGGCCGAGGGGCTTGGCTGTGCCCTTGGGTGGGTGGGTTGTAGCTGGCTAGAACCATCTGTGTGTGACTAAGGGCAGGCCCGGCTGCTCCTCACATTGGCCGCCCAGCAGCCAACCGCTGCCAGCACCTTGGCACCTGCACCTTATATAATTATGAAACACAGATGCCTTGGAAATGATGTCAGGATCCCTTTCCCGAGTTTTTCCTATGAAGCAGGTTGGGCAGAGAATCATTTCAGAGCAGCCCTGAGAAGGACTTGGGCATGCTGGTGAATGAGGAGCTCAATATGAGCCAGCAATATGTGCTTGCAGCCAGAAAACCAACTGCATCCTGGGCTGCATCAAAAGAAGCGTGGCCAGCAGGTTGAGGGAGGAGATTCTGCCCTTCTGCTCTGCTCTGGTGAGACCCCACCTGGAGTGCTGCATCCACTGCTGTGCTGCTGTGGAGTCTTCAGCACAAGAAAGACATGGACCTGTTGGAAGGGGTCTAGTGGAGGGCCACAAAGATGATGACAGGGCTGGAGCACGTCTCCCATGAGGACAGGCTGAGAGAGTTGGAGTTGTTCAGCCTGGAGAAGAGAAGGCTCTGGGGAGACCTTATAGCAGCCTTCCAGTGCCTGAAGGGGACCTACAGGAAAAGTGTGGACAGACTCTTTATTAGGGTGTTAGCAATAGGATTAGTGGTAACCGTTTTAAACTGGAAAAGGGGAGATTTAGATTAGATATTAGGCAGAAATTCTTTACTGTGAGGGTGGTGAGGCAGTGGAACAGGTTGCCCAGAGAAGTTGTGGATGCCCCATCCCTGGAAGTGTTCAAGGTCAGGCTGGATGGGGCTTTGAGCAAACCGGTCTAGTGGGAGGTGTCCCTGCCCATAGGAAGGGGATTGAAACTAGATGATATTTAAGGTCCCTTATAATCCAATTCTAATTCATTCTAACTATTATTCTAAATTCTGTTAGCATCCCATAGCAACCTGTATTTCTGACTTGCCTGCAAACAAGAGGGAATAAAAGCATGCTGCAGTATAGATTAACTGCTGAACTTGTATAGAGATAAAAAAGTAAAATGTCATGGGACCTTGATTTGAAGCCACTCTGTGGGAGTTTAGCAGGGTTGTAAGGAATGAAAAAAAAAAAGAATTATGGCATTTGGAAATTACAGACTCTTTCCAGCAGGATAAGGAAGTGGAGATCTTCATCACCTCTGTCTTGGAATGTTAACACTGTGCTTAAAGAACTCACCGAATCTGCCCCATATTTAAACTTTTTCACCTTTATTGACCAAAACCCCTCATTGAGGAAAAAGATTTTGATTTTTCTTAACCTCCTCAAGGAGAACTGAAGACTTGTAGGAATAAATTATTGATCTAATCCTCCTTTAAAATGGAAAAAATACTATATACGCTGGCAGCATCTTAATAACTTTATTTGTCATGGGAAAAAAACAAGCATAAAACAACTCCCCTCTTCCCCTGTGCCATCTCAAATTACTGTATCAATCACAGTTAAGCATAGATTCTTACTCGGAAACCACCTGCAGCAGCCCAGGGAAAGAGGTAGCTATTTTCTCTTGAGAAGATAGCTATAATATTTGAAGTATTTAAAAAGAGTACGGTATCTAAAGTGTCTGGCCTATTGTCTTAGGGACCAGTTTGTGCTAGGAGGAATCTCTGGCATTAGGACAATATCAGAATGTCTGATATGTGCACTGTGTCAAAACTTCTTCTCTATAGCAGACTTCAAGCAGTACTTGTTCTTGTAACCCTTGCCTATTACTCAGCTGTGTAATTCACTGAACAGCACTGACAGAGATCCCAGAGGGGATGGTAATTCTTGTTCTACTGGCTGCTTAAGTTGTCTTTAGTTTATTTGCAGCTACTGGATGTTGGAGAACAAGGGTAAACACTGATGCTAACAACTGCAGAAAAGAACCTTCGCTAGTACAAAACCTGCCACCTCTAGTCAAACCTGCAAGGACATCCATAAGGATAATGTGATTAATTATTGCTTTTCAGAACAATAGAGGTTTCAAATCATAGTTCCATGATGCTACAGGTAACTCAAGCAGAAATAAAAGAGAATACGTGCACAAAAGAATCAACAGAATAAGTAAAGGAGAGAGAAAACATTATCTAATTTGTTCTACCGATCAATAGGAACTATAAGATTTGTTGAAAAAATATAAAAGCGAAAATAAAGTACAGTTCAGGTATGTAAGAAGTAATAAATAATTTTCTGAAAATTCATATTTTTTAAAAGAGCCTCAAGAATGTTATGTTATTCTTCCCTTTTCGCAAGCTCCTTTTGAAACTGTAACCCAACGAGCTCTCTTGTAGTTCCACAGTATGGAAATCTCCAGCAGTCATGGTCATGACCTGTAAGGGTTATCTGACCTGTGGGTGTGTAAAGATCATCATGGCTCTGGGGTTCTCAGCATTTGGCAATAAACAAAGACATAGAAGTCTGGGTTTCTGAGAATTTTGTTATTTGAAATTACTAAAAAAGGAAAAGCAAGTCTATAAGTATATGTAAGGAAGGAAAAGCAAGTCTATAAGTATATGTAAGTTACAAGAGTAAAGCAAATATATGTTTATTGCAAGTTTTTTTTTTCTTTAGATTACCAATTGTTTAAAGAACTCTTCTTTAAAAAATTGCTAAAAGTATGTGTCACACCTGCTGGTGAGACACAAGCCATAACTCTAACATGTATGTGTTATGGTGTGTAGGACCTAAACACTGCACATGCCTGGAAATTATTACAATAAACAGGGAAAGGCAGTCCTGCATGACACTGCGTATCCTCATCTGAAGATACAGAATTGCAGATAACTCATCATAAACCTGTCAGACTGACTTCCAAAGTGCATTTGTATAACCATAGCTCTAGTTATATCATAACTTTTTTACATTCAATGACTAACTAACCATAACGACATTTACCCTCTGAATCTTAGGTTTAGTTCCTGGACTACAACACCAAATACAAGTTTATATTGGGAAGATACTATAAGTCAACATAGATATATCAGGCGGATTAAAGTGGTCTTACCTTTCCAGATCTTCTCTGCTTCTGTGCTATATGGAATAATATGGTCTTCTGCATCTTGTGTCTGCATCTTCTGTCTGCCTCAGAGCTGTACAGCTCTCCTTTCGCTGGGTCATGCAAGTTACAGAGACTCTTGCCACATACTCACAGAATGGTGGAGGTAGGACCTGTGGATTTCATTGATCTAACTCTGGTGCTTATTCAGAGTCACCTAGAGCTGCTTGCCCAAGACAATGTCTAGATGAGTTTTGAATATCTCCATGGATGGAAACTACACAACATTTCTGGGCAACCTGTGGCAGTACTCAGTAACATTCACAGTAAAAAAAGTGTTTCCTGATGTTCATCTAGAAGCTTGTGTGTTTCAGTTTGTGCCAGTTGCCTTTTGTCCCATCACTGGGCAACACTGAAAAGGGCCTGGTTGCCTCTTCTTTAGACCCTCCCATCAGGTATTTCAACACATTGATAAGTTCCTCACCTCACCAAGCCTTCTCTTCTCTAGGCTAAACAGTCCCCTGACTCCCAGCTTTTCCTTGTGTGAGAGATGTTCCAATTCCTTATTCACCTTAGTGTCATTTTGTGACATTATCTCTACTAGCTCTGAACCTGTATTGTACTGGGGAGGCAAGAACTGGACGGTACTCCAGGTGTGGCCTCATCAGTGCTGAGCAGAGGATTATTTCCCTTCACCTGCTGGCAACAGTCCTCCTAATGCACCCCGGGATATCACTATCTGCTTTTTGTTACAAGGACATATAGTTGGCTTGTGTACAACTTAGTATCGTACAGAATCCTCAGGTTCTTTTCTACCAAGCTGCTCTCTAGTCGTTCAACCCCAGAATGTACCGTTGCCTCCTCAGAAGCAGGACTTTGCACTTCTTGTTGAACTGTATGACAATCTTGTCAAGCAATTTATTTCTCCAG
>VXBO01006729.1:47740-61739 GCA_013400135.1 Rhinoptilus africanus
CAAGCCTTCTCTTCTCTAGGCTAAACAGTCCCCTGACTCCCAGCTTTTCCTTGTGTGAGAGATGTTCCAATTCCTTATTCACCTTAGTGTCATTTTGTGACATTATCTCTACTAGCTCTGAACCTGTATTGTACTGGGGAGGCAAGAACTGGACGGTACTCCAGGTGTGGCCTCATCAGTGCTGAGCAGAGGATTATTTCCCTTCACCTGCTGGCAACAGTCCTCCTAATGCACCCCGGGATATCACTATCTGCTTTTTGTTACAAGGACATATAGTTGGCTTGTGTACAACTTAGTATCGTACAGAATCCTCAGGTTCTTTTCTACCAAGCTGCTCTCTAGTCGTTCAACCCCAGAATGTACCGTTGCCTCCTCAGAAGCAGGACTTTGCACTTCTTGTTGAACTGTATGACAATCTTGTCAAGCAATTTATTTCTCCAGCCTGTGAAGGTCCCTCTGGATGGTAACACAATCACGTATCAGCCTGATGTATCTGATACATTATCGTCTATCAGCCACTCCTGCTAGTTTTGTGTCATCAACAAACTTGCTGTTCAGACAGTGTTCAGTCCACCTCACTGTGTTCTTCTCTGTCAGGATTTTATGGGATGTGGTGTTGGAAGGTTTACTGAAGTAAACATGGACAATATCCACTGTTCTCCTCCTGTTTACAAAACCAGTCATTTAATCTTAGAAGGGTGTGAGGCTGGTGCCTGAATAGAGATAGAGGAAAAATGCAAATATACCTTCAAGATTTTTCCCAAGCAGAGAAGAACCCAATGATGGATGTAACACTTTTGATTTTATTTTTGGCAGAAAGGCAGGGTTAAAGCTAGAAATTTTATTTTTATTTGATTTTTATTTCAGCAACTCCTTCACTTGGACTTCAATTCCTTAATTTCTGTTTATCGGGATGAGCTGCCTGCACATATAATGTATATCTGTGATGTACTACAAAGTGGCTTTTCACATTGTTTCTCCAGGGCATGATTGATGGGCTACGAAGCTGGTGAGGGGTCTGGAGGACAAACCTTACGAGGAACGACTGAGGGAACTGGGGTTGTTNAGCAGAAGTTTATCACGGAAAAAATGGTTTGTGTGAGGAACCAAACTGAGGCTGAACTACAATATGATTTATAAAAGTCCTACTAATGTACTATTTCTGACTTCCAGAAAGTCAAATTTAAAGCAAAATTTTTCAGTTATTTTTGTTTCTGCATTTTGACTTTATTTCCTTTCAAATTCTTTTTGAATAAAATTTTTAAGGTGGAAAACACTTACTTTCCATAAACGTTTTCTTACAGAGTCCAGATTTTCCTACTAGCAAGTCTTAAAAACTTTCTTGATTTCCTCTAGCATTGAGGTACTTGGTAGGTTCTTGGACGCCAAATACTGGTAAGGTATTTACCGCACATGCTGCTTTATATGACATATTAAGTTGATTAATACTTACACACCAGTGTGTGTTATACTACGAACCAGAAGGTTAGGAACAAGAATGACCAGATCAAAAAAGCTCCAATTGTTTACAAGATCTTTTTACATTGCAATGTAAATACTGATACAGATAGAAGTACTACTTGTTTGTACATTGCCCAGTACTGTTTTGCCACATTAAATCACAGCTAGGTTATTAGGTGCAATGCCAGTTACAGGACTATTGATGTGTACTCTCATCTGATGTATATTGGCAGGGCAGTACAGAATTTGGACTGTACTTCACAGAGAATTTCACAGCAGATATACTGGAATTAATATACTCCTCAACTGCAGTTACCCATATGTACAATCATATTTAAATTTAATTAATCACTTTGCTAAGAATATTATTTTCACTGATTATTGGTTACTTTTTGTCATTATTACCTTAACAGTTTTCAAAATGCCATTCCTAAATCATAACTTTTTCTAATCTCACTTTTTGTAAATTGCCTTTCTTCCATCATCTTCATTTCTTATTTCATTCTTCTAATTGCATTGTTTCATAATAGTGACCAAGCAGGTTTCCCTTTCCTATCACCCTCTTTTTCTTCATCTCAGCTCAATATGTCTATGCGTTACAAAATCCAGTATATATGTCCTTTTATATCTCTATACCTTGATCATGAATCACATTCACCAGTGTTACAAGGAAATTACAATGTTTGTGAAGGACAGACAGTGTGATATTTCCAAAATTTGAGTCAGTCAAAATGTATTAGTTGTTTTCTAGAAGAAAGGTCCGGTTTTTAGAAATATTCTCTTTGTAAGAACCTTATATTTGGAGCAGGCTACCAAATTATCCCATATTCTCATTCTATGATCTAAAGCAACATAAACCACAATAAACACCATCTCCATATCTGAATGGGTGAGGAGGTCTCCTGACAGACATCATAAGGTCTTAGAAAAAATTTCAATTCTTTGTGTAGTGTAGACAGTTTTTTGATCCAATAGAGTTCAGATGACTGCTGTATTTTTCAAATCCTTAAACAAGAGCAACAGTTAAATATTTTAAATTACTAGATGAGTGTTGATATGAAAGAAACAATTAAAAGAAATTATTCTTGAAACTACTGTTAGAAAGGAAATCTTCACTGCACTACACACTAAACAGTGTAAATGAAGTTACCTGTCTTATTTTTCTTCATACTCATGAATGTATTTACTATACCAAAAATTTTGATGCTGGACAGAAAATATTAAACTTTGGTCAGGAGGAAAAATGCATGTGCTGAAACAAACAAATGGCTGAGAGGACAGAGTCTCACCAACAGCACACAATCCCTATCTAAACTCGTTGAACAATATATTGTTTGCTATTTGGTGATGAAAAGAATGTTATTACTTTAGTGCACTGAAAGGGAAAATTACAGAGATTCAAATGTGAACAGTGCAAAGGATTATCAAGAGCTGGGGATAGGAGAAAATTTTATGAAGGGCAGAAAAACCTATGAAAAGGGCAGAAAAGCCTATGGTATGAACGTATGGTGTGCTCTCAGCATTGCCTCTTTCCTTCCTCACTTCTCTTCTGACATTTATTCCAGACTTTCTCCCATGAGAGGAAGTTATATCCATTGGCCTGTTCTAGTATGTAGCATTTTAATCTGATACACAGCTTGCCAATAGTTTTGAAAGAATCTATAGCAACCTTTTCCACTGACCTTTTCGAAATCTCTTGAGTATCTAGCATGTCATGTGAGTGTTGTCACGTAAATACATAATGTAAAAAAAAAATCACAAGGCCTGTCTATGATTATTCCATGATATGTCATTAGAGATACTCATACAACTCCCTGATTATTGCTTAATAAAAGTGATGGCTGTGTGTATCTTTAGCTGGATTTACTTTAAGCTTGCATTGTGCGTGTCATTGCAGGTGAAGGTACAAACAGTTTAATTCTGAATTAGAGAATTTACCCAATAAAGCTTACTTATTCTTTCTCTTTAATGCAAATGATCACACTTGTTTAGGTTGATGTCTGTTTAGACTGAAAGAACCTAAAAAAGGTATTGTTGTTGGCCTTTAATGGGTCACTTGGGACTTAAAATTCCCTTATTAAATAATTAATGCTGCAACATTTTATGGAAGATTGTACTAAAGAAGTGAAGACAATACATTTTCTCACTGTCAGGATCAAGGAAACTATCACTCTGTTAAGAAAACCAATGCATTTTGGAAGATACAAGTAGGGAAACAGTTACATTTATGCTAGATTAATAATATGCTAAAATTCCTCTTTGACTGGATACAAAAAATGCTATCAATATTCAGGAGAATGTACATATAAATTCAAAAGTACTTAAAAGATCTAATTTTTAACAAACACATTTATCAGAGCTTTTCTGATTTTTAGGAATTGCTTTGATATCCCTTAGTTGAAGAGGCAAGATGGCTATATGTGGAGAAATCTGTTAACCCCAAATCACATGGAAATTCTGCCAAACTCTAAGTAAATAGGATACTGCAATATTGTGTTAGACAATGGCACTTTATATAGTTTCTCACGTTTTTAGCCAAAGCCCTCTTGTTCATTTATTTCAGTGATGCAGACTAGCAGTCCCCACTAGCAGTGTTATAAAACATTACTTACAAACACATCTGTTATGGAATTGGCAGACAGAGCATTCTTTGCAGTTCAATTCCCCTGTTGATTCATTCCATTAATCACAAATTATTTGATTTGAATGTCAAGATCTAGCAAGACTGTTCTTTTGTCAAGTTGAAATAGTGTTGCAAAGATTGCTATGCATTATAATTGGGCTGGGAATCAAACTTCACCTGTAATTCTTAGGCAAAATCAGGCTGGCAGTGTTCCCTTGGTAAACAAAATGATTTTCAGTGTAGAAATTGATTGTCAGCATTTACAAGAAAGGCACAATAAATAGCACTTGGAACACACACAGGAATGCAGTTTCAACAATAATTTTAAGGAATAAGGATTAAAATACATAAACAGGCAAATTTATAAAATAGAACCTCCAAGAAAAAAAGCTATGATGGCAAGAACTCTAGTTCTTCAATTGCAATTAAGTTAAAGACTACAGCTGGCTGCATTAACTTTAAAAATAGAAACCCACTCTTATTTAATTACTGCCTATTAGTGATAATGCCAGCATAGACGTGCCTTAATTGTTCCACTGTTGTGTTATGTTAGGGAGGGGAAAACCTGGCAGCTAGGCAGAGACAAAACTGCTGCAGCTTCATACTCCGAAGTCCAAGTGGTAGTGAAGCTGAGTGTGCATTTCCAGTAGACAGATACACACACGTGCACACACACATACACCTGTGATGGTTTGACCTTGTCTGTCTGCCGGATGCCCACCCAGCCCCTATCTCACTGCTCCTTCTCCTCAACAGGACAGGGAGAGACAAGAAGATAGTAAAAGGTCATGCATTGGGATAAAATGCTGGTTTGAATTTAATCCCACACCTCTTTTACTGTAACATTAGAAAACTAAAAATTAATGTTTACAGGTGTTAACTTCATATCACAATGCAGTCTAAAACACATACCAGAATCTAGAGTATTGTTTTATTCCCACTAAATACTCAGGAAAACACCAAGTCATGTGATTGTTCCCAGAATAACTGGTTCAATTATTTATTTATTTTAAAATGTTACTATTTGGAAAGTGGAATTTGAAGTTTTGCTTCCTGGAGAAGCTAATGGAAGACATGCAACAACACACATTTTCTTATGTTATTTTATTTTGAATATTCAAACTTTGTTTGAATTTTAGGTCATATACTAGGTTATGCTTTAGGACAGAACACATGATATAAACACTCAATTATGTTTCTCTGTTTCCAAGACTCTCTGGGAACATGCAATTATCATTGTTGTATAACTGAATTGGGTTAACTGATTACCTAAATACATGCTCTGCAGGAGGACTGCAATGAAGGGTAACAGTAGTTTAGTAAGTCTCTTATCTGACATGAAGAACAGGCTAGCACAAGGAACGTGTATGATTTTTAGAAGGAACTGAGTCGTATTTTTTGTAGAATATTAAAGCTGGTGAACACAAAGATGACCTAACATCTACTTATTTCTGTTTAGATATGCTTTTCAAATGCCTTCAATTCCTTGTCTTCCACAGAATCCCAGAGTAGTTGAGGCTGGCATGGACCTCTGGAGATCATCTAGTCCAACCGACTTGCTCAGATAGTGTCAGCTAAAGCAGGTTGTCCTGGACTGTGTCCAGTCACATTTTGAATATACCCAGCTACGGAAAGTCCACACTATCTCTGTGCAATCTGCTCCAGTATTGAACCACTTTCACAGTAATAAAAAGTACTGTTCTGATTCCATTTCCTGTATTTCAATTTGTGCTCATTGCCTCTTGTCCTGTCAGTGGTCACCATTGAGGAGAGTCTGACTCTGCTTCTTTAAACACTCCTTTCAGATATTTATAAACATTGATAAGGTCACCTTCATGCTTGCCTTCTCTGGGCTGAACAGTGTCAGCTCTCTCAGATCTCCTTGTATGACAGTTCATCCAGTCCTTTCATAATTTTTATGGCCCTTTTCAGGACTTACCTCGAGTATGTCCATTTCTCTCCTGTATTGAGGGAGCCCAGAACTGGAGACAGCCCTCAAAGTGGATCTTGGCAGTGGCAAGCAGAGGTGAAGGATCATCTGCCACAGCCTTCTGGTAATGCTAGTCCTCATGCAGCCTAGAGTACCATTGGCCTTCTTTCTTGCAAGGGCACATTGCTGGCTTACATTCGCCTTGTTCATTAGGACCCTCAGAGCCCTCTCTCCAAAGATGCTTTCCAGCTGGTTGGCTCCCAGCCTGCCCTGGTGCATATGTTTTCCTCTCTGTGCTCCATAAAAGTATTTCAGAAACAGGAGGAATAGTGTTACTGTTTCTATTTTCCCTCTCAGTGATGCCATCCATGAGTAAATAACTGCAAAGCAAAAAGCTGAGTATTATCACAATAAACCAATCCACTTATTGTCAAGAAGACACAAGGCTCATGAAGTTTGCTGCATTAGTAAATAAACAGACCAAATAAACTGAAATCAGAGCTGACTTTGAAATATTTGCCCTGATAATAAAGCAAAAAGTATTACAGCAGTTCCAATCAGCTTACAGTTCTGTTATTCAAAAGACTCGATCATAGAGAAAGGGCTACGTTAAATTATTTCCTTACCTGAGGAAATTAACCAAGTTATGTCTAAAAAGAAACAGATAAATCTGTTGTGCTTCTAAAGAACTAGTGCTACCTATGTTAGCATCCTCACATGACAAAAACTACATAAACATCTGCCTATGGATATTAAGTCGGTCTTATCATGTATCTGAAGTTAAATCCATGATGAAGCTTGATATATGGCTTAACATCATGCCTGTATTTCTCTCACTGAAGTCACATTTCAAACGACCTTTACAATGAAGTGCATAACTGTACTTGAACTGCGTGTTGGTATCTGTGTAGACAGTAATGAGACCAAATTCTTATAAAGTTTGTTTCTTCTTGTACTTTTTAGATGGAGGTTCAAGTCACTTTTACAATTCTCAGGAATTAATACATAGATGCCTATAAATAAATTATGAATATCACAAAAAATATTTTTGTTTTATTTTTTGAATTTTCCCCAATTGTTCTGTACTCAGCTTTATGTTATTGAATTGAGGTCCTCAGCTGTGGTTTTTTAAATTAACATTAATTGGAATGATGGTGTGTCTTTAATTGAAAGGCTAGGTACTTACCTGGGAAATGCTTATTGGTATTAGTGGTAATGTTGCACTTATACTACTGCTAGCCAATTACTGTTATGAAACTTCATGCAATGTCTGTTGTGTAACTCCATAAGCGATCCCATGACCAGGAGTCCTAGGTGCTGTAGTACAGTGGTTCACTTGAAGTTTAGTATATAAGAGTAATGATATAAGTATTAAGGAGACACAAAGATATGAAGAATACAATAGAATATGATTTGTTATAAGGAGCCAGTTCTGTTTAATATCTTTATCAATGATCTCAATGAGGGGATCAAGTGCNAAGGGAGCTGGCATTGTTTAGTGTGGAGAAAAGGAGACTGAAGGGGAGGCCTTAGCACTCTCTACAGCTACTAGAAATGAGGTTGTAGTGAGCGTTCTCGTTTGTTTTTCCAAGTAGCAAGTGATAGGATAAGAGGAAATGACATAAAGTTGTGTGAGGGGAGGTTTAGATTGGCTTTTAGGAAAAATTTGTCACTGAAAGTGTTATCAAGCATCGTAAAAGGATGCCCAGGGGAGTGGTTGAGTCACCATCCCTGAAGGTATTTAAATGACAGATAGACATGGTGCGTAGGGACATGGTTTAGCAGTGGACTTGGCAGTGTTAAATGTACGGTTGGACCCAGTGATCTTAAAGGTCTTTTCCAATATAAATGATTCTATGATTCTGTAACAGCGTCTCAACACTCTGGCTGAGTTGACCTTGTCTGTAGGTATGCGGAACTCTTTCAAGAATTCAGAACAGCTTAGAAGAAAACACTTATACTAGTAACATGGAAGAAAGAATTATACAAAGTAAGAAACTGTGCAGAGGATCAGATCTGTGGATTACACAGTTTGAAGTGAATGAATTCACACAATTTAGATGTAAATTGAGCATGAAGACCTAGATACTGGTTTTAAATTTCCTAATCTGCAAAGTGTTTATATTGGAGAACAGTTTATGCACTCATTAAGCTGAACAGACATCACTTGAAAGGAGCCAAACCTTCAACATTGAACTTTCATACTGAAAGAGATAAGACAGGGACTTGAAAATTTTATGATAGGATTGAAAATTATATGATAAGACTGTTCTGGGGCTCACTAAGTTTCCAAGAACTCAGTCTTTTGATTGAATCAATAATTTCACCAAGAGTTACCCAGAGAAGGTAATGTGAATGCTGAATTATAGTTTCCTGCACAATGCAGTATAGCTGTAAGTCAAAATACTCATAAATGTTATCATTAACTGGGATTTAAAATCAGAGTATATATTTGGATCCGCCAACATTTTATCTGTACAAAGTATGGGATTTTTCATGTATTAGCTGACATGTATTAGTTGTAGAATCTTCCTGTAAGTAAAAAAATACTGCCCAATTCTCTGAAAACTTCTATTATCTAAACCAGTTTTGTTGTACTGTCTAATTTCAATTTCTGAAACACACCTGAGAAAAAGTGGGCAAAATCATAATCCCACCTAAACCAGGGTCACAAGACATACAGTGAGGGATGAGTTAAGATTTTCTGAAACGATTCATGATTCAGATTTCTTTTTCATCAAACTTCATCCGTCAATTATGAATGCATAAATCAATACAAATAATACATCTAGAAATCAGAATTTTTAATTTTAATTTCACCATTAGAAAATGATGGTTTACCTTATTGAAAAGTTTTTCTTCAAAAGAATAAATTTTGATTCATCTTGGTGACATGGTTTGTTTGGCACGCAAAAACTATCATAAATAGACCCCTACCTTCCAGCAATATAGCTATGTATTGGAAAGCCAGGAGTAAGAGAGAACAAAAGATCAGAGCCCCAGCTATGTGATTCAGAGCACAGACTTGAGTACCAAACAAGAAATCTGTTGGGGTTTTTTTTAATTTTTTTATTTTGTTTCTACTGAAATTGCTCAGCTCTGTAGAACATTAGACATTTCAGGATTGAGAGAGGCAGAATAACAGTGTTTTAGAAGGCTGCAGTTCTTTCATGAGATAAGATTGAAGATCAAGACCAGGTCTTAATTTATTTCAGGAAATTGTGAATATCTGTTTTCTCATTTCCCCTGTAGCCTGACCAAATGTGCTAATTGAAACTAAGATCTACAGTGGAAGAGCAGACAGGCTGTTCTTAGAGAAAAATTTCATGAAGTCTCAATTGTCAGGTCTCAAAACCATCCATACATAAATCAGACATTTTTTGAAAATCAGGAAAATTGACACAGGACTGGGAAACTATTTTTACCCAATTCAAAGTAAAAGGTTCAGTTTTGGGGGAAAAATATAAATGGAATAGCTGCACTTAACTGAAGGCAAAAGTCTACTTTTTACATTGCAGTAAAAATTTGAGGTATTGGCTGTACAAATTCTATATAACAGTAAGCTTGGAGAGGCATGAAGGGAGTTGTGAAATGGACTCATCTGTCAGGCCTATGATTTTCATCACATTATATGAATTGGAAACTACTAGTACTTCAAATTACTATTTCATTATTTAAATTATCTAAATTACAGGAAATTCCCTTAAAACAGTAACTGAAACTCAGTGATCTATTTTCTTTGACAGGAGTAATGGTGAATATTTCATACAGAGCCTGTGTATGCTATGCAGCAAAGAGAAGAATAAATAAGAAAAACAGACTTATTAATGCAATTTGGCTGTGACATACAGTTTTGTCAGAACAAGATTCCTATACACATTCAAAGACAGAGGTTCAAATGACAAGTATTTCATTAGGCATAAATCATACCCCAGAGCACATGGTGGTATTTCCTGTCTAAGAATATGCAATTATTAGTTAGAAATAAAATGACACCATGTCATTACAAAATTACCTCTGTAAAAAGGACAGATGACTACTAGATGTGATGACACTCCTTTTATTCTTTTAAAGTTTAAAAAGATCTACTGTTAAATTACAAGATACAGCAGAAGCATTAAATCATATGGCACACTAAATAATTTCTAAAGACATTATTTGACCTGTTTTAAGTATGACTAGAATTTGGCCAACAGGACAAAATAGCTGTATCATGGTGAACATTTAACTACAAGATCTCTTGTAGAAAGTATAACAGGCAAAAATAAGTTAATCCTGAAATCAAATGAAAAGGAAAGAAAAGGAATATTAACATTGACTTTAATGAAGGTGAGATTTCACCCTGGAAACATTATAGCTTTATCATAGTTTTTTCCATCTTTTCAAGGGAAAAAAAAATATCTCTGATTTCCTTCCTGTGTTTTCCCCTTTTTTTCTAGCTATTGAGCTGCAAGAGTCCTCGTATTTTGCTACCACATTTGGATAGTTGCTTTTTTATCAGTTAATACCCAGATTTTCTGGCAACTTTACAAATCACAGTTTCATACTGGCAACTTGTACAAACCTTCAACATGAAAAACAAATTATTGTAATATTCAGACACATTTGGTAATGATATAATTTCTCCATCAGATGATAGAATTCTACTGAGAGGAAGGCTATTTTGAGACCTTCTGAGTATTGCAACAAAAAGTATAAAATTTCTCAACAAAAAAAATTTGCTACTATTTACTCATATCAGTTCATAATTACGATAAAGAACTTGTCACCCTCATACTCCCTAGTAAAAAATATTTTGCGTGTATAGAAGATACGTATTGAATGTATAGAAGAAATACAGAATTAAACAAAGCTAAACACTGAAAGTTATTTGTATTCTGTTTTCATAATCAGATTGTATGATTATAGGGATTCTGAACATCTTACATTAGTGAAACTATAAAATCATAGAATGGTTCAGGTTGGAAGGGACCTTAAAGATCATCTTGTTCCAACCCCCCTGCCACGGGCAGAGACACCTCCCACCTGACTAGGTCACTCAAAGCCCCATCCAGTCTGGCCTCGAACACTTCCAGGGATGGGGCATCCACAACTTCTCTGGGCAACCTGTTCCACTGCCTCACCACCGTCACAGTAAAGGATTCCTTCCTAATAACTAGTCTAAATCTCCCCTCTTTCAGTTTAAAACCATTAACCCTCATCCTATTGCTCCACTCCCTGATAAAGAGTCGCTCCCCATCTCTTCTGTAGCCACCCTTTAGGTACTGAAAAGCTGACATAAAGTCTCCCCAGCCTTCTCTTCTCCAGGCTGAACAACCCCAACTCTCTCAGCTTGCCTTCACAGGAGAGGCGCTCCAGCCCTGTCATCATCTTTGTGGCCCTCCACTGGACCAGCTCCAACAGGTCTGTGTCTTTCTTATATTGTGGACTTCAAAGCTGGACGCAGTACTCCAGGTGGGGTCTTACCAGAGCAGAGCAGAGGGCCAGAATCACCTCCCTTGACCTGCTGGCCACACTTCTTTTGATGCAGCCCAGGATGCAGTTGGCTTTCTGCCTGCAAGCGCACATTGCTGGCTCATGTTGAGCTTCTCATCCACCAACATCTCCAAGGACTGAGGGCTGCTCTGAAGCCATTCTCTGCCCAACCTGTATTTGTGCTTGGGATTGCCATGACCCAGGTGCAGGACCTTACACTTGGCCTTTTTAAACTTCATCAGGTCTGCATAGGCCCACCTCTCAAGCCTGTCCAGGTCCCTCTGGATAGCATCCTTTCCCTCCGATGTGTCAACCACNCATGGATGGATTTCATCAGGTCCCATGAATTTATATACCTTCAGATTTGTTAGATGGTCTCAAACCTGATCTTCTCCTATGGTGGGCAGTTCTTCATTATCATAGGCACTGATTTTGCCTTGTGCAACTTTGGTGGTGTGGTCAGAGCCCTTGCCAGGGAAGACCAGGGCAAAAAAGTCGTTCCGTTTTCTGCATATTGTGAATGACTAGATGTCGTGTTTTCTTCCAGAGGGGGCCCACATGTTCCTTAGTCTTGCCTTTATCTCTGACATACTCACAGAAGTTCTTCTTCTTGTCCTTGATGTCTCTGGACAGATTTAATTCTATCTGGGCCTTAGCTTGCCTAATCTGGTTCCTGGTAACACGGACAGTTTCTCTGTATTCCTCTTCCTTCATATATACACAGAATATGTTTATCTTAAACTACAGAACTTTATAAATACCTTTTTTTTTTTCAACAAAGATTTCAATTTATGATGAAAAGTGAAATAATGTTATGGAAAAAATACCCTAGGTTCCAATAGCTTACATTCTAGGCAACCATTTTATATCCCTCCAATACTAATCTGTCTATATCCTGTACTGGTCATACACTCCATAAGGACCAGAAATTAGAAAAAACTTTACCCATCAATCTATTTTCCTTAAAAAGCTTCTTTTCAGCAACTTCAGAGATAGAAAAATGGATCTTTCAGTATGCAGCATCTACTGAACTAAAAGAAAATGATAGTATCGAAAGTGCGAAAGTGAAAATATGTCTCTTCTGCAGCTATCTGCCACTCTGTATCTTTCTCATCAGGTTAAGAGTAATATTACTCCTACCAACGCATTCATCTATTCTTTCAACTCTTCATTGTTTATCTGGTGACAGGATGATACAGACTCACCAGGTTTTTTATATTGCAAATATAAAATATTAAAATATTTGCTCTTCTACCCACATATAAAAAGATTAGATTGGGCAACAAATGGATTCATGAAATTTTGGAAAACATTTTAATGAATGTATTCTAAGAATTTTTCACAAATTATTTGCCACCAGTACTCCTCTGCAAGAGTCTGACATTTGGTGTTCACAATTTGTGCTGTGCCCTTATTCATGAATTTGATACGAGGTTGGTTCATTTTATTATCAGCTGAATTTCACTTAGTTAATTTTTAATTTCTTTAAGAACTAGTGTGTGTTAACAAGTCCCATTTATTTGCCACAGGTATAAATAGGGGATGAAACTTTACAGGAAGTGAAATTTTAATTATATTTCTATTAAAAAAGGAATATAACATAGTGTTATACCTAATTTTAATGCACTCTGAATTCTTCCCATCTTATGATCAAAGGCAGTTGCAGACTAATATGCATATCATGAAATGCATAGTTTATCATCTGTGACTTGTGAGGCATGAATGTGTTCTGGGCCAGATGAATAGAATAAAGTATATAAGGAGATAAAAAGCCTTCTTTTCACACATTACAACAATCAAATATTTTGTCAAGGAAGCTTATAGTGAAATTGGACTCCCCATAAGCTATCTGAAATTGATACTTATTTTCTCAATAAACCATATATTGCCTGAATATTTTAGTGTTATTTGTTATTAACTGCAAAATGAATGTAGTGGATTGCATAGTCAAAAATCTTTTATATCACATATTACTTGAAATAAGGATTTTATATCATATCTAAATATGTTCTTACTATTGCATTCATAATTTCTGCATGCAGCTGGTTATTACCACTATGTAAAGGATAGCTATATGCAGATGAGCAGAGAAAATTACGTATTCAGCAGGTGATCTCTGTGTGCAAATTTACCCTTTTTAAAGAGTACGATCACAGTCATTTCTAGTGCAAATTAAATGCACAGTTTAATTATTCATCTTTTCACTGTTCATGAAAGATCAGGTCCAGAAGTCAGTCCTTTATCACTGATAGACGTCTGCCAGGACTGAAAGGTAGGGTTCCTTGCTGTGCTGATTTTAAATTTCTTCGTAGTAGCTTATGGTGCTATGTTTTGGACTTGTGACAAAAACAGTGTTGATAACATCAGGATGTTTTTGTTACTGCTGAGCAGTGTTTGCACAACAACAGGGCCTTTTCTGCTTCTCACACTGCCCCACCAGTGAGCAAGCTGAGGGGTGCACAAGAAGTTGGGAGGAGACACGGGTGAGATAGCTGATCCCAACTGACCAA
>VXBO01006731.1:332-13853 GCA_013400135.1 Rhinoptilus africanus
CATATATATCATCCTGCAATGATACATTAATCATTACCCTTAAAGACAGCACAAGAGTGATGAAGTTTTTCCAATTGTGTCTATTGTAACTCAGCTATATTCAAGTGTTTTTAATCTATGCTATTACATCAAAAGGGAATAACGGTATTTTAATCTAGAAATCTTTTCTATCCACTTCCCAAGTATGACTGGAAAAGAATCGTAAGCAAAGGAGAGGTGACTTCTGAATACAGCATGCGTATGAATGCACAAACACTGACATGCGCAAAGAAAATTTATCAAAGGATATAAAATTAGCATTGCTTCTAAAGGAGAAATTCATTCAGGTCACTGAAGATAAAACTTCCTATAAAAAAGAAACAGGGCAGGCGGGAGAGATGTGTTTTTAAGCCAGCTGCAATCCTGAAATTTATTGCTTCCTGTGTCACTAGACCACAATTGGTTCAATATACTTCAGTATTTAAAGGTCAGAGAAAGAGGTGAAACTTTAACTGTTTGGTGGGGGGAGATATTAAAAAAGCAAGGATAGTAGCTGGAGTGATAAACACCTCTCATACTCACAGACGCTCCAAATTGTTTCAAATATTAGAATATTGTATTAATGCAAACAAATGTGAAACGTGATTTAAAACCTTCCCATATTTGTGATGACTTCTATACTGCTTTGAAAGTGGGATTCATCTTAAGAAAAAAAGGTTTTCTCCAAATTCCTTCATAGAAGTTTGCTGTAGAAAAGAGAACCTATATTAAGGTTTCAATAGAATGACACCAGGTCATACTGGAGTTACTTCTGGAGATTTCATGTAATTTTTGTAGCATCTTATTTGTTGCAGTCATGGCCCAGCCCAAGTCTACAAGAAACACAGTTAGACAGTTTTCTAGTCTAAAGAAAGGTAAGAAAATAAACACTCAATAATGTGATGAAGGAACCAGAGATATTGTTTGTAGTCTGGTTTTTTCATAGAATCATAGAACCATAGAATCGGTGAGGTTGGAAGGGACCTTTAAGATCATCAAGTCCAACCATTAACCTACCCTGACAAAAACCCCTTCTAAACCATGTCCCTAAGCACCTCATCTGCCCTTTTCTTAAACACCTCCAGGGATGGTGAATCCACCACCTCCCTGGGCAGCCTATTCCAATGTTTAATATGCAGCCTTTCTAGATGAGACACACGACTGGTTCTCAATTACTTTACAAAACACAGTATGGACACCTGCTGAGGTCTGCTGCTTAAACCGGATAAGAATCTCATAACAGGCCCTGCAAGAAAATCCCCGAGATAATTTTGGCTTTCATAAAAAGTAAGCATACGTTACAGTGAGGCCAAATGTAGTCTGAGTGATGGGACTGCATAGCTGCTGGAGGACATACGTTCCAATAAGAAAGTCCTAATTTGGAGGCAAAAAGACAGTGAGAAGGTCACAGGACTCATAAACTGCCCATTAAACCCAAACCTGTGTTACAAATGCACACATGTGTGAGTGAAAGGGTGTTATATTTAGTTGGGTCTTCATATCTTTTTCATTTGCAAAATGAGAAAGTTTGCTGAGGAACAGTGAAAGCAGTATAGGATAGAATCATAGGATGGTTTAAGTTGGAAAAAACCTTTTAAGTTCTTACAGTCCAACTGTTCACCTAACACTGGGAAGTCCACCACTAAACCACATCCATAAGCACCATGTCTACCCGTCATTTAAATACCTCTAGGGATGGTGATTCAACCACTTCCCTGGGCAGCCTGTTCCAATGTTTGACAACCCTTTCAGTGAAGAAATCTTACCTAATACCCAATATAAACCACCTCTGGTGCAACCTGAGGCTGTTTCCTCTTGTCCTATCACTTGTTACTTGTGAGAAGAGACCAACGCTGACCTCACTATGACATGCACTACTAAACATTTATCTTTCACTTTCCACAACAATTAGACTGTGTTCCTTCTCAAATTATACTATTCTTGGAAAATTACTTTCTATTTTGTACCTAACAAACATCAAGTTCATGGAAATTATGCAACTACCACGGATTTCCTTCTCTTCTGACATCCTGAGACCTGAAAGGTGGTTGTAGTGAAGTAGGTGTTAGGTTAATGGTTAGACTCAACGATCTTAAAGGCCTTTTGCAACCTAAATGACTCTATGATTCTATTCTATCTATCTTTTGACTCAGACCAACATTATTTCACAGCCAAATATAGCCTTTTTTATAAGCATTTATACTCAGACATTTTTTAAAAAATTACCAAATAGGTGTCCTATGCCATCTAATCTCATACCAACCCTTAGGTCTTCAGGTTATGTTTTATATGAAAGCTTATAAATTACCACAACTCTGCTATGCCAATGTTTGATCTTTTTACCCATTTTTATTTTCCTCCTCTCCTTTGGTTAATGAAATTATTTGTGCTTCCACTAAAAAATTACAATTTATTCTGTTGTTTTAATTGCAACGTGGTCAAGATGTAGAGTAAAATTAGAAATACAGCTTACTAGAACACACCATGCGATTATACACAGTGCTCATTATAGATCACTGATCTCTAAACATAGCCTTTCAGGTGTACAGGTAGCCAGGGATGGGAGGTAACATTAATTACCTGCACAACAGCTCAAACGAACAAGCTGTCAAGAGGGTAAGTAGAACCTATTCTCAAGCAATGTGAGCAATAGTATTTTCTGAAATCAAGCTTGTTCAATCAATTCTATTTTTGGTGTTATGACATTGACAATGACAATAAACTAGTAATGTAGGTCATTCTGAAAACAAATAATTTCTGAAAATAAACAAATCTTTCCGTATGTAAAACTACTTATAGAAGAAAGATAATCAAGATATGGCATAGATTGAAGAAGCAAAACAAAAGAAAGCTGATTAGAAGGGGAAAGTGGACTTCAGACAGGGGAAGCCAGTCTCTCACTGTTTATTTTCATCTGTCCTTTGTTTCATCAAAGAACTCTTGAAGCTCTCATAAGCCAGTTCTTTATCTACTAGTGCATCCTAAAATAAAGATGGAGAGTGCTTTTGCATACTCATTGAACTAGAACAGCCAGCTCATCAGTTTCTCCAGACTGAAATGCTGCCTCTTAAAACACTGAAAACAGAAGATACAAAATTCATTTTAAAAGTACAGCCAGCACAGCCTTGCACCAGTTTCCTCCTCAGACTCTCCCCAAGAGACTACCTGTCCCTTTCCATGGGCTAAATTGGGGCCAAAGCCTGAACTGAGGAGAACAGGAGGATGACTTTAACCCCATGCTGCAGGATTCATGCTCCAGGAAACAACAGATCTGATAAGTAATAGCACTCCTATGCCTGTGTGAACCTGTACAATCCTCTTTCTCAACCTCGTGAACAGGCAGCTGCCCACACTGATGGCAAACATGGCCAAGCACCATGGGGAAAAGGCGTTCTCTGAAGCAGGGAGGACCCGGGCCTTTTGTAGAGCACAGGTTTACAGTGCTCAGGAAAGAAGTCCTATTTATTATAGAAGCAGTTCCATGAAGGCCTCACTCTGTAAGAGGATCTGAAGACTGTCAAGTCTTCAGCTAACATGATTTCTTTGGATAACTCACTTGTCATCCGATGGCTACAACACTTGAACCATCTCTGCTGAATCTGGATCTCATTTCCAGCTTCTCAAATTATACCAGTTGCTATTTTGCACCTTCCTTCTATCAGCTTCTTCTAGTTCCCAGCAATCTTCAAGCACTGCTGAGGCCATTGGAGAGTGCTGCTGTGTCAAGTCAGAAAAAAAGTAATCCTTTTTATAACCCCTCTTTGGAGCAAAGGCTCTGACAACGAAGAACCACATCTATAAGCTTCCTTCACACCCTCTTCAACCTAAAGCCATCTTCCCTCTGATGAGACAGCCTGTGTTCCATATGGCACACTAGATTAGGTCTAGTTATTCTGGTGGTAAAGGGACAGAATACTAAAAAGCCTGAAAATGCTCGCAATCTGGAGGCATTTAAAGGTATTTGCAGCAAAATCACTAGCTATAGAAAATTCATGGGTCAATTCATTTTGTCACAAGCACTGAGCTCCTACAAAGCCTTTATCCTTCAGAAGGTAAGAATAACTTCTGAGCTGTCTATGGCTTTGTCTTGATAGGGCAATTCACAGTTTTCTTTTGAAACTGGCAGAAATTTATTTACACAGAGGAAATAGTAGGTTTCACTGCTTTGATATTTGGAGTACAAAGCCAGCATTTTCAGCATAATTCAGGTAGATTGATCTTCAGAGGACACGCATCTACTTAGAAGCAAAACACTCAACCTGGCATCATCTCAGTGAAAAAGTCCCAGAGCCATACAGTCACTGGAGTTAGACAAAATATATTCAAGGCTGGGGATTTTTTTTACTGGCATGATTTTGTATATCAGATCTGCTTCACTGAAGATCATGGAAGTAACCCAGTTTTTGGCAACATGCGTCACACTTGCAAGAGCCACAAAACTCTTAGTTGTCACACACACAAATTCTTTTGATGTGTTGCCCCTGAGTGGGAGAATAACACAAAAGTGAAAGATAAGCCAACAACACAAAGCAGAAAAACGAGAAAAACACCACACAAATTGGGGTCATGTCATTCATTTTCCATTTAACTTCAGCATATGTCTTCATATAAAAGAAGAGAATTAGATAGAACTTTGTTATGATGTCCCACCTGGAGTCATTCCGTCGACAGTGTCCACAAAATTACCCTGCCCCTGCTCTTCTGCTGCATAATTTATACTCCTGCAGTAAAAGCCCGGGTGGAAGAATGGCATTGTAATCAATTTCCCACAATTACATCCTTAATCTTTCTCCTTTACTTTCGTTATTTTTTATCTCCTCTGAATCATTGGCAGACAAGTCTGTAATCATTATACTTTGTGAGTGTTAGATAATGAAATTATTTACACTGGAATATAAAAATTATATTAATAATTCTATTGTTTCTTGAACACTTAGTCATGCAGCCAAGTTGAAACTATTCACAAAGGTTTGTCTGATGCCATTTTACCACTGGGAAAGGGTCCTCAGGAAATAAACATTTAACCTCTATAGCTTCTTCAAGCCCAAAATGTCCCTTTGCAGCTCAGTCTTCTACTTCATGTCATCCGCCCAAAGACAGGTAGATGACAGAAAAGACAAGCCTATATTCTTTAAATATTTACCCACTTGTGTGCTCTTAGCAGTACAAGTTGTAAGGCTAAATTCAATTCCAGCGTCCCGTGGCTGGTAGGCAAGGTGGACAGCCATACTGAGGACCTCAGGGTCTTTCCACCCCTTCCCTCTGCGCAGAAGCCATTCCCTCATCTTAGGCACATGAATCCAGAGACATCTTCTGCCCAGCCCAACATACCAGCAAATCATGGCAAACTGATTTTCTCTACCTTAACACAATGTCGTGCACTGATGGAGAAATACCCAACAAGTGTACCATCTCAAATTCACAGCCAGCAAGAGTAGGAATGGCCCTGTGAAGGATTGAGCTCAATGATGTCCATTAAGAGCAGCTTGAGGCTAGTTTATTCGACCAAATAGTGCAGTTCAGTTTATCCTTAGACCCTAGCACTTGTATGGGGGAATTCAGAGACACCTGGTACCTGCCTACCACTATATGCCCAGTGAGAACAAGAGCCCTGAGAACACTGTAGGAAGGGTGCATGAGTTTCCTCCATTAAGAGCCAAAAAGAAGATGGATAGTGGTTTTCCTCTTGTTACTTTTGTCAGTAGTCATTTACTCTATAAACTGAATGTTATCTCACTGTCTCTTTGACACTTTATTCAAATTAGTCTTTTTGGCCTATCCAGCAGAAAAGGAGAGCAAAGACAAATTGGGGTTAAATCCAGAGCTAGAGTATTAATAAAAATAGAACACAAATACCCTTTTTTTCCCTGAAACTAGTAAAATTCATATAGTTCTGAAACTATCCCCACTCACCACACTATATTGAAAAGCCCATTTAAATATTATAATGAAAACAAGGAATGACTTGAGTGTTGTTTTTCAACCCCAACAACTAAAACCATCAGTGTGCCGTCAATGTTACTTTCATCTCAAATCCAAATCAAAGCACTCTATCTGCTGCCAGTAAGAAAGTTAACTCTATCCCAACTGAAACCACGACAGTAAGCTACCCAAAATTTTACTCATCTAAATTTATTACCATTGAAGAAAGCTAAGAAGGTGCTTCTGGTAAGCATAAAAATATATCTAATTACAGTAAAGCTATTTTCTTTGAAACTCATTGCTTAAGAATCTCTAAACATAACAATTTTATCCCATTTTAGCACAAAAAAGTACGCTGTATTCCTGTTGCATGTTGTTAGTCACCAAGAATCTGTAGTGGCAAGGAATCTCTCAGTTGCGAGGAGCAGAACCTTAAGTGAGCATTCCCACTCAAGGGGAGATCCTGGCGTGCAACCCGCTGCCATGCAAGAGAGCTCATAAGGATCTTGGGTTGTCTACTACTTATAGAGTAAGATAATTGACCTATTGTCATATTTGCAAGGGAACAAAATATCTAGGTCCCCACTCCAGAAAGTGTTTTGACTATGTTGCCAGCCATCCCCAGAAGTTCAAGTGCAACTCATAACAACTCCCACTGATGGCCATGGCTTGAGCAGGAGCTGGGGGCTGGGGGAAAGGGGGAAAGGCGGAGAGCACACTGCCACAGTTCACACAAAAACATGGCTTGTCCACAAGATGGCCACAATTAAAGCTGATGTCAGAACCAAAATTAATTTCAGCCTTTTTGTTTAATTTTATTAGCATAACTACTTCTGCTATTGAATCATTTGTCAGAAATTCAGCATTAAAATGGGATGAAGATTTTCTGGTGAAATATTTCTCAAATGGAGAAAAAACCCTAACAAATATACAACAACTACTATTAAATATAGAAAATATGTAGATTTGAAGAATTCTGAAAAAAGGTTTTCATATGGCTGAGTTGGAAAATGTCAGTTCATTTTTTGAAGCTACTTTTCATGTTTATTTCATATACAGCATATGATATAAAAATGAAGAATGCTTTTGTTCCACAGAAAAGGAAGCTTGTGATGGATTGAAATAAAAAACAACACCACCACCAAATAAATGCTCAGCAACTTCAATGGTGTGAAATTTTTATATATGATTGCTCTTTTCTGACCCAGAACATTGTTTTCAAAAGTTTGGGGTTTGCACAGCTGACATATGGCAAAACACTATCCCATCCCACATCATGCCAATAACCAACTTGGATTAGTATTTTTGCTCTGACTTCAGCCAGCAGCTGAAAACAAGGTAAGAAATTTATACAAGGGCAAACAGAAACTGACGCCCTACTGGTTTACTCTCACAGTACCACTGGGACTAAGGAGAGGACTGGAAGAGGAACAGAGCTCTTCAAGACAAAGTTTTCCGGAATGCACTAATTTTCTACAGCTTGGTGTGAGAAAAGAGATTTCCATAATAAGGGTCGGATACCCAGATAACACCCATGAATTTTGAATCACTGAACTCTGTTTCACATCCAAAGTAACACAAACAATTCAAAAGATACTGGTCTTGCTTATTTAGTAATAGCCCCTGGAGGTCATGCAGCATTTTTCACAGATAATGTGCGGCAGAGCCACTGAATACTTTGCAAATTTCACCACTTTCCCCCATAGAAGGAAATGCTTGTTACTTTTTTGCAAGTCTTACAGTAACCCAGAATTAAGATGATAAACTGCCAGACCCATCCCAGCCCAGTAGAGATTTTAAAGAAGCATCCTCACAATCTGAAAGGAACATTATTCATTAAGTTTAATTGTCTGCGGCAACTGTTAACAGTGCTTCTAAAAGCAGCATAGGAAAAGGAGGTGGACTTCAACCCTTACAGCCTCTAGCAGTATGGAAATAATAGTTTTAGGAGGCACATTCTGAGCAGTGGACAAATTCCTTGCTCACACTAAGGATGATGGCTGATGCTTGTGTGGCATTTACCAGCTCCTTTAGCTGCACCTCCGTAGGAACATGCCTCTTCTTTCAAAGTAGGCTTATTGACTGGACCAAACTAAATCTGGGGGTTTTTCTTGGTTGCTTGCAAATTTGAAGGACCCACTGCAGGACATAATGTTATATCTACTGCAGCAGTTCTGGTCCAGGCAATCCACACTCCATCTTATCCTTCGCTATAGTAAACCCTGGCTTTTCACATAGTTCAATGTAATTTGAGCAAATTTTAAACCATGATAATTACAGGTGAGGTCCAGAATAGACCATGTAAAAGTTGCTTTAAGATAGCTTTACATCTATCTTGTCTCTTTTTAATCAAAGCTAGAGCAGAAAATCCATATTGCTCAGTATAAGAAAGGCCATGGAGGGCCATGCTCCTTATCTTGAAAGTGTCATTAGCAGGGTGGCAAAGAAGGATGCCTGTTTAATTTCCGTGAGTACAGGGAAATGGAGAAAGAAGTATTTGGAATGACAAGCACATCCAACATTTCCTAGAGGCACAGTGCTGGCATCAGAGACTGATTAGCTCCTTTTCATAATGTATTCCATCAGGACTTAAGGGAAAGTGTGTTTTCCAAAATAATACAGCAGAGAAATAGTACTGTGGTAATCTGCCACTAGAGACAGCTCAAAATACACTGAGGTACTCTACCATTTCAGAAAGCAATCTGAGCCAAAAGGCTGTAACATACCAGCATTTCTTTCTGGCGGAATGCATGACTGTTTTGACTGGAAGAGGTAAACCCTCACCTTCAAACGTTGTTTTCCTGCTTTTGAATCAGTTAGCTCCATTCGAAACACAAACTCTTCCTCATCTAGGGTCACCAAGAGATCAAAGAGCCCACAGGCCATGTCCAGTGCTCTGTAGCTGAAGCTACAGGTCATGTCAGTCACAGGAGATGAGGTTGCAAGAGGCCAAGACATTGTGCAGTCCTCCTCTTTTCCCCAAAGCATGATCTGAATGGCCTGTTAATGCAGAGGCTGGGTACCACAGTTTGTCATTGGCAAGCTTATTATTCTTCAATCCTAAGAAGGGAAGGCCAAAGATGAAAGAGCTTCCTGGCTTCCATACTTTAATTCTTATGCTGAAACTGCCAAATGCAGTGGTGACTTCTGAAATTTGGACATAGGAGTTCATTAGGGAGCAGACTGGGAACGATTCCCTTCAGCCAAGCAATCACAGAGCAAATGGAGTATTATTCTTGGCAACAGCAACCCACCAGGGACAGAAACATACCTGTGATCCAAACAATACGATTGCCGTCCTGCAGCAGTTGGCAGGGGTTTGACTTTAACTGTGGTGCCATCAGGATTTCACCCAGGAGATGCAGGAGCCTCTATCACTGTTCCCTCCTGCCAAGTCAGTTGTACTCCCTATGCATACCAACAACTCTTTATTTCTGTTACCAGTCCAGGACAAAGTTGTTGTTCTTTGAATATAATCAGCATCATGGAGGGGAGAAAAGGCTCCGTGCCACAAAGCCAGTGCTGAAAGGGTACATCTGTTCCATTTGGTGGGAAATGACACAATCTCACATTTCAGATTTTAGCAAGAGCAGAGCTTTGTCAGTGCAAAAACAGCAACACAAAAAGTACCAAGAGGAAAATAAGGAAGAAAGCTCAGAGATTAATAGAATGGAGATGAGAGTAGCCTCACAGTTAAACAGTTTACTTTTCAAAGGCAATACAAGGACAAATTGCTTTGTGCAAAGAGAAAATTAGTTTCCAAGGTGTGTGCTTTCTACAAAGAGTCAACTTAATTATTCAAAGCAGAGGCCCATGAATTCTCACAATTTACTCATTCTTTTCTGACACATTCAGGCCCAGTGAGCTGCTTCTTATCACCAAGACTTTGATAATTAGCTTAGACATATCAAATAAACTTTCTGGAGAATTCAGTAGTAAGCAGGTATGACATCCTAATAGGGGTTTTATTAGGCATTTCTCTGCGTGGTAATGTATTAGCAATCACTGTGACATTTTCTGCTCTGAGGGGTTTTGGCCTTGCTCATTTTTTACACTTGCTGGGAAATAAATTTATTCACGGCAGAGATCTAATCCAATACATGACTCTGTTTACCCTGGTTTCTAAAGTAGCAGGTCTCTCAGAATTAATGAGAAGTGACATATACATCATAGAAGAAAATGCAGTGTCTTCAGCCTGGCATGACTGAACAGCAATGATCTCTTCTGAACCTGTAGCCAGTGGGAAATCACTCCTAACTGCCCTGGTCCTCGCATTGCAGCTGACATCAGCGCAAGAGAGGCAAAAGATTTCTGACACCTCCTTCCTAAACAGGCAAAAACTCTGAAAGACAGAAGAACCAAGTAACAAACTTGGTTGCTGTTTAGGGAGCCTTTAATATAGCTCTCTAACTTCAGAAGAGCACTCAATACATCCACAGCACACACACACAAAAAAAAAGAAAAAAAAAAAAAGAGGCTCCATACTAACAATATAACAATATGACATTAGGATACATCAGGACACGAACTACTACATGCTTAATCTTGTATGCTTTATAGGGAGACTTACGTTGAAGAAAGTAAAGTCTTTTTCAGATGATCCACAACCTGGAAGTGGTCTGATGCACAATTCATAAAATCTCTCTTTCAATTGCACCTAAAAGAAAGTGAACTCACCCCATAATTTTTATAATGTCAGCTTGCTCTTTGGGATAGAATTCTCCCGAAGGTGACAGAAGAACAATACCTCGTTACCTTCTCATTTCACACAGGAGAGATTTTCATTAAAAGATAAATGCCCAGTTGACTTAGCAGAATAATAATGCCCTACAGAGCCTTACATTTGTAGGTTACCAGTAGGCATTCAGGAAAGTCTTAGGCACTTCTGTACCATGTTCATTCATTGTAGTTCATGTGAAGTGAAACAAACTCACAACTGTAGACCTGTCAGCCTGGTAATCTATTGCATTACCAGTTTCAAAAATATTTTATTGGCAGCAGGACTTTCAGCAGTGGCTGTAGCTATGCAGCATGCAGCTGGACACAATTCTACAGCACATGTTCAGTAGGTCTCAGTATCATTTCGACTATTGCTTTATGGTGCTCTGCATCCAGATGAACATCAGGACTAATATTTCTGGGACTCCTTGTGCTTATGTTAAGATTCTACCGTGTCCTTTACTATAGCAAGTTTGTTCATGCCTGAAGAACATCTTTGCCATTGTTCCTCAGCAAATGGGGAAAACCAAGCCAATTCACTAGCTCACTTCTATAAAAGAATGCCAAGTCAGGGCCAAGGTAGAAAGTAGTAGAGCTTGTATTGTATTTACACTGGTGAATCAAACATCTCAGGCAAGGCATTTAAATTTAAGACAAGGCCAAAGGAACAAAAAACAGAGTCATAAATGCTGTGAAAGTCCTTCCTAAAAGCTAAAAAAACTCTTTAATATCCCTTATACATAAAGCTGTATATGGCTACAGAGAACTGCATAGAATCTGAAATTTTTATCTAACCAGACCTAGGTGGAGATCACTTTTATGTTGCATTCAGAGAGTCAAAGTAATTCTTATCATCAGTAGGGATGATTTTAATACAGAGCTGTAATAAGATCAAAGTGGATTTAACACTGGCTCTAATACTATTTTACCATTCAAATAACTCTACTCCCACTGAAGATTTTCAGATGTACTTTGCTGGGGTTTTGACTGAGATTTCAGTGATAATATAGTACCCTGGTGTCCCTATCAAAGATATTATAATGTTTTTGGCATTCATTGCAATGATACCTTTTCCTAGATTTACAACAGTGACGGTATCTCTGACGCCACTTTCATACTAACTTTACGAAAACTCTCCAGCCTGAATGCCATATCTATTCACAGGCGTGTTCTCATGAATAATAAGGATTAACTTAATTGTATTGTATTCACCCTTCATGGTAAACTTAATTGCTCTCGTGAACAGACCCATGCTATGACACTTTGCATCACAGTGGGCAACACCCACCATCTCATGTCTGAATCCATTTATTTGCACTTCCGCTATTTGTTATGTCTTCCTCAGCTTCTTTCCTGGTTGCTCCATTTATTTGGAAGCTTCCCTTCCAGATGAAGGGCAAGCAGTGTATGCTATTCGATAGCAGCCAATACAGAATTAACATCTGGGAGGTATTTGTGAATCTCACTGTGAGAGACTCTTAGAAAATATGCACTTTCTCCATTCCCTTGCAGAATGGGACAGTTCTCATCTTGGAATCTTTGCATTGAATAAAGCCCTTAAAAACCTTGGGCTTTTTTTCCTCCAGTATTCTGATCCAATGACAACTATGAACAATATTTAGAATATAATTCATTATTCATGAGCTACTTTTGTTAAGGCATTGTTGTGTCTCCACTGAATAAATTCTTAATGTACCCAAGCCCTCTGGAGGCTAAGTCAGGGTTCTACAGATATTCTGCAATTTCATATTCTTGGACATTGCAAGACCCATATTCATTTCTTTCTGATTTAAGCCTGATCCATACACAAAGGATCCTGCACAAATATGTACTTTGAAATTTGTAGTGTACGGGCAAATGAAAGCATTCATTAAAGCACTCTGATGCTTTAAAAACAACACAAACAGAATGCCAATTTCTAATGTCTATGACTTTTGGACAAGTTAATATGTTGACGAAGACTTGAAGGCTGCAACCTAGGGACCTAGTTTAATGCAACGTATGTAGACAAGCAGAAATTATTCAGTAATACTTTCTGACTTTGTATGTAAGATGAATACAGACCCAGTAATCAAAAAAAATCTGCTACACTGCAATATGTCATTGAGATCACTGCCTTTGCTTTACTCATATTATACAAAGGCCTTTTCTCCAGCTTTTAAGACACGAAATAACAGGTTTCTCATGTGTTCTTTTAGAAATGGAGATGGAACTTAATTTTAGTAATGAACTCAATAGAACAATAGCTGACAACAATTAGGCTATCAGGGCCCTGGAAGTGGCAACTGTCTGCTATACTGTTACAGCATTGTTTCCTTGGAAACTAGCAGTCAAGGAATACATCTGTCTTGCTCCCACCTTTCTACCTAGTCTGGAAGCTCCCTAGGACAAGGGACATTCTTTTAGCATGAGTACATAGAGCAGTTTGGGCACAATGGACGCACGACTAATAGCAACCATAAATAGCCGTAGTGCTGCTGTTGATCAGGTAGGTGCACAGTGCATTGTTTCCCTTTGGCAAAGACAGAAAATATTTAGGTTCTATAGACATTCTTAGGTCATATGAGGCTATCTAATATTTTCCTTTTATAATTTACTTTATAGGATAACCTGCTCAGTAATCTTAGGCTGCTAAATTTGGGTTATTCTAAAATTCCAGTCCAAACAGATAAGGATCACTTCACAGCATATTGTGCTTACCACAGATCCAGAATCATGTTGTGGTTTGGCTTTTCTTTCTTTTACATAAGACTACCTGGAATCTCCATCGTATAATCTGAATTTCAGGCACTGAACTCTCCTTGATGCTTGGAAGAGAACTAGCTTCTAATGTTAAGTGAGCAGTTGCTTATACAGGCTTAA